>JAACJL010000044.1:3000000-3524433 GCA_013053245.1 Agrocybe pediades
GTGTCATTGGATGATGATGAGGGAAGGAGGAAGAGGAAGGAGAGGCTGGCGACGGAGGTGTATGTCCCGCTTGTGCATTATGCGCATCCGAGGTTGGTGGAGGATGCGAAGAGGGGTGGGGTGGGTGAGGCGTGGCAGAGGCAGAGGCAGGGACAGGGACAGAGAAGAAGTGGGGCTTCTGGAGATGGGAAGGATTCGACTTCGACTAGGACGGCTGTGGAACATCAGCAAGAGCAAGAGGAGGAAGAGGTTACGTACCCGCCGTCTTCGCCTACGGATGAGAAGAGGACGTCGACGCCTTCGTCTTCGTTGACGTTGCCTTCTGCGGCTTTGTTACCGGAAAAGGCGCCGCTGCTTATCGACCCTCCATCGCCTTATATTTACTCCTCCTCGTCTTCATCATCATTGTCAGAGCAAGAAGGCGAAGAAGAAGGAGAGGCGAACCCCCTCGTTGACCTCGACGTGTCCGTGTCAGGCGGTACGTACGCCGTGCGCGGACAGACGTTGCTGTGGTGGTATGATGTGCCGACACCGGGGTGTGGGTATAAGAGGAGGGAGTATGTGCTCGAGGTGAAGAGGAGAGGAGGGGTGTTGGAGTTTCCGTTGAAGAAGGATAAGATGGTCAGAAGGGAGGAGAAGCAGAAGACGATATGTGATGCTTTGTGTCCGGAGGATGGGGGGTGTTGTATTGCTTGAGCTTGGAGTTTCTTGCTTGATTGGCTTTGGGACTTTCTTTTTCTTTTTCTTCCTTGTATTCGACTTCCTTTTTTTTTTTTTTCTCTTATTTCTGCTACGTGTAAATTGTGCTACGATACTTACGAACGGTTTAAAGCTGCATTATCTTTCTTTCTTTCTTCCTCTTTTTCTTCTTTGCATTTCGTCGTTGACGTTTTTTTGTTTCTTCTTGGATATCCGTAGCCAATAGCCTAAGCCTCAGGCACAGGCAGTTCCTTTTGGACGCACGTGACCAGTGATTAGAAGTTGAACGTGACTGCCAAACAAGTGACAACACCTCCAGGACGTCGAGATTGCTGTTGTCCACGCCAAGTCCACGCCCTTGACTGCACTGACTTCACATATCAGCACTCATGTCTGGATCTCAGAAAGCTCGCTGGGGTAGATACCTATATGGCGATTTGGATAAGCCGGATTTTGGCCCTAAACCGATGGACCTCGACGCATCCTTTGGAAGAATGTTTCGCGGCAGAGGGGTTGATACAGTCTTGGGCGATAAAACAAATTATGCAGCCGTCATTACCGAGATCTTCAACATGATGCCCGTTCAAAATTGTTCTGATGCTCGATTCAAGCCCACGGACGTTCCCGACAGTGTGATGGAGGATGTTATGATCCAGAAGAGTTTTGAACCGCTATTTCAAAAGCTCGGTATGTGTTATAAAATGAAGTTACTACTCTTCTGATACATAAACTCAGAGGAGCTTGGTGTTTTTCTTGAGAGTCCGCCCGTAACTGAGAAGATACAGACACACAACAACCATTGTAGGCGTTATGACAATGATATATGATATGACTGTTTCCTAATTGTATGATTCTCTTTAGTGTTTGACATCCCTTGGAAGGCGCAGTATGTTGGGAATGCTCATAAACATCTGTTGGAAAATATCAAGTTCTTCATGCGGACCGCAATGAGGGAATTCACATATATTACCTATGGTAATATTGTCCAGTCTTCGGGCTATGGCAAGTCGCGTACTGTCCACGAATTGCCAACACTTGGAGTTCCGACTATTCCAATTAACATTCGTCCCGCAGTGGAAAGCCGAGGTGAGCATTATTTTGGTTGTCATCGCATAAATGTATGTGTCTGATATCCGAACAGGTGGAGCATACCCCCCTCCAGATGAAGCCGTCACATACATTTTCGAACGAATAAAAAAACAACAGTACCAAAAGCAACTTCCCTGGAAGCAGTGGGCTTACATGGCTGTTCATATATTTCTTCAAGTTCTGTTTGAGGAGTTCAAAAATATGATAACCTTGGCAAACCCGGGACCAGACAGTCCCAACCTGGCCATGGATATAAGAGATTATCTTGAAATGAATGATAATAGATGTCTATTCTATGACATTGTGAAGACAAAGGTGTTGCAACGATTCGAGGTACGTGGTCTTATGCTTCCGCGTTACGATACCAACGCTGAACTGAAAGGCAGAAGGGAGGAGTGAATACACACAAGACTATAACCGACCTTATGGCGCTCAAGACAACGTTGAAAGATCCTCCCTTGGTGATAATGTATATCGACGAAGCACATCCGATGACTGAACGCATCGAGGCACCTCACAGTACCGGCTTTAACTTGAAGTATCTGGACGACACTTTGTACGCTATCTTTCTCGAAGCCGTCTCAGAGCTCCGTGGTAAGGGGTTGTTTGTCCTCTTTCTGTCGACAATCTCCCTGTCGACAGTCTCGCAGCTGGAGATAGAGATGCCGAACCCCGTTTATAACTCTCGACGATTCCAACCTAACCCCGGATCCCAAGCTCCAGCTCCCTTCACGGAGATGCCATTCGACTGTCACAGAGACCTTGTCGAGAATGGTGGAATCGATTGTCGCACTTTATACCTGAAAGATGTCCAATCTATATCTTCAATGGCTCGTTTCGGTCGTCCGCTGTAAGTATATACCCCATCCACTCAATATTGTAGTATTTGGATACTGATTTTTGATGTGAAGGTTCTGGTCCACCTTGGACGCCTGCGCAGACCTACCCCAATTTAATGAGTTAGATGTCAGGCGGATGGCAACCACCAAACTTTCAAGACTTTCTTATTATAAGCAATGGGGAGTCTCAAGGGAGGTCAAAGAGGAGCACAAAGCAACCATTCGTCTCGCTGTTCTTGACATCCTCCTGAGCTTGCATTATGACCCATTGAAGCTTCACAATTGTTCGCGAGGCAGGCATATTCATTATGATATGATTGCAGGCCATATGCGAACGGCGTTCTCCATACCCAAGGACCGCGAAACTTTTATGCACTCGGGATATCCTTCGGAGCCAATTTTGGCGGGAGCGGCGATGGATTTGGTTTGTCATTATGGTCCCAATGGTATCGACCAAATGGCCCAAATGTTTCTCAAAGTGGATCGATATATTCCTGGAGCGATCGACAAAGGCGAACGCGGGGAGAATGTAGGAAAGATGATCTTGCTGACTGCATACATGAAGGCAGTGAGTGAGAAAGTTGATCTCCAGGACGGGCTGCCGAACTGGCATGAGGGGTGTTCTTTGGTGGATTTCCTCAAGCACCTGACAGCTGAGAAGTACCACTCAGTCGTGTTGGAATGTTTACCAGACAATGTCCCTCGAAGGAGCAATGGGGAGGAAAGGGACGAGGATGATACAACCAACACTGACAGCACGGATTTAGGCAAGCGCAGACGGGGAGAAATGAGCAATGCTAACGACGCAAGTGGAGTGATGTTGCAAGAGGCATTCAAAGACAGTTGGGTCCGCTTTACGCACTTCGTCCGTGGTGCCGACGACTTTGTCATGACTTCTTCTATGGCTTGGCTTGCAATGACACGAGGAATGGCAATGATTGGTTCGAGTAGCCAGGAGTCTATAGACGTGCACATTCCCGTCCTACTCAAAAAGGACAAACAAATCAGCGAAAGTAACGTGTCCGCCATCCTCGTTCGATTCGAGTCGAGGTCACAAGCCAGCAATAAAGCAAAAGTCGTAATCTCACAGGAGTCGGTTCCTTATTTTCCTCCTCCGGGTTCTACCCGAGATCCACATGGGTCCTCGAAATTATTCGTCGACGAACGTGATGAGCAGATCGGAACGCCTGAAGAACATCGTTCCCGGCCGTACATATCCCTTGTAATGGAACTCGGAGTATACACCGGCGAGAATGTGAAACCCAGCATACCTCGCGTCATTATGAAGCATCTTGACATTCCTGCTACGGATTCACATCGACAAAAAATGCCTGTACAGACCCATCAACCTCGACAACCATCCATAGTTGAAGCCTTGCCAAATCCGAACCTCGCGAACAAAAGGCCTAAACGCACGAACGCGGCCTATAGGACTCCCCCCACGCACCCACGCTATTCTCTTTTCTTTTATGGCTGCTCAAGCCAAGTTTATGGCGTCATCCCGAAAGATAGCACCGACCATAAGACCCTACTTTATGTCGATTCTCTCCTCAGTGACCACCCCGTTGAAAGAAGGGTCGAGGACGTCCTCCAGTTGAAACCTTTTTGGTGTGCCGACCAGGCTGTTTTGTCTTGGGCCAAAACATCGTTTGGGATAGCTGACAAGAGCGTCAACCTAAATGCGGAGTACGTGGCTTCCGGATTGGATGATGAAGAAGACGGCACGGAAGGAGAGATATGAGGTCAATCGGGGAGCCTCAACGACTTAATATGGAGCATCGCAGATGCTTGAATGACATCCAATTTTCCAAAGCACTTTTATGGAATTAGGATATGTACTGTAAGTGTGATACATTACTACTCGTATCGTTTGACTATTGATTGTACAAGCTAAGGCCATATCATCCAGATTTCTCCGAGAATGGGAGAACGCTGAACGCTGAAATTGGAAGTTCAATGACGTCGGGCAGTGCTATTTGAGTAATAAGGATTGGACGAATTTCAGACTGTGGGTTTCCGGATAGCCGTCATCTTCGCTCAGTTTTGACGCGATTTAACGCGTTGGTGTCGACTGTTGAGGGCGAAGTATCCCTGAGAGCTTGAAACTGAAACATTCTTGCCCGCGGATTCGTACATATTGTGGGAAGCTGGAGCAATGCAGGGAGGCGAAAGTGCCAGAAAGAAGAGTTGACGTTGTTATGTGTCCAAGGGGTGTGAATGTCCGGTTCACGAAGGAGGGAGGGTGTGCGCTTGTTTCACTTCCCTCTGGCCAAGTTCACCGAGTCCCCACTCATTGCCCCTCTTCTTCCTCTACCGTCGAAACTTGAATGAGAAATGTGCCTTTTCACCCTACGTTGACGTTGTTGGCAAGCCACATTGTAATTCGCAATCGCAAATGTCTCCTCAACTTGGTTTCGCCCCGGATTTTGAAATAACCGTTTCGTCGACGTGTTTGGTTGGACCGATTCGCATCGGACGGAACGCGCGAGGAAAAGAGAGGACAATGAGCATGGCACGAGGAGGATCACGGAGGAGAGTTGGATGAAAGAGTGTGTTTTCGGATGAGAAAGTATGTGTCTGTCCTCTTCGTTCTTTCCTTGTCTCGAATTCCGACTCTGCCAGTTCTCTCCAGATTCATCCCTTTTCTTTTCCTTCGTGTTGGTGCTCCGACCTCGAGTTCTCTGCCGAACGGAAGGACATCTTCGACCTTTCCACCAATAGGCAACTTCTTCGAAAATACATGGCGGACAATTCGGATGGGGACCTCCGATTCTTCGAGTGATTTCAATGTTCGACATTCACCATTCGCAGACACCGCTGGCTTACAATCTTGTTCCTCTGGATAGCGATCCAACTACTCCATTGACATCCGAAGGTCAATCCTCGGTAGCAAAAGGCGGGAGAACGGGGGCGCGAGGACATTTCACCATTGGGGCGAAATTAACGATTGAACTTCCATAATTACTGGATGATGCTAGATGTCCACTGGACACTCTGCTCTTCTGGGAAGCGTACAAGATCCCTGCATGACTTCAGAGCACGTCTGTGGCTTGGAATAAATTTGTGGCTTTTCGCGTCGTTCTTGGATGGACAATCATGGCGAACAAATTGGAGAAAAAAATACACGCTTCTAGGTCTTCACCACAAGGCTACCCTGCGTTTTATCTTTGTCCTCGCGATTTCGGACGCGTGTTTGCTGCTTGTTGCAATCACACGGATTGCCTTTTTTCTGCGACCTTCATGGTTTGGCGCTATATCCCTCCAGGCAAGAGGACACAACTACATCTCTGTTAAGTATTGTCGCCCTTCTGTTGGCCTCTGCCCAAATGCAGCTCTCGGCGATAACTTCGAGAGCTCCCTCGCCCATACCCATGCCCGACTCCCAACGCGTGACTGTTACGGCACGCGTCACAAATGTCCGGGGCGACCATTTCGCAAAGATAGTCGATAACCAGCAACATAGTGCCTTTCTACTGCCGAAAACGCTTGATAGAAAGCGGGGGAAGACAGTTGTGCAGGCTCAGAAAAAAATTGAGGCGGATTCGTCTTCTTCGTGGCGAGATATGTTGCAAGGAGTATTTGTGTCACACTGACATCGCGGTCCTGGGTGTATGCCCCCAACAGGCCGACAATAACGCAGCTCGGAGGTTAGGGAATCCAGGAGGTGCTGCACTTGTCCGAAATGTAGCTCTGGCGAATGCATGTTATCCGTGCATGTTGCCTTCGGCGCTAAGCTGCCTCTTTGGTGCACTGGTGGCCGTGGGACTAAGAAACGAGTCTTCTCTGGGTGGGATACGTAGCTCAGCAGGAAACTCTGCTGGGCTTCTCCCAGCGCTAGTGCTCCTATGCACATTACTGCAGCGCTTTTTGGCCCCATTACTCCATGACGCCCGCATCAACAGAGTCGGAGGCTTAGTGTTCAGGAACACGAATCGTTCTGTGGAATATGGTTGCCGACGAGGAGGCGTTACACGCTTTGAATGTTGGGCGATGTATCCAAGCAACTCTCTCACAACGATTATTGCAGGTTGGTACCACAGACGGATTGATTTGTTCACCCTTTCGTCGTGGTCTGCTTCTGTTTTACTCGGCGTTGGAATCAACAGTCGGAAGGGAGTGATGTGGAGGATGCAACCATAAATAAGATTTCCGCGTTCTCGTCGCTCGACCTCTCCCCACTTTTCCTGGTCCCCTACTTCAGCCAAACCAAAGAAACATTCCATCCACTTCCCACATTCCCCGAAAACCGCTTGGTGTATTCACCTCAAAATGGACAAGTCTGTGTGTGGTTCTGAGCGTGATGCGCAATTGTATGGCTCGAAATTTCTGTCAAAAAGGGTCGCCGCGTCGTTGTCCGAATGATTACGGTATAAAAGCATGCTTGCTCTTTTTTGTGTTCTTCCCATTTCTGCCCCCTCCTTTTCCCGGTTTCTGCCCGTACCCATCTTTTTGCGACGTCTTCCCCCCGATCAGCTAGTCAAAATTCTCTTCCTCATCATATTCCTCTTCCTTGTGCAGGCTTTCGCGGGAGCCATCCGCACGCTTCAAGAACGAGACGTACGGCTATGTCGACTTCCGAACATGCTCGTCTTTTCTTCCTTCCAGTAATTGGAGCGCCTTCTTCAACACGCGGCATGAAAATGACAACAACTACGAACCTTTCATATCCGTTGACGTTGCCTTCTTTTCACATTCCTTGGTCGGCACCGGCTGCGTTGTTGGTTTCCCCGTAAGTTTGTTCTTCTTGGCGCAGCTCTTGCTTTCTCAACTCGACGCGTCTCAATGCAGAAAACACCAATCATCCGCCGGATTGCCCATCAACACGGAATCTGTACCTTCTTCTGTACGAATTTGTTCAACGTGCTCATTTGATGAGAGCTTGCTGAAAACCACCCTGCAGACTTCCCCAAACGATATTGGCCGTTTTTTGATGTTTATACCGTGAACTGCTGTTGTGCCGACTCTTCTAAGTGTGTCCTTCTGTTCGTGGTCTTGCCAACTTTTCGTGGTTTTGACCATTCGTTTTCCTTTTCTTCTTCGCCACACAGAGATGAAAATTGACCATCCTCAAATATTGCATCTGACCGTCGCCCTTTTTGTCAGCCAACACACGAAGAAATTCATTCCCGCCCATGTACCATATTCAACTTTTCTTGCCGTCTTGCGTTCCGTTGTCGGAAGTCTCTCTATTCTTTCTGCACACACTTCGTTCTTCTCCTCGCCATAATTCCTTGAAGCGCACGTTTCTCAGCCTTATTCTTGTATCCATATATTTCTTGCTGCATTCTCTTCGCTTTCTTGATGTTTTTTGGATTCTTGCCGCACACGCATCTTCTATCTTCATACTGCATCTATATTCGCTTCACATTTCTAGGACGATATTTAGCCTTAATGTACCATATTATTATTAATGTCACTGTACCATCACTTGTAGTTCCTCATGTTATTCATGGTCTTGCCATGTAGAGGGAAAGGAAAAAATAATATGATATCAGATTTGTTGCTCACTTGTTTTCTGCATCACATTCTTGGGGGCTTGGAGTTGCTTGTAGACGTTTCGAGGGCTTGAAGCAGACGATTATTGATCACACGGCTTGAGGCTTTCAGGGGCTTCACCGATTCACATTTGCTTCCGTCTTCTCGGTTTTCTTCTATCTTGGGCTGGACTTGAGCCTTGGACTTACGTTTGAGGTTTTTGAGGTCTTGCTGGTACAGTATATATTGACGCAGACCGTTGAAGCACGCTGAGAATGACGGACTTGGTCATCTATAGAGAGAAAAGTCGACATCGTTATCAATAAATAAATTGTGTGTGTGATGTATGGGTAAGGGCGTATATGTACGAAAGGAATAAAGAAGAGGGGGAATGGGAATAAGAAGAGTAGACGAGGACATTCGTCCGCCAGCTGGCAAGTTGAACTTGGGAATGGGGGAGCGGTAGGAAAATGGTGGACTCTGGCTGAATGAAGGCCTGAATCTGGAGAGACTTCATGCTAGAGTTGCTGAATGGCGCGGAGACAAGCTTTGAAATTTGAAGGAGTGTACGCGGGTGTTGGTTGAGCAATAAGCGTGGTGGGTTGGTAGGGGGTAACAAATGGAAGCTGGGGCGGGTCCTGGAGGGAAACTGGCCGGAACCGAGTTGGAGTTGGAGTCTGTAAGAGGACTGAAACGGCAAGCCGAGTCCCGACGGGGCAGGTCACGTGTTTTCACATTGAGCTGGCCCGAGGGGCCGAAATAATCTTGACTCTTCTCTGTCAAACCTAAATACATTCGGTAGGCTTCGTCAACGTCTCAACATGCGGTCAAGCGTTGACATAGACAGTGACCCCTGGGCACGCATAGCAGTCTTTCATAGGGAAAAAGCAACAGAAAAGTTTCCTAATGCGCCTCATGATTATTGTTTTATCGTTTACGCTAGATGCGTGCGAGGCTCAAGGACATGGCTGCTTTATAATTAAATGTATGTACGAAGCAGCTGGTTTCAAGAATAACGCCGCTCATCTCGGAGCAGCTATCACAGCGATCCTCGCACGTCAGGCTACAGCTTAGGAAACAGGCCTTACGCACAGAGTCGACATACATGGAGTCCGAATCTGCCAAGGGCAGAGTCAGGGAGTTAGTCGATGCACTGCGAGTCAATCACTTCAGACCCAGTTGGAGTCGTCGTTCTGTGTCTCAGGAGTCTCAACAGCGTTTGCAACCGAGCGATTCGCAATCTTCGAATCCGAATGCAATACCGAGTCAGAGCGATCCACAATCCGAAGCAGCTATCGAGATATCAGCACAGAATCTACCGCAGAAGTATGGTAGCCTGCCTTGGAAAGCTATGCAGACGGCTCTCCGACTTCTCCAAAAGAATTCGGACGGATTTCCTCCTCTCAAGACAGCAGTTGGTGTCTTGGTTACCTGCCTGGACCTGACGCAGGTAACGAAGAATGGATTCCTTTTACATCTACATATGCTAATGCACTTTAGGATGTCATTGGTAATCGCGAAGAGTACGACAAGTTAGCAGTCGACCTGAAGGAAATGGCCGATACTCTTGCACCTTATGCCCAGAAGCTAATGGAAAGAGATGATGGTGGCAGCGTTGCTCGAATTGTGAAGTAGGTAATTGTTATTCTTTGGTGGCCATTTTGTCTGATACTCCATAGATCTATTGATGAGGAACTGGTGCAAATCAAGGACAAACTCGGTCGTGGCAAGTTCAAGAGAGCAATAGAAGCATCCGAGGATAAGGATGAGATTGTGAAACGGTACCGCAAAATCGATTCCCTTTTTCGACGTCTACTCGTAAGTACAATTTTCGAATGCTTTCTACTCTGCTAGGCTAAGAGTCTCATAGAGCGACATAACTCTTCGGACACATATGGAGATCGGAAAACTTCGCGAAGCCACAGATGTACGTTCTTCATATGTTACTTGAAAACCTAATATAGACTGATTGCGAACTTTAGGAGACTCTCCTCAAAACACTGGAACCGGTACATGACGCACGGTACAACTCCGCATACTCGACAGCAGTCAAGCGAGGAGGATGCACTGCTTCTACGCGTGAACAAATTCTTGAAGATCTTCGAGCGTGGGCCAATGATCCAACCAGCGCAAAGGTCTTTTGGATGAATGGGATGGCGGGCACAGGCAAAACCACGATATTGTATACTTTTTGTCAGTGGCTCGAAGCCCACCAACAGTTGGGAGGCAATTTCTTTTGCAATCGCACCTCCAGCTCGTGTCGCAACCTAAACAACATTGTTCCCAGCTTAGCCTATCAGCTTGCTCATTATTCCCCTGCCTATCGGTCTCAGCTATGCACGATCCTTCAGGATCAGCAGAGTCCGCACACGCTCAACGTGGGAGAACAATTCAAGTGGGTCGTACAGTTGCCATTGGAAAAATCAAAGAATGCGATACCGGACGGCGTCGTTATCGTTATCGATGCTCTGGATGAATGTGAAAACGCAGCGGAAACAAGGCTTTTTCTCGAGACCCTTCTAAAGCTCGCTAGTCAACTTCCAGTCAAATTCTTCATCGCCAGTCGACCCGAACCTATCATCATAACCAAGATGCATTCCCCTGGATTCATGACCTCGACCCTGTACTTGCACGACATAGAGCAATCGCTGGTTGAAGCTGATATCAAGAAGTACCTCGAGGAGACCCTCAGCTCGATGTTTCCTGCCCCATCCGAAGACATTCTCGATGAGCTCGCGCGCCGATCGGGGAAGTTATTCATCTATGCAGCCACGGTAGCTCGGTATGTCAATCCAGAGGGTATTAAGCCAAGCTCGAGCAAGCGACGCCTACAAGCAATCCTCGACATTTCTTCTCCTACATCAAATCTACGATATCGAGACATTGACAACTTGTATACAACAATCCTTGATGCCGCGTTCGATCCGGACGAGTACGAGGTCGAGGAGCTGGAGAACTCTGTTCTGATCGTTAGAACCGTCGTGTGCGCTATGGAACCAATATCAACGAAATTGCTGTCAGTCCTTCTCGCTCTCGAGCACCAAGAGGTCGAGGATACCCTGTCAAGGTTTCAATCCGTGTTACATGTTCAAGGAGAAACGCGTCTGGTTTCTGTACTGCACGCTTCCTTTCCCGATTTCTTGTTTGACAAGTCTCGGTCCCTCCGTTTTCACTGCGATTCGCTTCAGCATCACGGGGAATTGTCTAGCTTCTGTTTTGACATCATGGACAGAGAACTCCACTTCAATATATGCGGTCTGGAAAGCTCTTTTCTTTTCGATAGTGATGTGCCAGACCTGCAGCAAAAAATCCGAAGAAATATATCTGAAGCTCTGTTGTACGTTTGCAAACACTGGAGTAGTCACCTCCACAAAGCCGCCTTCGCCGAAGTTAATCATGCGAAACTGGTCCGCTTTCTAGGCTCACGCCTTTTGTTTTGGATGGAAGTGCTTAATGTCAAGCGACTTATTAGCATAGGCCCAAAGCTCTTAGACAATGCGTTGAGTTGGATGAAGGTGAGTTTTCTCCTCCCACCCAGGAGTGATAGCTAATTGTAAGTTGAATTATCAAGGGGCAAGCGTCTGAGTCAAAGAAAACCAAGGAGAAGTTGTATGACGCCAGAGAATTCGTCGAAGCATTTTCGATGAATGCATGCAACAAAAGCACCGCACATATTTATGTTTCGGCCTTGCCCTTTTGCCCGAAGTCTAGTTTTGTTTACCAAAATTACTGGACAAAGACTCGGGGCTTGATCAGTGTCAACGGTAGCCTGACGAGTGAGAAACGGAACAGACCCATTGCAGTCTGGCAGATAAATTCAGATGTCCGCTCACTTGCAATCTCACCGGATGGTGCGAGTTTTGCGGTGGGCTCACATGACGGAAGCTTCTCTATTCACGATGCCAACTCTGATGAGATAATTGCTGGACCACATAGAGTACATCGAAAGCGGGTTGTTTCAATCGCCTCTTCCCTAGATAATACCAAATTAGCATCAGGATCAGTTGACCACACAATCTGCATATGGGACGCTCGGACTGGGAACTTGATTGCTGGTCCCCTGCAAAAACACATCGGGGCAGTCACCTCGGTTTCCTTTTCCTTGGATAGCACAAAGCTAGTATCGGGATCGCAAGATGGGACAATCATGGTGTGGAACTCTGCGAGCGGCGATGTTATCACGGGCCCTTTCCAAGCCACCAGTCTAGTTAAAGCTGTTGCATTTACACCCGATGGCTTCAAAATCGTGTCAATATCTTCCGACTGTACGATCAGTGTCCTGGATGGCGACGCAGGCAAAATCTTGACTGGACCGTTCGAAGCCATCTGGAATGAGCGCAATCCAACGTCAATTGCAGTATCCTCCGATCGAAGCACGATTGCCATAGGTGATCTGTCCGGCGCCATAATTATCAAAAATACTTACACTGGTGCTGTAGTCAAGAGGATTAGTGAACTATTAGCCTATGATGATGCAATTGCCACTGCACTCACATTTTCGTACGATGACAAATATCTTATTTCAGGTGACTCCCAGGGAACCATCAGAGTCTGGGATGCTCAGACTGGTGCCATCCAATCCGAGCCCCTCCATAATAGGCACACTTCCACCGCCATGTCTCTTGCCATTTCACCCGACGGAAGCAAGATCATATCAGCGTTTGGCGGAAATTCAACGATTGTCGTCTGGAACACATCAAATAATGCAGTGGTCGGTCGAAGGATCTCAATCAGTGTTTGTTCGTTGGCATTGTCTCTTGACGGACGGACGGTGATTGCAGCTGGTTTGCACGATGGCCGCGTCGCTCTCTGGGATGCGCAGACTGGCAAAGATATTCTAGACCCTGTAAGAATGTCTCTCAAACCTGTTTGTTCTATCGCTTTCTCGCCGGATAGCTCAAAAATTGTTACGGGACACATAGATGGATCAGTACGGCTTTGGAACACACGGACAGGGGAGATTGGCGCGGCAGACACGCACATACGCATTCGCAATCCGGAAAACCCCAGTGCATTGGCAGTGGCATACTCGCATGATGGTTCTAAGATAGCTATGGGATCTGCCGACAACACAGTCAAGATATGGGACCTCCGCTCAGGCGAAGTTGGAAAGCTAGTGCAAGGTCATACGGGTGGTGTGAATTCAGTCGTATTCTCTCCCAACGATGCCATCCTAGTATCGGCAGGCCCTGGTGGTAAAATTGTCGTATGGAGTGTTGCTGAATCTACAGTTATGTGGCGGGTAAATGGTGAACTTGGAGAGGCATCTGTCAACTCAGTCGCTTTCTCGCCGGACGGGACCAAGTTTGCTTCCGGATTGGATGGCAACTGGAAAATTCTTCTGTGGAATATCACTACGAGGGAGATGACTCCCTTGCACCGCATTTCTCATGATTTAGGAAGTGTTATATCAGTCGCATTTTTTCAGGATGGCAAAAAGATCTTGTCTGGATCTTCCAACGGTACAATACTTCTATGGGATGTAGAAACTGGAAACATTCTTCGTAACCTTAACGTTGGACCTATTTCTTCTGTGGCCATGTTGCCTGATTGTAGCCAGCTCACGACTTGTGGAGCTAAAGGAGCTAAAGGCATTATGCGGATATGGGAGGTAGAGAACGCCTTTGCCGTGCAGGAGATGGTTATGGAAGATATCAGGTCCGAGTTTGACAGCGAAGACCTGCGCGATTCGACTTTTTATTCTCCAAAGTCCATAAAGCTGGCAATGTCAAGGATTGCAGAGTATCATGAAAACGGGTGGGTGTCAGTGGATGACAGGAATATTTTTTGGACTTCGCCCGGCTTGCGCGAAAACTTATGTCTCCCATATAATGGTCTGGTCATCGGGCCTCATGGAACTACAATTATGGATTATTCAAACATGGATCTCTGCATCGGGAAGAAGTGGGTAAATTGTTGGACGTTGGCATGACTTATGATGTTTGTCGAATCATTCTACCTCTATTACCAAAAAATTAACGGTCTGTATTAGGATAGTGTAAGACCTAGGTCGCGACCGGTGTAGTACAAGTACTGTCGAATTGAAAGACCATTCTTAACTCCAGTTTACGTTTACCGATATCTTTTCATTATCAACGCTGGGACATCTTGGATTCCACACATAAGAAGTAATCTTGGTAAATGTCTGTTTAGACGGATAGAGGGTTTATAGTGTGTCGCGGGCAACATCGTATTGATGTGGGAGGAAACGACGATCTTGTGCGAGAACCAGACAAGAGAGAAAAGACCACATAAAGTAAAAAGTAAAAGTTCATCTTATCAGGTGTGTCGCGGCATTATTTCGGTCAAGCAGGAAAGCGCCAACGGTCGTTCATTGCGCTCAAGAAGGATTTGCGATGGACAATATCAGGCACTGGAACAGGATGTCAGCGGTGCTTCTCTCGAAATTGAAGAAACGAGAGTGCATGAGTTTCAGAGATTATTTCGCTAACATCATAGTTATATACTACGTAAGGATTGCGGGTCGAGTCGCCGTGCGTCGAATTTCATGCAAGTTGTAAGGTCTGAAATGTTATATTTGAGATGCTAGGAGCGTGTACGGGCATCTCTTGTTCCTTCTAAGGAGAGGTAGTGTATCTGCAATCGGGGGCGTTCCAGACCGCGTGCTCGTCTGATGTCGGCCGGCCCTCAGTTTTCTTGAACATGGTGCATAGAACGTCAAGCTTGCCGCAGTCCTTTGGAAATGGAAAAAATACCAGAGTAATTTCTGTATTTGAGCGGTGTGTCGAATCGCGGTGTAATATAAGTTGTACTGAGAAACATGTGCTGGGCAACTCTTGTCCTGCAAAGCATGGGTTATGTGGCGGGATTCAGAGAGTTCCAGACGCGTCGCAATAAGTGTGTACGTGCTTCGTCCGACGTTGCTTCTCCTTTTTTCGAGTGTGATATATAGTACCAAATCTACCAGAATTCATTCGAAGAAACGAGGAAGGGAGTCCCAAATGATCCAGAATTTGGCCTAATATGAGTACCGCGGGAGAAATTTCACATACAGTGGGTGTAAGACTCTCGAATGGCGGAGACGTCATTTTCAGGAGAGCTTGGAAAATGTAGCTGAAAGCACATGTTCGAATGAGTAAATCAGCATATCATCGAGCTGAGAGTTGCGCCGATGGATGCTGCCGTTGAATTCATATAGAATATCAAATTCGAATTTCCAGATGATGTGACTCCAGCTGGTGGGAGGGAGGCGGAAAGGGGTAGGGTATTAAAATTCTGCCAGCCATAATTATCGTTGCAGTCCTTCCGAGTTCCAGGTCTGAGGGTTGAAATTTGAAAGTTCATTTACGTCGAACAGTCGAACGACTGAATACTCGAGTAGGTTTTGGAATCTGAAAATCCGGTTAGCCGTCATCTTTGCTTAGTTTCGACGTGAATGTTCAATATATTGGATGTAGTACTGAGGGATTTGATCATTCGAATATTCGAGGTCGATCTGTCCCTGAGAGGTTGATGTCGTGCGTGTCCGGAAAGGAAAGGAGGGAGAAAGGGGTGCGAGCTTCCGCCTAAACCTTCCGCCAGGTTTTGAATCGCCGCCAGCCAGTTTCCACTCATTGTCTTACATCTCTTCCTCTTCCACCGTCAAGACTGGAATAAGATTGTTTCTTTGCGCTTTACGTCGACGTCCGTCAAGCCAAGTTCGTAGCTCGCATTCAAAATGTATCAGTGAATTTATCTCGGCTCGAATTGTCGTTGCGAATCCAAAGCCTACAATTGCATTTTTTCGAAACATCCTCTTCGTTGGCTCATCTTCAGCTGGGTGCACAAGGCAAAAGGGCTAGGACGTCCATGATACGAAAGAAGGAGTGGACGAAAGGATGGGGATTTACTCAAAGGGAAAAGCGAAAGGTGTGTTTCTCCTTTTCATTCCTTCTTTTTCGCGAAATTCAACGCCAGTTCTTGGCCAGGCTCATTCCTTTCCTCTCCTTCCACTTCGCCACTCAAGACTGGGGTCCTCTTCCAGCAGATCCAGCTTTCCTCTACACTGTACACGACCGCGCAATGACTTGGGTGACAAGCCGAGGAATGCGGTGGATGACTCTCGCATCTCGACGCAACTTCGACGTTCGACTTTCACCAGTGTGAGGGAACCTTGGATGCTCTTTGGGCTTCTGCCACATCGGACAGCTGCAGCGTTCTACTTCATTGTTATCCCATGATTGGACAATCTTTCCGGTAGCAAGAGGTGAGATGTGGCGATAGAGGACCCTTCGATTGAAGCGACGTCGACATTCGCTTCCCCCACACTTAGAGGCCTTTGCACGGTCTCTGTGTACTCCTACTTCCTATGAAGCGTATGCGGCGTGGAAAAGACTACAAAGCACGTCCATGGCTTGGGATTTTTATGTGGCTTTTTCACGTTCTGCTTGGATGCTCGATCGCGGCGACAAAAATTGTTGCATGCTTTTGGGTCTCGACGAGAAAACTACAGTGCACTTCTTCTTTGTCTTGACAGTTTACGGCACGTTCTTTTCTGTTGAGACGACCGCATTGCTTATTGTTTCTTTTCTAGGGATCTTCTAAGTTCTTTGTGATTTGGTGCTATAATCCCCCGACAGTACCGCTTTGTCTTAGTAAAAGACATGCAATTCTGGCGTTAAATGACCCTATCTTTATCTCTGTCACTGTCACTGTCTCCCTTTGTTGGACTGTGTCCAGAGGCCAATCTTAACGATATTCTCGAGCGCACGCTCGCCCATACCGACGCCCAGCGCTTCGGGAAGGATGCCCGGCCCCCCGAAGGTGACTGTGACGGCGGGGGTCACACATGATTTGGGCGTCCATTTCGCAGACATAGTCGATGACGACCAACACAGTTCTTTGTGTTGCAGAAGAGAATGGATAAAAAGCAGGGGAAACTAGTCGTCCATGTCCAGAAAATTTTTGAAGCAAAATCTTGTTCTGGTTGTTGAGATATGTTTCCGGGAGCATTTCTGTCACGCCTTCGACACGGTCCCAGGTGTAGGCCCCAGCACATCCACGTATGAGCTGCTTGAAGGCCAGGTGAACGAAAGGAAGTAGTTCCCTTCTTCCTTGCTTCCTTTTCAATGCATATCATCGAAGGATGCCGCCTCTGAGCTTTATTGCATTTTGTTTCCCCAGTTCGCCGGTTGGAGTTTTGTTCAAAGGGCAACGATGGTGTTGTCTGATGAATGGTTTTTTAGGTCTCTATCGACGATGTCGACCTAAGGCTGCTTCAACGGAAGCTCCATGATGCATTGATTGCCAGCGTTAAGTCGCGGGATTCTGGACAGATGTCCTTGAAAGGAGGAGGATGGGTAATGCGTCTTCCTCTTCACAATGCAGCCTAACCCGACGTTCTTGTTCTCGAAGGACGGTTGTTGCTTCCATATGATATCTAATGGAATTATTTTCTACATCCTTGCTATGGGCCTCTTTTCAGTTCACTGGCCGTTGGAATTAACACACGGAAGGAAGTCGGCTGTCAAGCACGCACCGATATCAATATTTCCACCTCTCAACCTGTTGTCACTCTTCGAGGCCCCTTTTTCCGACCACAGGCACCACAAGAACGACTCTTCCACCATCCCGAGAAACCGACCGATTTATTCACCATAATTGGGCAAATCTGTAGTTCTGAACCATGATGCGTAACTCGAATTCGAAGTTCTGTCAAAGCCGTCCGCCGCGTCGGTGTTCGAATGATTACGGTATAAAAAGCACAATGCGCCTTTTTTCTCCCGTCCTTCCTCTTTCTTTCCCTCCTTTTCCTTCCTCTTCCTCCCTCCGCCCCTCTTTCTCTCTTTCTTGCTGCCCATTTTTTCCTCCCTCCGCCACACTCTACTAGCAGAAATACTTCTAACGCTGCTTTTCGTCATACCCCACTTCCTCTTGCGGGCTCTCGACTCGCTCCTCCTCCTGGTATTGCTCCTCGTGGCGTGGTACCAGCACAGAGTGGGAAGACTATGTCGACCTCCTCCCGTTCTCAAATTTTCCGCCCGTTGGTGATTCCAGCCCGTGCTTCAATTTCCAGAACGAAAACGACTGGTTCGATCAACCTTATGTATCCCTCGAGGACACCTTCCCTCCATATTCCTTGATCGAAGCCGACTCCGTTGTCGAATATTCCTGTGCGTGTTTTCTTGTCATTTTCCTTCCCTTTTGTTCTACTCTGATTTGTCTCGTGCAGAACACCCCAAAACCGCGTTTCGAATCCACCCATCATGTTGAATATGTATCACTCTCCGTACGTCAAAGACTCAAAAGTCGCTAAGTCGAGGATGGGTTTCTGAATAGCGCGTTACAGACTTATCGAGCAATGTTCGCCATTTCTTGATATTTATAATGTGAGCTTCGTTGCAGTCTTGCTGGTGAGTTTTCTGTTCGGTGTTTCGGTCGGAGCTTCTTTGGTTTTGGCTGATCGTTTTCCTCGTTCTTCCCTTCAGCGAGTGCAAAGGCCATATTGTATCTCGCAAGCTGAAAATCGACCGCCTCCACAATTCCATCTTCTTTCGTCGGTCAACAAACTTCCTCTTCAGTTAGCCATCTTCTGCCATGTACCATATTTTCCGGTTTTCTCATACTTCCTAACCTCTTCAAACACGTCCTCCTATCGACTATTGCCTTAAAGCACACGTCTTTTGAGTCTTGTATCACAGTGTTCTTGCTGCCTTCTTTTCGCTTTCTCATTGTCTTCTGGATCCTTGACGCACAGGCATCTTCCTAGCTCTTCTATCTTCCTATTGCATCTATAATTCCTCAATATTTCTATGACGGAATTTAGTGTTAATGTACTACAGTTCAATTCACGTTACCATCGCCGTAATTCCTTCACAAAAATCATGATGTTGCCGCTGGTGGCGCTGATATCGAAGAAAGAAAGTAAAATCAGTAATCTATTTCTCGCAAATTTATATCACACTCTTGAGATCTTGGGGATTGAGGGTATTTTGAACTTGAACTTGAAGTTTTGAAGCCTTGAAGCAGACGATTAATCACACAGCTTGAGGATTCCTTTTGTCTTCCAGTAATTTTCTTGAAATCGGACTTGTGGAGGGCTTGAGGTTGCCTTCGAAGCACACATCTTGGGATTCAAACTTGATCTTGATGTAGATTGAAGGTGAAGCTTGAAGCTTGAAGCACGCTGGATTGACTGATTCTGTCATGGTGTAATATCAATAATCATAATTCGTTTATAAAAAGTTATATGTGTAAAGATAGCAGGGATACGAAGTGAGGGATAAGGAGAGGAAAGGTGGGAAGAACGGTCGAAGATATCATCCATCAAGCTGGAAAGCTGGAAGTCGCAGCTGAAAGCGAGGGAATGGGAACAGCATGAAGGTGGTAAGGCTTAAGGAAGGAACGTGACGAATGTCGAGCGCTAAGACATCCAAGGAGGGATTTGGTTTCAGCACTGCTATGGCACAGAACCAGCCCTGGAATGGTGTTTGTGGGCAATGGTCTGCAATTTGACTTGAGTGCAGTGAGGAAAGAGGAGCGGTGAGAATTTGGTCGATGGGTTATATGGGACTGGGATGGTCACGTGAAGTGACGACGCGCGTCGTGGAAAATAGCATGCCATTGAGGGGTGTCCACAGACGAACACCCACCCCGAACTATTTACTTGCTCAATAATGAACATGGATCTCTCACTACAGCTCAAGAGTTGTCGCATTGCAAAGAATCTATCTTTCTAAAATTTAGCTCGGCTTCAAAGAGACCTCTCATCGATGCAAGCATACGGGAATGTGTCGGAGTTATTCTTGGAGCCTGGGTCATGGATGATCCTGCAAAATCCCATCCGTACTAAGGGTTTCTCAGACTCAGCGTTATCTATCCAGAAAACTAGGTGCACTCGGGTTTCACGGATTTCCGCAGACAACAAATGCTGACTGATCTTGTTGTCGAAAAGGATTAAGCAAGATATGTTTTCTGACTAACGCTTATGGACCATGCTCTGCAATCCAACTCAGCCTAGTCTGACGCGGGTCTGAAATGCTACATAAGGCTTGCCACTCGATAAGGAGAATACCAAGCTGCCTCCCATTGCACACAACCGGCGAGGAAGAATTGACAAATGACTTACACCTGACTAGGTACCATCATCTTACTTCGTGTCTGGGGATATCCATGATTCTGAAGGAAGACTCTAGTGACTGGTTCTTCATCTGGTTTCGGACGCTCTATCACGGAAGTAGCTCTCAAGAATGGTGATAAGGTGATAGCGACTCTCCGAAAACCCTCAGACTTGGACAGTCTGGTGGCGTCTTCGTTGCCTTCGCAGCTTTTGGTTCTCAAATGTGACGTGTCCTCCGAATCTGACATCCGAAACGCATTCGAGAAAGGATTAGCTAAGTTTGGTACTATCGACGTCGTATTTAATAACGCTGGATTCGCCATTCTTGGCGAGGCCGAAAGCACACCGAACGACGCTGCGAAGCAGTTGTTCGATGTCAACTTCTGGGGTGCAGCGAACGTGAGCAGGGAGGCTGTTCGGGTATTCAGAGAAGTTAATCGAAAGGAGAAAGGAGGCTGGTTGTTGAATGTCAGCTCTGCAGCTGGGATCTTGGGCTTTTCTGCTTGTTCTTATTATTGTGCGAGGTATGTTCGGCTGCTGGAATCTGGATAATAGGGCTATGCTAATTTACCGAATACAGCAAATTTGGTAAGGGCACTTGCGACATACATTGCACAGGGAATGTTAAAATCTGACATGAAAACAGCTCTGGAGGGCTTCACTGAATCGCTAGCACAAGAACTTGATCCGAGCTGGAACATCAAGGTAAAGTTATCTCCCTCCCTAAGTAGACGTTACACTTCAATGATCGTATGACAACCAGGTTACTCTTCTCGAATTTGGGACCTTCCGTACGAAAGGTCTAGGATCCAACATGGTCACCTTCCCTGCCATCCCAGCATACGAAGGGGAGAACTTGCCTTCCCAAATCGCACGCAGATACTTTTCCGACCCGGAAAATTGCCCAAGCGACGCGTACAAAGCTGCGCTCCGTATCGTGGAGATGTCACGACTCAGATACAAGGAAGGTGCAAAACTGCCTCTTCACTGGGTCATCGGGAAAGATAGCGTCCAGAATTGCACGCGCAAGCTGAAGAGTATGCTTGGAGAGATAGAGGAGTTCGAGAGGTGGTCGGATAATTTGCTGTTGAGTGACGAGTACAAGCCTTTCTCATTATGAGAATGTCATAATACGCGACTTGCTTATGCATAACTTTTTTTGAGGGTCCTTGAGTAACGATTCGGAGCCGCAAGATGACTCGAAACCGTGAGAATATTTTAATTGGCGCGACTAAACGACGCGACATTGACGGAGAGGTCGTGATCGCGACGCGAGTCTTTTCCCTGATGGAACAGCGAAAATAGCGACAATCCAAGAGATCGACGTGAGCAATAGATTTCTTGGTGAGAGAATCACACGAAGGAGTCGGAAGCGCCACGATCGGCCTTGGTTCCTGCCTTGCAGCACAGTCTGACGCGAAGCCTTTCGCATCATGCGTATCTTTTGGTCCAGGATTTTGAGCAAGTGCACTGTGTCTATGCAGCGCCTCCTATTTTTTTGCACCAAATCCGCTCCTTTTGCTTCTGTCGTCTTACAAACCCATTTAAATGATTAGAGAAGCGCCTCCAAGTCTTGGATTAGAGACGACAAGGGCCTTGGAGAAATGGTATAAAAGAGGGCTTGCGTGCACCTAATGTCCAACAGTATCTTTCCTTCACACATTCTCTCAGCTTTAACAAGATGATCTACACTTGGCTAGGTATGCACACCTGGTTTCCTCTGTTCGTTCACTCTGTTCTGACCCAGTCAATCCAGTTACAGGCGCTTCTTCTGGTTTCGGACGCGCCGTCACCGAAGCAGCTTTGAAAAGAGGGGACAACGTCATTGCGACTCTCCGCAAACCATCCGATCTCGACGACCTCGTCGCCTCCGCGCCTTCTGCCAAACTCCTCGTCGTCAAATGCGATGTCTCCTCCGAATCCGACATCGCGAACGCCTTCGCGCTGGGTCTTGCTAAATACAAAACTATCGACCTCGTATTCAACAATGCCGGGTATGGTATTAGCGCAGAGGCGGAGGGCACGCCCAACGACGCCGCCAGAAAGATGTTCGACGTGAACTTCTGGGGTGCAGCGAATGTGAGCAGAGAGGCGGTGCGCGTGTTTAGGGAGGTGAATGGGAAGGAGAAAGGAGGATGGCTGTTGAATGTGAGCTCTGGAGCGGGCCTGATGGGTCTGCCCACTAGTGCCTACTATTGCGCAAGGTATGTTCGTGGAATTGCTTCATTCAGATAGAAACTCATGCATTTTCCCGTACATGCAGTAAATTCGGTGAGAGGATTAAGTGTGCCTAGCTAGCCTTGGATTAAACATTTCTCTTTAGCTTTGGAGGGTTTCACAGAATCCTTGGCCATGGAGCTCGATCCTACCTGGAACATCAAGGTCAGTAGGATGCATGTGTTCTCCGGATTCAGAAACGACGTTGACCATGCCAAACCGTCCAGGTAACGCTCCTGGAGCTAGGCGCGTTCCGAACCAAAGCCCACTCGTCCAACTATGTCAGATTCCCGGCAATCCCAGCGTACGCCAACGAGAATCTCCCATCACAGTTCATTCGCAGGGTTTTCGAAGACATAAACAACATACCCGGTGATGTATACAAGGCTGCTGACCGGATCGTCGAAGTCACGCAACTCAAGGACAAGGAAGGCGCAAAGATCCCCTTGCATTGGTGTATCGCCAAGGATAACATTGCCAATTGCAAAAAGAGGCTTTTGGGAGTTGTTGCAGAGTTCGATGAGTTCGAAAGCTGGTCGGATAATTTGTTGTTGACGGATGAGCCAAAGGCTTTGGGCATCGGAAAGTAACCCTATATTTTAAGCAGTAGCTAAGTATTATGTTCGTGACGTGCAGACTCTTGTTTGTAAGATCTCCAATCATTTAAATTGAACGATTCTACACATGGTCCGTAATTCAAGTGTGCCTGACCGCGTCTATAAGATGCTACATGAGCTTGAACTGAGTGCTTGAGAAGGTGGCAATTTGCGAAACATGCAGAACGAAGAAGGTCGTCAAATAACGCTAGTCTTGAGACGGTGCGGCTGCCCACTCTGTGGGTTGTAGGCGACGAGTGGGTATTGTAATTGTTGGCGGCCTGTGCACTAAGAAATGTTCAATGCAGTGGAGGTTGTGTCGTGCAGGGAATGGAAGTCGAGCTACTCTGTGCGTGGCTGGTAATCTCTTGCCTTTGATTCTAAAACACAAATATGGGTACGCGGGTGTGCTCATCTATGTTGTCTCTGCTTCCCTCTTTCTGGACAGAGCGCGTACAATAAGATGACAAGTATAACATGGTTCCCTGAAGTTGAAGAAACGGGGCATGAGTTTCAATATTGTACCCTGGACATCTGTAGTATATGTAGAGCTACGTGTCGGGTCGAGACGAGAGGAGCGTGTCATGTTGGCACCTCTGGTCTCTGGAAAGTATGAATGGTGTATCGCGAACCTTCTGAGTAGACGGGTTCTGCTAGTAATAGGACCTCCTTTCTTTCGGACACGATGTTTAGCACATCAAGCTTGCTTGGGGCGGTCCTTAGGAAATGGAAGGAGTGTGGGCATAGTTTCTGAAAATATCTCCAGCTGCGCATGGAGTCGCGGCGCGAACAGTGCAGAGTAAATCGAGTTTTCCTAGAGCTGTAAGCACCGAAAAGCTTGTGTTACGCGACTCTTACCCTGCAAAAGCATGGGTTGTGCATCGGGACTCAACTCGGCGAGTTTCAGACGTCTCGCGACTAGCGTGCGTGCGTGCTTTGTTCAATGTTGCCGCTCTGATTTCGTTCGAGTACAGTGGATAGTGTACCAGGTTTTCCGGCGTTTTTATGAAATAAACGAGGAATTAAGTTCCATGAGGTCCAGAATTGCGTCGGATACAGGAAGAGCTACGATAGATTGACGTTCTTGATGCCCTCAATGGCGAGAGTGGCGATATCCTGAGTATACACATCTCGCCTGCGCGTCGCGGTTGCCGGGAGGTGCTGGTGCTGAATTCATATTGAACATCAAATATCGATTTCCCTGAAGACGCCAGAATCTGGTCACCGGTACGACAGGAGGCGGAAAGGAGGCAGTATATTGAAATGCTCCTAATGATAGTCATTCCTGGTTCCGTGTCTTTGGATGTCATCGACTGTTTTGCCAGGAGGGTTGCTAGGTCTCCGTAAACCGACCGATAAAATTTGTGCATCCAAAGTGCACGGATTTGTGGGTCATATCATCCAAAATTCTCCGAAAATGAAGGTTGCATGTTGGACGTTGAAATTGAAAGGTCGATTATGTCGAACGGTGTTAAGATGTTGAATTTTGAATATCTGGATTCTGGCAAGCCGTCATCTTCGCTCAGTTTCGACGTGTATTAATGCATTGGTGTCGAGGCCGAGCTATCCCTGAGACCTTTGACTACAACTGAAACATTTTATCCGCGGATTCATACATATTCTGTGGGAAGCTGGTGAGCTGCAGGGAGGCAGAAACGCGGGAAAAAAGAGTTAACCTTGTTGTGTGTCCAAGGGGTGTGAATATCCGATTCAGGAAGGAGAGAAGGGTGTGTGCTTGTTTCATGACCGCTTCCCTCGGTCAGGTTTTGAATCGCCGCCAGACAAGTTCCCATTCAATGTGTCTCTTCTTCCTCCATCGTTGAATAGGAATCCCGCTCAGTCTAAGTCGACATCGTTAGCAAGCCGGATTCGCAATGTATTGTTGTTCCCAACCACCAACACCTGCATCTGAATGTGTCGAATATCGTTTTCATCGACGCGTTTCGTAGGGCGGGATTGTCTTCAGCTAGATGCCTACGGGAAGGGAGGACAACGCCTCGGTGTTTGGGTCATGAGTGAATCTCAAGGAGATCGTGGAGGAAGGAAGGTCGAAGGAGATGTTTTCTGGGATGCAAAAGGTGTGTTTATCTTCGTTGTCCCATACGTTCCGGAATTCCAATGCCAATTTTTGACCAGATTCATCCTTTTCCTTCTGTTTCATGTCACCACTCAGGCCCCGGGCTCTTCATCGACATGCGTAGCACCTTCCTCGATCTTTCTACAAGAAATCATTTCTTCTTCCGTAAAAGAGGTAGAATGTGGCCGACCAGGATTCTGGATTCTTGAAATGACTTCGACGTTCGGCTTTCACCATTCCCCAAACACCATTAGAGGCTCTTTGTGTCTCTCACATACAGGACAAGGAGCCAGCTATTCCATTAACTTCGCATGACCGGGCGATATCTTCGGTGGCAAGAGGAGGTCACTTCGATCGGGGCAACATGGACGTTCGACTGTCTCCAAGCCTGGAACTCGTTGAATGTTCTCCTCTAGGTATCTCGCTCTCTTGAGAAGCGCACGAAATTTGCAAAGGACCACAGTGCGTGTCTGTGGCTTGGGATGATTTTGTAACTTTCGGCGTTCTTCTTGGATAATCAATCGTGACGGAAATAATAATATGCGCTTTTGGGTCTTGACGACAGGACTACATTGCACATCATATTCGTCTTGACGGTTTAGGACGCGTTTTTTGCTGTTGGTGGCGGTTGCACGCATTGTCCTTTTCTGGGACCTTTGGACTTCCTTCATGGTTTGGTGCTATATCCTCTACAACACTCCGTTGTCTGGCAAAATGACATAAAATTATGGCGTCAAGAGGACATAACTGCATCTTCGCTGTTGTCTCCCTTCTGTTCCGCTCTGCGCAAAGGCAACTCTCAACGGTGACTTCGAGAGCTCCCTCACCGATGCGCGACGCAGGGAAGCCCGACTCCCGACGGGTGACTGTGACGGCGCGTGTCACAGATGGCGTGGACGACCATTTTACAAAGATAGTCGACAATGAGTAACACAGCGCTTGCTGCTGTCGAAGGCAATGGATAGGAAGTAGGAGACGATAGTCGTGCAGGTCCAGAAAAAGTTTGAAGCGAATTCTTGTTCTGGGTGGCGAGATATGTTGCGAGGAGCATTTGTGTCACGCCGCCATCGTGGTCCCAGGTGTATGCCCCCGCAGGCCCATAATAACGCAGTTTGGAGGTTAGGGAAACCAGGAGGCGCTGCATTTGTCCGAAATGTAGCCTTGGTGAATGCATGTTATCCGTGCATGTTGCTTTCGGCGCTCTGTTGCCTCTTTGGTGCACCGGTGGCCCGTGGGACTAAGAAGCGAGTCTTCTCTGGGCGGGATAACATAGCTCAGCAGAGTTCTCTGGCGGAGTTCTCCCAGCGTTAGTGCTCCCATGCACATTGCTGCAGTACTTGCTGGCCCCGTTGCTCTATGACCTGGCAAATAACCCACATCGACAGATTTGGAGGCTTAACGTCAGGAATGCGAATCGTTCTGTGGAATACGGTTGTCGACAAGGAGGGGTTACACGCTTTGAATTTTGGGCGACGTATCCAAGCAACTTACTCCTTTCGCGACAAAACGAATATTACGGGTTGATATGACAGATGGATCGATTTGTGCACTCTTTCGTTGTGGTCTGCTTCTGTTCTTCTCGGCGTTGGAATCAACAGCCAAAAGGGAGTGATATGGAGGACGCACCCATATCAAGATATTTGCTTTCTCGACCTTTCCCAACTTCTCCTGGACCCTAACTTCAGCCAAGCCAAAGAAACATTTCATCCACTTCCCACATTCCCCGAAAACCACTCGGCGTATTCGCCTCAAAATGCGCAAGTCTGTGGTCCTGATCGTGATGCGCAAGTGCATAGCTCGAATTCCTGTCAAAAAGGGTCGCCGCGTCGGTGTTCGAATGATTACGGTATAAAAGCATGCTTGCTCGTTTTCTGTTCTTCCCATTTCTCTGCCCCTGCTTTTCCCCGCTTTTCTCTCCGTACCCATCTTTTTTCCGACGTCTTCCCCCCGTTGAGCTAGCCAAAATTCTCTTCCTCATTATATTCCTATTCCTTGTGCAGGCTTTCGTGGAAGCCGTCCGCACGCTTCAAGAACGAGACATACCGCTATGTCGACCTCCGAACAGGCTCGTCTTCTCTTCCTTCCAGTAACTGGAGCACCCTCTTCAACACGCGGCATGAAAATGACTACGACTACGAACCTTTCATATCCGTCGAGGTTGCCATCTTTTTATGTTCCTTGGTCGGCACCGGCTGTGTTGTTGGTTTTTTCTGTAAGTTTGTTCTTCTTGTTGTAGTACTACCATTTCTGATGCGCCTCAATCCAGAAAACACCAATCATCCACCGGAATTGCACTGTCAAGACAAAACCTGAACTATCTTCTGTACGACTTTCTTCGACGCGTTCATTTGGTGAGAACTTGCTGAAAAACGCGCTGCAGACTTCCCCGAACAACAATGACCATGTTTTGGCGTTTATATCGTGAACTGCTGTTGGTGTCGACTCTTGGAGGTGTGTTTTCAGGTCGTTGTGTTGTCGAGTTTTCGTAGTTTTGACCGTTCGTTTTCTTTTCGTCCCCGCCTGAAGCCTGAAAATAATCTGCCCTCAATAATTGCATCTGACTGTCGGCGTCATCAAACACACGAAGGAATTAGCTTTTCTTGCCGTCTTGCTATTCTTCGTTCTTCTCCTCGCTATAGTTCCTTGAGGCACGCGTTTGTCGACCTTGTTCTTGTATCATAGTTTTCTTGATGCCTTCTCTTCGCTTTCTTGATGTTTTCTGGATTCTTGCTGCACACGCATCTTCTATCTTCACACATGCATCTATAATCGCTTCATATTTCTAGGACGAAGTTTAGCTTTAATGTATCATATTAATATCACTTTACCATCACTTGTAATTCCTTATGCGTTATGCATATGATTTTGCAGAGAAAGAAATTGAGAATATTGGATTTACTGCTCACTTGTTTTTGGTATCACACTCTTGGAGTTGTTTGAAGGCGCTTTGATAGCTTGAAGCAGACGATTCTTGATCACACGGCTTGAGGCTTTCTTTGCTTCACATTTGCTTCCGTCTTCCCGAACTTCTATACTTGGGCTGGAGTCGAGCGTTGGACTTGAGCTTGGGACTTGAGTTTGCACTTGAGGGATTTTGAGGTCTTGCTGGTAGACGTTGATGCAGACTGTGTTAAAGCACGCTGAGAATGACGGACTTGGTCATCTATAGAGAGAAAAGGTATCATCGTTATCAATAAATAAAATCGTGCAAAATATCATGTGTATGGGAAAAGGTGTATGTATAAGAAAGGAGGGTAAATGAGTAGTGGGAATGAGGATAGGGAGACTAGACGAGGCTATCGTGCGTCCCAGTTGGCAAGTTGAACTTCAAAGTGGGGGATCGGTAAGCAATGGGCTCGGAACTCTGTCCGCTCCGGTCTGAAGGAAGACTTGATTCTGGAGACAAATTGTTGTCAAATTTCTACACGGCGCAGAGGCGGGCTTCGAAGGAGTGTAGGACATAGGTGGGCGTTGGTTGAGCAATGAGCCTGGTGGTTGGGAAGCTGGGGCCCAGCTGGAGCGGGAACCGAGTTGGAACCGAGCGCGACGGGTTCATATAGGGGTTATGTAACTGTCACGCATTCACGTGAGCGTGTCATTCCCAAAATTAACGCGTTCGTCCGGATCCTCCGTCCGACGTCGTCGAGGCTGTGGCCAGTCGCTGCAGTGAGTGCAAGGTGCGTTCGCGAGGTTTTTTCTTCTTGTTCTTGAATTCTCAAATCCAACTTGTAGACTTGTGGTATTAGTGCTTTGCTCGCAAATTTATTGGACTTTTTTGCCCAATGTGTTGTGCAAGGGCAACTTTATCGGTCGGCTGGTTGGTAGAGGCTAATGCTTTCTGGAATAGCGGGCTTCACCCAGATAGACCACTGGCAATCTGTATACTCGCAGAAGGGATTATTTGGTGTGTTAAAAGGCTCGGTATCATTTTCATTAGCTGACTTTCGATGTGTTCTAGTTACGTTCAAATTCCGCCATGATATTCCACGTTCTTCTTTATATTCTTTCCAACGCCATGCCCAAGGATAGCCTTGAGGTCTACTTTAAGAGAAGCATACCAAAAATATACAGCATGGCCAGCTAGCCCGATTGATATACTTATCTGATACCATGTGTATGCTTCGCGCATGATAATCTACCCCGGCGCAAAGGCCCATCATCCACATTCCGGAGCTCATGCTGCACGTCGCTCAACACCGACACCGCGTCAACGTCCCTTCCAACATTCACCGCTCCCAAGGTATTCACATCGAGCAATTTCCTCCGCATTCATAACTCAGCGCCCATACGCTTATTTTCACACACTTAGCTCGTGATATCCGTCTTGTGAGAGGATATATATGCCTCTCGATGATTTTGATGCTTTCTTCCTACGACACAGTCTGAACTGCGATGTTTATCGAATTGTGCTACTGGAATAGAACGAACGATGGATTTGGACCGGAGTACTATCACTTTACGATGGAACATTCGCATTTGGCAGACATGGGAGCCAGGGTAAGTTACCCAGGAGCGTATATTAGCAGGACATATGATTAACGGCTTTAGAAGAGGCTTCCTGTCTGAGGAACATCCATGGAATCACTCCGAAACCTGACCACTGGGTTGAACTTGCGATACGACAACCACTTTGGCGTCCGTTCGGTTGAAGTTGCGCCCGCCAAACCGGAAGCTGGCGAAGGCGCTGTCCGCAGGCTAGCCATTACCTCCCACGACTTGGTACAGCGCCCTCACCCGACAGTGTTCACGATTCCGGACGTCATCGAGTATACGGTTAATAAGTACGGCACGAAGTACAACGCTGTTGCATGGCGCGACGTTATCGAGGTTCATGAGGAAGTCAGAGAGGTTGTGAAGGTCGTTGATGGACATGAAGTCAAGCAAAGCAAACTCTGGAAGTTGTACGAGCTTACAAAGTACAAGTTCATGAACTTTGTCGAATTTGCGGATGCGATCGTGGAAGTTCGGAATGGATTGCTACAGTTGGGTATTACAGCAGAAGACGTGGTCAACGTATATGCACAAACGAGGTAATGTCATTTGTTTTCTTGAAGAATCGCCACTGAACTTCATTTCTAGTGTAAATTGGCAGCTCGTAGCACATGGATGTGCTGCAATTTCGACAACCATTGCGACTGCGTATGATACACTTGGTGTTGAAGGCCTGACGCACTCTCTCAACGAACCAGATTGTCGTGCAATGTTCACCAACGCCGATTTACTCCCGACTCTTGCTCAGGTCATCTCAAATACTCAAAAACTCAAGCTGGTTTTCTATGATGGAAAGCCCGACACAAAACTCTTGGAAAACATGAAGAAAACTAGGAGTGACGTACGGTTTATCCATCTAGAGGAACTACGGTTATTAGGGAAAGAACTTGTGGAAGATGAACAACTCGGCATGACCCTCAAGCAGAGGCGGCCGACACCGGATACCCTTGCTTGCATCATGTACACCAGTGGATCTACCGGCGCGCCCAAGGGTGTTTGCATCACACATGGAAACCTCATCGCATCCATTAGCTCTGTCACCATAGTTTATGGCCCTCATGTTCCAGCAGGGGACATTTTCGTGGCTTACTTACCCTTGGCCCATGTGATGGAGTTTATCGTCGAGTTATGCGCCCTTTTCGTTGGGGTCACCCTTGGATATGCCAGACCGAAGACCTTAATGGATTCAGGCGTGAAGAACTGTCGAGGAGATCTTTTCGAATTGAAGGCGCAAATCATGTTCGGAGTGCCCAGTGTATGGGAGACCATTAGGAAGGGTATTATTGCGAAGCTTAATGAAGGCAGTGCTGTGAAGAAAGCTTTGTTTTATGGTGCTATGGCTGTAAAGAGGAGAGGCACGCCATTCCTCTCTGGTCTTGGGGAGAGCGTCGTGTTGAGTAAAGTTCGAGAGGCGACTGGCGGAAATCTCAAGTTTGCCATGAGTGGAGGGGCGCCACTTAATGAAGACACGCAAGAGTTCCTTAGTACAGTATTAATGCCGATTATGCAAGGTGAGCTCATATCTGCTTCATTTCGATAACTAGAGCCTGACTTGCACAGGATACGGTATGACTGAATCATGCGGGATGTGTACACTGCTTCCTCCGGAATGCATCAGATTCGGTGCTGTGGGCATACCGGTGCCTTCTATCGAGGTCAAATTACTTGATATTCCTGATCTAGGATACAAGTACTCCAATACGCTACCACAGGGTGAAGTGTGCATTCGCGGACCTTCAGTCTTCAAGAGCTACTACAAACGACCTGACTTGAACTCGGACAAGACTATATGGACCGAAGATGGCTGGTTCAGGACCGGAGACGTTGGTCAGTGGAACGAAGATGGGACGTTGAGCTTGATTGACAGGTGAGGCTTTCTTTGAGGCCTTGGAGATGGATTGATTGCTGATTTCATGGAGCTAGAGTGAAAAATCTGGTCAAGATGCAAAACGGCGAAGTAAGTTCCCACTTTATATGATCCTAACTGGGCCCTGTCTGAACTTCTGTTGTGATTAGTATATCGCGCTAGAAAAGCTAGAATCCATATACAAATCATGCGACTTGGTATCCAACCTCTGCGTGCATGTGTCGCCTGGAGCTGCATCTCCTATAGCAGTATTATTCCCTCATGAAGTCAACCTCCGCCATGCGCTTTCGATTGCCAATGATCCGGCACTGGTTCATATCCGGGACGCAGATTTGGCACTGTTGTGCGCGGATCCGTGCGTTAAAGACCTAGTGTTGAAAGAATGCAATAAGGTCGGCGCGAAGAAAGGATTGAAGGGTGCGGAGGTGTTGGTAGGAGTGATTATGACGCCGGGTGAATGGACTCCTGAGACGGGCCTCGTTACTGCTGCGCAGAAGATCAAGCGGAGCGAGGTCGCGTCGGTGTTTGCGAAAGAAATTGTGGTAAGTTATCTTATAGAGAAATGTTCCAGATTGATCATGAAGCGCTGATATGGACCTAGGAATTGTATTCGTCGTTGTAATATTATCATAAACAATTTGTACTGTAGTTTTTGGGGTGTACTTTCTACTTGTAGGTGCGTATCTCTCCGTTTTCCTAAGAGCCTTTTCTTGAAACTGTTTACTCACATTAAGCATTTAGATTCCACATCTTTTTGTCATTATGCATGATTAATTTAAACAATTTTCAATAAATCGACTCGTACCACTTCAAAGTTTAAAGAACGCAATGAGCAAGGGCTTCAAGGTTCATGCATGCATGCACGGATCTATCTCTTTGCTCCGTCTTCAACACGTTATTGAAACCTCTGTTTGCTTACCAGTAAGAGACCTTCTAGGCTCTCTCATTACCTATTGGCAAACGTTATATTACTCATAATTCCTCGGAAGGTCCGAAGGCGTTTGAAACTATAGCTTGTGGAAGACAAGCGAGCCTTAGGCCGATAGCACAGCCAATGCATTGGGGTCTTCCATTCTTCGCATTTTTGGACGCGACCCTCACATAAAACACGGTGCACGTGACAGACGCGCTCACAATGAACGCGTGTTGCGATATAAGCGGGGCCGGACCGATTGTTTAATATAGGGTCATCGGTCACCAGGGACAGTTCAACAAAGGCCGCTAGTACAACGTTTCAACCTTCTCCACCTTCTTCCTCTTCCCACATCCGTGGTTGACAAAACTGCCAAAGGCGTAGTCCCCATTTCTGCTTCGACCTTCGCAAGTCACTCAACATCGTTGGAATTCTTGGATTTTTGTATTCGCAATGCGTTATCAATCAAGAAGCCCTTTAACCTCTCGCTCGCTCAATCTCCCTCTCGGACTGGCTGCGGTCCAGCAGCGAGCAAACGCTACTTGTTCGTTATCCCTGACTAGCGTTTCCGTGGGGAGCAGCAGAGTGGACGGCGGTATTTCAACGATGGACATGGATTTAGGCGGAACCCCAACGGTTTTGGTTCCCGTGCCACAACCCGATAAGATAGCGAAAGCCTCGGTGGCATTCCCCAAACGGCCTCACTCTTTGCTTCGGGGTACGACGCCAAGCACACAAGACACAGGCTGCGCTAGAGGAGGTGGTGAGGGAGATGCTGCTTCGGCGCAAGACGTCCAGGAGGATGACACATGTTTACCACCGCAAGATTCGGGAGCACCACCGCGCAAACGAACGAGGACCATGGCAATTTTGAATGGCCGTAAAGCTCGGTCACCACGTCCAACTTCATCTCACGCTGCAGCGCAGCGTGTTCCAACCCCTCCCCTTGTAACATCATTGGCTTCTTCAACATCTCCAGAAGAGGCGGATATGTCGCCCTCGATAGATTCATCGACTGATTCTACGATGACTTTTGCACCACCAAGTCCACCATCTCCGCCGACTAGACGTCTATTCTGGTTCCGCAGGCGATTCAATGTAGCAGATATGAGAGTTATATTGTTCTTGTATCGAACTCTGGTCTATGGACTGGAAGTCAGATATGCCGACTCGCGCGGAACAGATGATTTGACTCCGGATTCTGAAGGTATGAAACTTTATTACTTCTTGTTCCTGTGGCTTTTCTAATGAATCAACTTCAACTACGTTTAGCTATCTCGATCAAGGCCAGGTCATGCTTTGACGTACAGGATGCCTGCCTAGCACAGAACCTTAAAGGTTACTTACTGCGCCGGTTGACTGATCCTAAGCTTTTGGTGGTCGACGTAGAAGCTATCTCGCGGGAAGGTCGAGCTGATCTCTTTAATCCTGACTCCATGGACGTGGATGTCTTTTCAACCTCTTCACTCAACACAAACTCTAATTCATCTGTAACATCACCCTCATCGCATGACATCGACTCTTCTCTAATTCTTCATCCACATTTACATGCATCGACCCAGCATTCAGTTCTCTCATATCAACAACTCGTCGCACACATGCACTTACGGCGCCACCTACCAGGGAAGAACCTCACTCGCTCAAGTCCCAAGCTGAAAAAACCATCACCACTCGCGAACTCTGACAGCTTGGACTTCTGCTAGGCGTTTCGCTTTGGTGTATTTTCCCTTCAAAATTGGCTGGACCAAAAGCTCTGCGAGCTGTGACGCCCTCCATTAATGACCGCGTTTTCCTTCACGACGAACACTCATATTTACGAACCCTCATCCACACTCATTTGCATTTTCCCCCTGGCATTTTCTTGCATAACCAACACACTCATTAGCCATCCATTTGTCATATTAGCGATACCAATCATCATCATCATCATAATTTGTCACTCAGTTATCATTAAGATTAATAGTTTCTTCACCATGGTAAGGTAGGCATGGGTCAGCGTGCGAAGATGATCCTTCAAGCGGGATCCGAGTATAGATGTGAGTTTTTGGACCTTATCTCCTGTTTTGTTCCCCTTTAGCTCGGACCTTTTCGATGACTATGCCCCCACCTCTCTAGAGACTAGCATGGGTACACCAGCCGCTGTAGGTTGCCTGCTCCCTCGCACCATTCTCCAGATCTTCAAGAACCTTTATGCAATCCTCCTCAATACTTGGGAATCTCAATCGTCGTCAGGGGATGACCTGCACTATTGCTCTCTCCAACACCCTTGTGCTGTAGCTTCTGCTGTTTTTTCACCTCTTTATGGCCTCAGACTCGTCTCCAAGGACTGGGAATCTTGCTTCATTCTTTTCTGTTCGCTCAAGGAAAACAGATTTTTCCGTCGCGTAGAGGACGTGTACTATCCTCACGTGTGGCATATCAACACCAAGATCCGGAAGGCTGTGCTTATTGGCCGATATAGGGTCTTCAACACTATAGACACTGAAGACGGTAAGTATATTCCTATTCATGGGAATTGTGCTCATCATCATCTGACTGGCTTTCCCGGGACCGTTCAGGTGAAAGAGGTGTATTTCAGGCGATGGATTGTAAAGCATCGAAACATGGCTGCGTTGCGGGGCGGACAGTTATAGTCAAAGGCTGGCTGAACTCTGCCGATAGCGAGTGCGCTACGGAAGGATACGTATACAGAACGTTGCAGTCGGCGAAAGCAGTAAATCATGTCCCGGCCCTCCTTGCGAATGCATTCGACGAAAGCATGGGGGTCCATGCCTTGGTCGTTGAGAAACTAGGTCCGACGCTTGAAGATCTTCTGCGCCGCATGCCTGGGCGGAAACTCACAGAAAGGCTGGTGTTAGCTGCCGCTATCCAGATGGTTAGTTTTCATGCATCGTGCTGCCATACGCTCGGACGATCGTCTGAACTTATCCGTGTTTTCCTTACAGATTGACTGCTATGCAGATTTGCATTCGGCGGGGATTATCCACAATGGAGTCAAGCCTGGAAACATCTGCATTTCTTCAAATGCAGATGGGCGAAGTCAGCTGAAAGTGATCGATTTTGGGCTTTCATACCTACTCGAAGATTCGGGAAATGCCAATACGTTCGCGATGCCCAAAAAGGTGGAGACAGTAGGAAATCGACAGTTTCTAAGCCTGTACGGGCATCATGGTATCAGTATGTTTTTTCCTCTTTCTTTTTTTCATACCGGGATCTCATCGCTACAACCATTTGAAAGGTCAATCCCAAAGAGACGATTTGGAATCTCTCGGATACCTCTTCTCCTTCCTCTTTCACGGCTCGCTTCCTTGGGATTATACCTCTCTTATCCACACCAAATCCCGCAGACGTCCCGGCGCAGAGAAAGATAACGTGCCCGTTAACAAACTGACACCACCGACAACGCCACACATCTGGTGCATCAAAATGGCGACCCCGGGTAGGGTTCTCTTCCGCGACATGGACCCCTGCTTCCTTCACTATTGGAAAGACATCAGGAGTTTGGCGTTCGGGGAGAAGCCCGATTACGCCCACTTAAAGTCTCTATTTGTGGAGTGCTGGCGGACGAGGCAGCTTCGCGGCGATCCTGGGGAAGTCGACTGGCTTTGTCTGTGGGAGACGGGACAAGAGGAAAGAACATAATTTATGAGGGCAGAATTGGGTATTTATTTTTTTGGGGCTTGGGTATACAGGGCGTCTTGGGTTTCTTTTTTTTCTTTTTTTTTGGCATCTCTTCCTACGGTTCTTCTATGAGTTTACTGTCTGTTTATGGGCTTATATACGGGGCACATGGTTTTGTTTATACTCGGGTACAATGTCATTTCGAAGGGTTTGGTTTCTAGGATAGCCGTTCAGTTTGTTTTGCTTTTGATATCGAAGTTATCAAAAAGGTATAGTCGACCCGAATAACATGGCTTCCGGTACCAGCTGCTCCACTAATTATCTGTGGCTTTCTGCTTTTTCTTATAAGTTCTGTTTGCTCAACTTGGAGCACCTCAAGACGCATCATAGATCACGTAGATTGGATGCAAAACCACCAAAACATTAATAAAACCTAGATTATGTACATCATTAAGCTACTACTATTCATTGCGTTGTCTAATCAAGACCCAAAGAAGAACGGTTATTATAGTGTCACTCATAGAAAGAGAAGGCCCGGGTCAGACTCACCATAAAATGTTTACAAGAAACATTCACCGTTCTCGTAGTCGCCGTTCATGTTTCTGGTACAGAACGACTGGCCGCTCTGCACGCACATGTAAGCCCTGCCGCCCTTGTTCTTGCAGTTGTGCATGCTCGCGAATCCCTTGGACTTCTCTGGGACGCAGCTGCACTCGAGGCAGTAAGCGACTCTGATACAGGAAAGTTGAGATAACACGAGGTGCTTACCCTTCCGCTTCATAGCGTGTAGGGCGCTTGATCTTTGCAATGTTCGAGCAGTGCCGTGTGCCGCGGGTGAAGAATTCTTCAAGGTCGCCGGCAGGTTCGCGCATGGAGACGGGTCCGGGGAGGGCAGCGACGAGGGTGCTGAAGAAGAGAGCAGAGATAGCGAGGACGTTGGTGAGCTGCATGATGATGATGATGGTAGTAGTGATTGAGGGTTTTTGTTGGGTCTACGTCGATCAACGACTGTAAGTTGTAGTGGTGGGTGCGTGGGGGTGATACCAGATGAAGAACATGGATGATTCTTGCCCTGTATTTATACGTTTTCCAACGCCTAGCGAACTTAGGTGGATGTGGATTACAGATCCCGGCAGCATTCCGCTTTGATAAATCGGGTCTATAGATTGATGGTTCGATACATTTCGCCAGGATTTGCAAATGGCGTCGCTGGGCACTTGGGCATCCTATTTAATCCTTGATTAGCACGAAGATCCCTCTGATGAAAATAAAGACATGACCCTACCTACACGAACCCTGTCGTGGACTCATCCAGACCTTCGGTAAGAGTTTATGCTCTTAAAGAGGCAGTGATAAGTAATTGGCTGGAACGAGAAAAGGTGCAAACCATAGCGTGAACTTGGGTGAGTCCCGCTCGGCCAGATGTGTGGCAAGGGACTGATACTAGGCGCGCGCCGCCGCGCTCCACTAAGCCAGTCCTCAGACCGATCCTGAAACATATCAACGTGCTAGCACCCCCGTATGCCTAGTAGCGCCCTATGTAAATATCTGTAAATATGTAAAACTGGCCCATACTGACCGAATTCCCCAACTGGTAAAGGTTATTTAGAATTATTCAGGGACTTGATGTATGTATTGATTGCGATGCAGTTCAATCATATAGATCATTGTGGACCACTGTAGATCACCGTGTGAATGCTGAACATGCTAAAATCGGTCCGCAGGATGCGCATACGAGGGCAGCGTTTCAGCAACATTGCACAGTGGGAGGGCTGGGGTAGGCTGAAGTAACCGCTGAGTTGGGAAGGAGAATCAACTTGTTCAAGAAAGGAAACCGCACCCGAAACCACTGGCATACGCTCGAAATGGTATGTAGCGAGAGTCGGACTGGAGCCATTGCACTACTAAAGGTTCGTAACAGTTCGTAACCATGGCCCGCTTGCAGCAATATGTAGAGTACATTCCGGTACATGCGGATGCAACCAATTGCAAACAAGATGCAACTCACATTCTGGGTACCGTACGGTAAGTACAAGGCAGTGCTAATTTTTTTCGAAACACGATATTTCAGCTCAGGTCCTGGCAGGAAGCACAACAAGGATTATGTCCCTTGTCTCCACAGATATTCATACGTACACAGAGAAGCAGCACATATCAACTGTCGTCCATCGAGGGGTAGTTATGGAAGAAATTGCAGGCTACGTCTTGATTTTTGTCGACGTCTTGGTGAATAACTCGGAAGGCCCTGGTGATTGATTCGTAAGTACAAAGGACCTTATTGTTATCGTGTTGATACAGACTTGTACAAATCCTACAGCCTATATAGTCATTTTCTGACAAGCATTGTATTTCCAGATATCCAGGCTAAGAGCTTTAGTGAGGTACCAAGATAGAACGAGGCGTGGGTTCGAGAATCTCTTTTTGGGCCCTCGGTCCATCAAGGTACGTCCAATCACGTCCGGGGTTAATCCGGGAAACCATGACGCAGTGAACGAATCGAGCGATATCAAGTTTATATTGCGGAGTGCACATCCCTTTATCAGATACCGTCATCCTCGAGCCCTCCCAGAAACAAAACCGACCATGTCAGAAGGATACGTGCCCAAACTCAGGTTACACCATGGTTCATCTGCGATGGCCATCGCACAGGCCGAGCCCGACAACAATATTGCCAAAAAGCTGAGCTATGGGCCCCTGACGATCCACGCGCACCCAAAGACCGACTTGTGGCGAAAGCCTCCTCATACAGACGTCGACAACGTCCCAATCTACCTCATCTCTACCCCCATCGACCTTCATAAATTCCACACTGCTCGCGTTACCGTCAGCGCGGACTGGAACACACTGTACGATCAGGGTGGACTTGCCTTGTTCATTCCTGACGAAGACATCAAGAAGTGGGTCAAGACTGGCATTGAATACGTCTGGGGAAAGCCCTTCGTCGGCACTGTCGCAACCAGCAGGTGGAGCGACTGGTCTCTCGTGCCTCTACCCGAAACAGCCAATGGCAAGGTCACCATTCAAGTCGAAAGAGAAGTGAAGGGAGAGGAGAGAGTAGAAAGTCTGTGGATCTATATCATCAACGAGGAGACAGGCGAGAAGCTAGGGATTAGGGAAATCACCTGGTGGTTCAGACACGACGTCCTCGGCGGCTCAGAAATCGATGCCGACAAGCCCAGGAATTTGCTCATCGGCGTTTACGGTGCACGACCAACTGTCCCCGAAGGAACAGGAACCGAGGCATTAGAAGTCAAATTGGAGGGTTTCGAGGTTACCTTGTTCGACGATTGAAGGAAGGCAGAGAAAGTCAGGGCAATAAGGGAGAAATAAACGGACTAGATGCTTACAGATATCAAGCGCTCAGTTAATTGAATCGTAGGCTTTGTAATTCTATAGTGGATGACTTTCCTTAACGTTTAGAACGGTTTCTAGTTATAAATTATTGTTCTAAATCACGAAGCCGTGATGCCGGTACCAGGCACATCAAAATATTTAATAATTCAACTCAGATGCATGGAAGTTGACCTCGTTCTAAACGTTTATCTAGGAAGGGGCTCATACCCCCCCTGCTAGATGTAAACTAGCATTAATATGCATTCTAAACACCAAATTCAAGCTCCGTCACCCAAATATGGGCTGGCCAAGCTCGTTGCCAAGTCCAGCTCGCCACTTAGCCAACTTGCGGCAAAAACATATCCTTGGACACATCGCACCCACACCCACATGGAGTCTATTCTTCGAAGTATCGACAGCCTACTCTTTTTTTTCTCCTGAGGAGTATTAGTACGATATGGGAAGGGCGGAAAAGAATTATAGACTCGGAAGCCGAGCGCAATAGTATACGTGCCCTTGTTCACTTTTTCGACTACATTGTCCTCGAGGATTCCCATGAATATTGGCCTCGTCCATCTTGTGCGCGAGTGGGTGGTACTGCTCGGAAATAATGGCCTGGCATGCTCGAGATACCTCCCGGTTATCTTATCACAGTGGTCATCTCTCTTGGCAGATTGCCACAGAAATATGTATATCTAATTAATTGATAGTGTTAAGGTTTTGTAGATGAATTTTTCTAATTTCTAGATTCCGTACCATCAAAAGATAATAAGGTTTGAAAGCGAATTTAGAATTCTAAACGTTAAGGAAAGTCATCCAGTAAAACGACAAATGTTCTTCACCGGATATACATGCATGGACGCCCTGAACGTATATTTCAAGCAGAATTGGCCATAAATTTATGGATTTTCAATCCTCGACTGACACCGACGTCGTATGGCTTACAAATGGCATCTCGGACAAGAATACGGAAAGTTGAACAAAGGTTGTTCGAGAGTGTTCGGTGGATGATCGATGAAGAGAGTGTGCACACATCATATGCAGAATTTTCGTTTTCATTATATTCACGGTTCTACAGGGGGAGACGGGTCGAGGAATGAGAACGACCAACTCGAAAGAACACAGTTCCTCCTGTCATGCCGTATGCACTCTCGCGAGACTAGCCATCTTCGCAAACTCCAACGGCGAACACGGCATATTCGGAGACTGACGAGGGCTATCTCCAACTTCACTCGTCGACGACGACACGGACCGTGAAGGGTCCATCATATCGTTAATAATCCGCTGCTTCATGAACGCGACAAAGGTGACGACGATAAAATCCCTGAGGTGCATGCCTGTAGGCAGGATCTCGAGATAGGCGCGACGAGGCCGTGATACGATCCCGATTTTGGCTTGTTTGAAGAGGGCTAACGCGGTTGAAGGTTTCTCTGCTAAGACGAGCTAGAGGAATATTGTTAAATGATGAAGTCGTTGGCTGATTCGTAATAAGAGAGGAGAACATACGACGGGAGAATGGACAAAAAGTTGCCATCTGTATCGTCTTGAATCTGGACCCATGAATTCCCATGAATTCCTACAGGAAAAAAAAACCAATTTAACTAACGTCAACTCTCCTGGCGACGAAAACAGGATAGTAACTCGACTCACGCAGACTCATCTTCGACATCGACGTCATCCAACACAAACAAATCCTTGTCTTCATCGCCATCAGCCATAGCACTCCCATACATCTGTCCACCATTCTCATCATCATCGCCATCATCAGCCGCCTCTTTCGCCGTCTTCAACTCGCAAAGTCTCGAGCAAAACGTCAACCTGATCCCCTTCCCAGGCCCACAATACTCGACAGTGGCAATCTCAGATTCCACATGCCCCGAGCTCATGTGCACTCTATTCAGCCTTTTTACTACGGTCGTCATCGTCGCCGTCGGTCCGTCGTGCTCAGGAGGCCTCGAGCGCACCTCCGTACGCCCATCGTCCACGATGTTCAGATGCGGTCGAGGAGGCGTCTCTATCGAATACCATGGTTCTCCCTCTGGAGAGATAAGCAATGTAGATGTAGGATCATTGTTGATCAAGCACAAGTGCATTATGTGATTGATGTGCAGGGGAAGAGGGGAAATGTAATTTACGCAGCCGGGGCGTGGAGAGGGACTGTATTGGCCCTTGGTGAGAGTGAGACCTGTATCAGGTTGATCATGACCGAATGCATACGAGTGGGGGCAAAAGTGAAACCTTTCCAATACCCATTAAGAACCGAAAACACGAAGAGTTACAAAATAAAAGAAGAAATGAGAAGAGGGAAGAAAGAAGCTGTGGCCAGCAGTTTATAACATCAAGCAACAACATGCGATTCGACTCCGAATATCGAAACTCCTTTCTGTAAGAAATTTATTAGCATGGAGAAGAGGAGTAATCATAACCATGAGGACATACCTTCCTAGGGCAAGACGCCGTAATTCTATTGCATCCCCACACCTTGATCTCTTCAAGGTGCTGGCAGCCTGCAGAGGAATCTTCTCCTTCGAGCCATGCTTTGACGACAAAATCATCGACCGCACGACAGAAACCAACGTCAAGCGTTTTCAATTGCAGGCCTCGTTTACCAATCAATCTGAGAGCATCCTCTTCGACATCCTTCCAACCGTTGATATTCAGATGCTCCAACTTGTCACCCGAGTGTCCCAGGATACTTTCCAAAGCAGGACCTTTGAGCTCGTCGTTGCGGGATATATCAAGGTACGATAAAGGTGGATTCTTTCCCTTCCACTTGTCGAAGAAGTTGCGGACCCCATCGGTAGTCAATTCAGGAAGATGAGAAAGCGTGAGGGATTGCATAACTTTCGCTTTTGACAAAAGGCCGGTTTTCAAAAAGTTGTCTGTTAACAGATTGTGCTTCGACACATTCAGGTGTGTCAATGTCTTCCCGACGGCGCGCAACAATTCGAGCATTGCCTCCTCCGAGCAAGAATGGGAAGGATCTGCCAGGTCGAGATACCATAAACCGCCGTCGAATAGCTGGATTTGTTGCAAGAAAGCGTCTTTCAATTGGCCGATTTCCTTCAACCGGAGTTCCGTAATTCCAGGGCAGAACTTCACGAGAGCTTTTATGCATTCCTCGTCGAAACGGGGCGACTGGGTAATGAGAAGACCTTGCAGTTGTGGGTGCGATTCGAAGAACTCCTGCCATGCTGCCGGACGGACAAGAAATGGGCCGAGCAGCTCAAGCCGCTGGAGAGATGGAAGGGACTTGCTGAACACTTTCATAGCAGCGTCGTCAAGGTGCCCGCAGAAATCGAGACGCAAAGACGTCAGGTTGGCATTATGGTATGCCAGCGTCTCGAGAGCAGGAGAAGGGAGATCTGCATAATCATGAGCATTACGAATAGTAGAAAAGTGATAAAGACGCACTCGTTGCATCGAACAAAGTCAACGTCGTGTTAGTTGGGCTATAGAACAAATGTGCATTCTCTGGAGTACTGTGAAATTGTCAGTTAGGAATAAATGTAGAGAAAAAGGTAAACATACAGGCCGCGATTTTTGGACAAAGCTTTTAGGATAGCTTCCACGTTCATGGTGCCAATGTCACCCAATGCATCGGTGTCGTTGATATGTTTCGTGATGAGTTGAATGCACAACGAAACAAGGGTAGGAAAGCGATTTTCTTCAAAGTTAACAATGCTTCTTTTCTCGGCCGGGACTTTACGCTTCTTGGGAACCGCCGGTTTTTTGAATGGGTCTTTTCCACCAGCTTTCGCGCACTGGTGGCATAGGAAACCGTCACCAGAGCTGGAAGCCAAGGTATATTTCGTCTACAAGAATTCTCAGAGACTAACTTGTAAAACATAAGGCCTCGCACATACCACAGTGAACTGCTTCCCACAAACAGCACAATTCTCGAAGCTGCCAACAGGGGGCTTGGGGGTGTTGCCCTTCCATAAGGACTTCGAAAGGGCAGTGTACGCGTCTTTATCTTCGTCGTCATCTTCATCATCATCATCGCTCCCCTTCTTCTTCTTCGCTTTCGCCTTTTCTTTCGCCTTCAACTTGGCTTCTGCTGCTTTGCTCAGCTTACGTTTCTTCGCAGGTGAAGCCGACTCTTCGACCTCTTCTTCGTCAACTTCCATCTCGTCTTGAGGCTCTTCGGGTGCATCAAGGTCATCAGAAGCGTATCCAGATCTCTAAAAAAGGAGTCAGCCATGAAAAAAGACGGACGTGTGATTTACGCACCCTGGATGACCTTCTGCGCCTGTTTTCATTGCTCGAACTTGCCTCCGCATTTGCTGGTTGACTCGGCCCAGCTACCGGTTGCTCTTGTTGCTCTTGCTGAGGCCGAGTAGCTGCTCTTCGCGCTATGGTTGTCGGAGTAATTCCTGACGCCTTAAACAACAGTTAAGCAAAGTGTAGTAGCGCAGACTAGTCCATAGGAATTCAATCTTACCCTCAGAAACTCTGTCAGGGCAGAAGTCGGTCCTCGAACGTTATTTCGGCTCATTTAGCTGTATTCTATGGGTTCCTGCGCGACGGATTCGTTTAGGGTTCGTAAAGTGGTGGCTCGGTTGCTTGCTGGCGTCTGACAAAGAGCAATGGACGCTTGAACCTTGGACGCGGTCGTTAATTAGGGCTTAGGTAATACGTGTTTGATGCTTAGGTAAGCCTTGGTTGGCCCGCGACCTAACCGTCTGACTCCTACTCTGAACTACTACTTTTTTGCAGTGTTTGTATAAAGTGAGCGGGGTGCGGTTTTCCAGGGCATGAGGAACAGGCAGGTATGAATTGCTACAATTTTTTGTACGATATGGTACTCATAATCCTTAGTTTTACAGGGAAAAATCATCTACTTGGATGGAAAAGTTATGCCAGTAAATCTTTTGCGACCAAAATGACACATCCTCTTTCCCTTGATACTTCCATCCATATCTCTGATACATCTTCATTGCCCCCTCCTGAAAAGAGGATGTGCTAAAGAACACCGTCTTTATTCCATTCTCCCGAGAATGTTCCATCAGAGCTCTGACGAGAAGTAGAGCCACGCCCTTTCTTCTGTAACTGGATACTACCGACATTCTCCTTAGTTCGGCGCTTGTGGGGTCAGCGTTTGTGTTTGCGTCTTGTTTATAGGTCATCAATATCGAGAAAGTCATCTAGCAGACGAAACTTACCGAGGCCTACACAACCGATAGCTTCTGGCTCCTTACCCTCGCTCCCAACCTCTGCAATCCAGAAGCCGCTTTTTCCAGAAGGCGTATAGCGAACTGCGCCAGTATTTCTATCAGCAACCTCCTTCATCCCATAATGACCTGCAATATCCGCTAAGTCGGCTTTCAAGTTCCTTTCCACGCGTCTGCGTAAGCCAATGTAAAGCACGGTTCGGTGGACGGCGAATATGATGCTCCCCAAAAGAGACAAGGACACGCCTATTCTTTTTGAACACCATCTGCGTACGATGAGACCAACGACAAATGCTGCATATGATGCCCATGATAAGGGTGCGGTAAGCTGGCCTTTCATCGCTTTTGCGAAAGGAGAGTCACCTATAAAGCAGCATTTGCATCAGGTTAGAGTCGCTCACGATGCTCGCAAACTGAAAGCTTACTTTGATTGACCATAGACGCAAGAAACATTTCTCGGACCGTGCTCAAGTCAGACGCTTGGAATGGACGGACACGGATGTCATACTTCTTTCCTTCCAGACTTGGTTCTCGCATCGTATCTAGGGTTATCATGGTCGTTAGAAAGCAGGGTGTCCACTGAAAACTTATGAAATAGGTACATCAATTGCCCAAGATTTTTCCAACGGAGACGAGTAAGTAGAATTAGCCCCAATAATTCATGATGAAGCGGCTCCTCATGATCAAGACACCGCGTAAGGCTTCGCCAGACGCTTCCTCTGCGGCAATAGAATTATGTCTATTCCGCTACCGGTTCTAACATGACAAAGATGTCAACTGCCCACGTTGTATAAAGGGATCCGAGCAGACGAGACACTACATACAGCTTGTTAGGTGGTGCCTCTCCAACTTTCTCTCCTGCTTGTTCTTCTGATAGATAGATAGTTTTATTATCTTTCCTTTTCGTTGCGTATATGATAATGAAATATTACTGCAAGGCCCCAAGCCGTGACAAAAAGGAATTACAAATGGACTAGTGAAAAATAAATTATCCGGCACTAAAAACTATACATTTGACCTTGCATATCTTCGCTTCTTGGGCTTCGTTGGCACCTTGAATATCTTCTTCAACTTGCGAAAGAACCGTTGAACGGTAGACCATCGGATCTGCAAAATCAAAACATCAATCTTCCTAGCTGTCTCCTCGTATCGCTGTGCGGCTGCAGTGGCTTTAGCGCTGCCCGCTTTGGTTATGGCTATGTGCGCTAGCTCCCCCTGCATCTGCCTATGCATTAGCAGGACTTCTTGTAGAGGCCAGCGCATCCCCTGCCCGGTTTGAGTCTCTGGTAAAATCTTCCACTCGTCCACGATTTCCGTTTGAACCTTGAGGTTGACCCGCTGCCAGCTGTTGGAGTCTTCCCGGATGACCATCTTGATGAAGGACAAAGCCGACTCGTAACTATCCTCAAATCGTTTGTATCGAGCTCCCATTTGTAGCATCGGATCCCAGTGTGCGTCCTTCAACTCCTGCTCCTTATCCTCTCCCGTTTTCCGAGAAATGCGTGTCCAGTTTGTCGTTCCAAAGATGACCTTGCCTAGCGCGGCATTTCCGCACATGTGGTTGAGCAAATGAAAGGCTCTCCGCTCCGCGAGAGATACCTTCTTGGAGCTTATATCGTGCAGGAAGATGACGCCTCCGAGAATCTTATTATCGCGATACCTAGATTGTCCGTCTGAGGTTATCATCCAAGTCATCTGACGAAGAACAACACGTACACCTTGGCTAACCAATCTGCTATGAGGCGCAGGATAGCAGTGTCCTCAAGGTTGGTATCGTCGAATCCCGGGGTATCGACTAGGGTGATTTTATAGTGCCCCAAGGGCCCGTCGTTTGGGAAGTTAAGTTGGATCGGGTGCAATCCATTGGTGCAAGAGGTAAGCCCGTGGCCGACTGGAGATTTTAGCGCTCCGGCTTGCACCAGATAGTTCACGAACTGTAAATGCAAATATGTGAGCGAGATATCGCACTGCTTATCAATGTAAAGCAGCCTACCGTGCTCTTCCCAGCACCAGTTATGCCCATAACTCTATCATATCCGCAAAACATTCAGTCAACGATGAGATGCATATCGAGAAAGTAGGAGACATACGGGATGATGACTTCCGGCTTCAAGTCCGGGGTACTCAAGTTGGTGGAGATCGGCTTTATTACGAACTTGATGAAAGACAAAGTTGATTCGTAACTATCTTTAAATCGTTCGACTCGGGCGCCTTTCTCGATCATCGACTTCCAATCGCCATCTTTCAAGTTTTTTTCGTGCATCGCCAACATTTCTTTGTCAATTTCTTTCCAATTCGTCGTCCCAAAGACAACCATGCGCGGTTCCACCTTTGCGGTGGCACACATAAGGCTGAACTTGTCAAGGCCTTTCTGCTCCTTTTCGGAAAGACTACCGCTTGTTATATCGTGCAGATAGATGATGCCCCCGAAAATCCGTATGCGACGATACCTATTTTCATGCGTCAAGCTTCAAGGCTTATCGAAGTAAAAAAAGAGCAGTACGCACACTTTCCCTGACGGGTGTATTAGGCGCTGAATTGAAGCAATGGCCCTTGACGTAGTCCCGCCGGACAGCGGAATATCAACTAAGATGACGATATAGTGCTTCAGAAGATCGTCCTCTGGAAATGTCAGGGGGATCTCGCGAGCCGTTGGGGAAAGTCGCCGTCCAATTCTAGATTTCACTGACACTCCGTGTTGCTGTAGACATTTGACAAACTGTGAGAATATATTACAGATATGTGAGCAAGCTTCTGCCTTGTCTATTGACGGAGAAAACTCTACATGGCTCTTCCTGGCACCATTTACGTCCACGACTCTATTGTGCGCAAGGGATACTCAGTTGACGACAGGATATAAGTCAAGAAAGAAGGAAAGCATACGGGATGATGATCGTTGGCATCCAGTTAGTGCCCTGTCTGCTGGACTTGCTGGGCCTCTTCATGGTTGGCTTGTGAAAAGGAAGACTCGCAAGCTCTGTTCAGTGTTGTGTGTTGTGTGACTTTGGATGTGGTGGGGACGAAAGAAGTGACTATAGCATCGAAAAACATGCTTCATATAAAGCAACGCTGCTCGCAGGCTGCATCTGAAACGAGACTGTGTCAAAGTCCCAGGTAGTTGCAATCCCTTTGCCACGCGCTGCAAACGTGGTTGTTGATCATAATCAAGTGATTCAAGTTCCAATCTCCCCCCGTCCATGTCATTGATCACCTCGCATGTAGGGCCAGCCTAAGGATTCCTGGAAGATTTCCCGAAATCTGGTACGAAGCAGATGTGTATATGTCGTAACGATACTGACCTACTCGGTGTCACAGTTCATATCCGGACACACGTGATTTGTGACTCGCCTGTTTAAGCTCTTCAATGGACGGTTTCGAGCGTTGCGGGTTCAGTTCTTGAGGTAATCAAATAAATTTGTGGTAGATAATAGAGAACTAATATGAGACTATAAATCCAAATTTTGATGATGATTGGACTTTTTCTTGTAGAGGAATTTGATCTTGTATCTTTTTGGTATTGATATGTTATATAGCCAGTTGTCGAGACGGATTACTACTTCTACATTGCGTTGCTTGCCATAATAACCACATTTTTAGAAGCATCTTATGCCTCTCTCTCTCTACAATATTTTTCTTTCTAATTGAAGCAACCTATCAAGTATTGTGAAGCACGCAATTTCCGTGACATGTGTGACACATTAATGCGATTCAAACCTTGCTAAAAACACAGGTTCAATCGCATATTTCCAATGAAATTTTTATAGGTTCTGTAGCACTTAAAAATGACCTAACACATATCCAAATTTGAGCGGAAAATAATTTCATTAGATGCACATAACAGTGCTGCTTTTGAGTGACATCCAGTCTGGCTTGTCACCCTGCAAATTACCTGCCTCATAATCCCTGACAGGATGCTTCAATTAGAAAGAAAAATATTGTAGAGAGAGAGAGGCATAAGATGCTTCTAAAAATATGGTTATTATGGCAAGCAACGCAATGTAGAAGTAGTAATCCGTCTCGACAACTGGCTATATAACATATCAATACCAAAAAGATACAAGATCAAATTCCTCTACAAGGAAAAGTCCAATCATCATCAAAATTTGGATTTATAGTCTCATATTAGTTCTCTATTATCTACCACAAATTTATTTGATTACCTTAAGAACTGAACCCGCAACGCTCGAAACCGTCCATTGAAGAGCTTAAAAAGGCGAGTCACAAATCACGTGTGTCCGGATATGAACTGTGACACCGAGTATTTCTTGAAGAAGTTCTTACTTATAGCATCATAAGCAATAACTCGGAGGGCCCACCAGGTCTCTGGACAGTGGAGTCTGACGGTTGGGCCCGGGGCCGGGTTGACCGTCCTCTCACTTCAGCTCTGACCGTGCTTACCCCTCGTGACTGATGTTGCAGCCAAACACAAACAAGCAATTTAGCAAACGGCGTGTGCTGTAGGTGTAACCTGTTGCATTATGAATCGTGATACCAAAATGACTTTAAATCGACGAGAACAGAATATTAAACCGATCAGAAAAGACCGAAGAATTTTCGAAGCTTGCGAAGAAATGGCACTCTCAACTCCTGGATCTGCTCAATCAAAGCATCCAAATTTTCTTGTGCCTCCGAGTCCTGGTGATTCTGTGCGACTCTATCGCCTCCGGCCCCCCTCCCTCCCCGCTCCAGTTTTTTGTGCATTTCCAAGGCTTCTTTAAGAGTGAAGCGCAATTCTTTTCCAGCTTCAGTCTCTGGGATGATCTTCCTGTCGTCCACAATCTCTGTTTGAATCTGGAGGTAGACTTTCAGCAATGCGTGTCTCACGATGTCCTTGACGAAAGACAGAGCAGAGTCAAAGCTATCGTCAAATCGCCTGCTTCGTGCTCCCCTTTCCAGAATCGGGCTCCAATGTGTGCTTTCCAACTCTTTTTCGTAGGCCTCTCCTTGTTCTGCAGTGATGGATGTCCAGCTCGTCGTTCCGAAGATGACCATGCCGAATGCCGCCTTTCCGCACATACGTTCGAAGACTTCAAGGTTTCTCCGCGCCGATCCATTGAACCTTTTGCTGGTGATATCATGCAGGTAGATGACGCCTGCGAGAACTTTCTTTTTACGACCCCTGTTTTCGTCTAAGCTTTTACAGGGCCAAACATCGAAACATCACGCACCCTTCTGTCAACCAATGTGCTATGCGCCGCAGTATAGCAGTGTCCTGTGCATAAGTATCATCGAACCCCGGTGTATCAACTAGGGTGATCTTATAGTCCTTCAACAAGTGGTCGTTGGGGAAGCAAAGCGTGATTGGGCGCAATTCGGACGTGCAGGAAGTCAATCCACGGCCAACTTGACATATTGGCTCTCCATCTGGCAGCAGGTAGTTGATAAACTAGGTGTGCGGGTTTGAACGAAATTTGGCATTCTGTATCAATGAAGACAGCCTACCGTGCTCTTCCCAGCACCAGTTGCGCCCATGATTCTATGATCAACAGACAATGATGAGCTGATAATACGATCCGAGTCGAATAGTCAATATAAACATACGGGATTATGATCTCTGACTTCGAGTCGGCGTTCTGCGTGGCGGACCTGTTGTTTCTTCGCATGGTCATCTGAAGGAGGGAGACTCTTGAGAAGTTAAAAGTTGGACGGGGTGTTTCTGCGTCAGTATTTTTACTGCAGCAGAAATCTCAGAAATTGAAAAGGGTATAGCTGCTAGCGCTGGCAAACGTACTTCATATATAGAGTGTGCACTGCTCAAGTTAAAATGAGACTGACGTCTGAATTCCGTGAGGTAGCTGCACCCTCCTTGATATCAAATCCACGCGCTGTAAACGTATTCGTCGATACAGCACATATTTTTGGCTGTGATCACTTATATTTACTGTGTGATTACGGGATGATGTGGAACGCGGGGCAACCTCAAGGTCCCTCACGCAGCCACTGCAGGGTCCTCAAGATGGGCGTTGCCAGGCCTCAAGGCTAACGCCCAGTTTTCACATAGATCAGCGGCGTGAAGAGATTCAAGAAGTATCCATATGCTATCCACGTTTCACAACAGTACCGGATCCTGAATCAGCCTGACCTTTCCTTTGCTTTTCCTATGCCCAAAGATATGTTACGGTCGGACCCAGTCAGTCTGTGTCAACCCTTCCTCGCGTCCATGCGTTTACACAGGTGACAGTACTGGGCAGCAGACCCACGGCAGGGTCGTCCGAGGGAAACGTGCAAAAACTTTATGGGGTTAACTTCTATGACAAGGCTTTATAATTGACTAGTAGTAGTACTTGGTATAAAAAGATCGCCTTCGTCGATGCGGCCTTGTTGATTTGCATCTTACCACACGCACTTTCGTCTCACGACGATTTCACGCAATGTTGAGCATATTCAAATACAACGGTATATCCTAGCTATCGGTGGTTACATATTTCCACAGCCTTCGGAGGAGTGGAACTTTCAACTTTCTGTGAATCTCCTCAAAAGCATCCACATTCTCCGTAGCTTTTTCTAAGTGCAACAGCTGGCGTCGCATATCCGCGACATCTTCGACGGTGTAGAGCAACTTCTTTCCGGGATCTGTCTCCGCGATAATCTTCTTGTCATCCACCATCTCCTTTTGGATCTTGAAGTAGTAGACGTGCACTAAGGCGCGTCCGATGATGTCCTTGATAAAAGAGAAAGCAGACTCGTAACTGTCCTCAAATCTTTTGGTACGAGCGCCCTGTTCCAACATCGAACGCCAATGAACTCCTTCCAACTCGTCTTCAGACCTCACGCCTCTGTCTTCAGTAATCCGAGTCCAGTTCGTAGTTCCAAAGACGACCCTGCTCAGGGCATGATCACCGCACATGAGGTTGAACATTTCAAGGTTTCTCCGTGCCGTTCCGGAGAACCTTTTGTTGGACACATCGTGCAGGTAGATGACGCCTCCAAGGACCTTCTTATCACGATACCTGTTTCGTCCATCTAAGGTTATCGTTCAAGTCGTTTGATCAAAGAAGGGATACGCACGCCTTGGCTAACCAATCTGCTATGAGGCGCAGGATAGCGGCGTCCCCCAGGTTGGTATCGTCGAATCCCGGGGTATCAACTAGGGTGATTTTATAGTGCTTCAAGAGTTCGTCGTTTGGGAAGATAAGTGGGATGGAGCGCAGTCCAACGGTGCAAGAGGCGAGTCCGTGTCCGACTGGACATTTCAGCGCCTCGTCTTGTACCAGATAGTTCAGAAACTGTAAATGTAAATATGTGAGAGAGATTCGCATTGTTTTTCATTGTATAACAGCCTACTGTGCTTTTCCCAGCACCGGTTGCCCCCATGACTCTTATTATGCACATCGGATAGTATTTAGCTGACGATACGATACGAGTCGTAAAACCAAAGAAACTTACGGGATGATGATCTCCAGCTTCGAGTCAGAGCTCTGTTCGATGGGAATGTCTGGCTTGTTCATGATTATCTAGAGAAAAGAAGTCTTTTGCGAGTGCTGGAAGCTCTGCGTAGCCTTTTGGCGCGGGGGCTTCAGAGTGAGTAGACCTTGCCAAACCTGAACGTGCTTCATATAAACCATTGCTGGTAGGGGCTTAGTTGGACTGGAGGCGGCCTGCGCTCATTTCACCCCTTCAATATCACATCCACGCGCTGAAAATGTGTTTGTTGACAGAGCACCAGTCCCACATACACTTGAATAGACGTTCGTTGTCGAAACTTGATATCCCGAGCCGACAGGCTGGGGTCCCTCTATGCCATTCCACACTTTCTCCATATAGAGAGAAGCTTAGATCACCATGCTGGTACTCGAATTAGCACAAGAGTTTAGCTAGAAGTGTTTCGAGCATGACGGTGGCGCGACCTGCTGTTCCTTTGGTATCACATCCATGGGCTGCAAGATAGCAATCTCCGGTTGTTCAGCATCACATTCTTTAGCTGCAACTTCGAGGTTCTATAATGAAACACGACCAGTTATCACATACACACGCACACGGTATGCTTGGACTTCGGAGACACACCAACAGTAGGGTTTGTCGAGGCTCGCACCCTTGCCCAAAACACGAGTCTTCTGGACAACTTGGGACAACTTCTAGACGCAAAGCATCTTCAAGTTCAATGACACCGCATAGTGGGCAACGAAACACTCCCTGAGGAATTGTGCACGAGTAGTTCTTGCATAAGGTGAGTTGTCTGCTACACTCAAGTAACCTGGGTATCTTACTTTCATTGACCATAGATGTCATGATCATAAATGTACAGTTGCGGACACATAAAGGCGACCCCTGATTTCCGAGCCCATTTTTGGGTATTTTTTAACGTTTCTTCCACTTTTGTAACGAAACCAGCCAAGATACGCGTAAAAATGCAATTTCCGAAATTTGGGGGCTGTCACGTGACCAAAATCTACTTTTTTGCAAAAAATTTGCCATGTTTTAGGGTACAGGGAGGCATTGGGGAGGCAACCTTTTGAACGAAAAACAAACTCGAACCCATGTTAAACACAGTAGCTGAACTCATCAGCTCTGTAAGCAGGCATCTCAAATATTATGAATGTGCAGTGGATGTTACGCTCCTCTTCCTAATGGCCTAGACATGCAGCCAAAGGTCGTTCAAATGTTTAAAGCAACGACGAACACTTCGACTTGAGGCTTTTGGGTGCGTTGTAGGGTTGCGTATAAAAGTCCAGGCCCGGCATATAAGTCTGTAATTTACATGTCCGCAATTTTCCGAATGTAAAAAATGTAAATTACTATGTAAATAATGTTTTTTACATGCCGCACGTGACTTTATCGAACAACGATTTCTCTCGACGACGAGGAGGCACCTAGCAGCTCCTAACGCATCGCGAAAACACCTCCGTATGTGTTAAACCCATGCAGAAAGCTCAAAGGATCCACCCTCTTCCTCATCTTCATCATCAATGCTTTTGATTGAGTCCAACGGCCGCGGTTTGCGAGAAATGGCGCTATCAGCGAGGATGTCCTCAAGTTCGACGGCCGCAAGATTGAATTCGCTCTCATTGCCTTGCTCGGGGAGGGTGTCTGCGCTTTCAAGAGACTGATTCGGTGCGTTGTTTTTGTCGGTTAGATTAGAAAATGCAAGGTTCTGATTCCGAAGGTTAAGAATAGGTTCATCACCGTTGCTGGGATGAGATGACTCTGGGGCAGATGGTAAATGGCTGGGTGTCTTGGTGTCGATATCCATGGCGGAGTCAAGAGCTCAAGGCAGTAGCTGATGTAGATAGTAGGGGAGCTCACGATATAAGCGTAAGCGGCGCTTTTTCGCATATCCGCGCCTCGCGTATGGTAAAGTCACATCAGTCACAGATGTCCCGATTGGGACATCTGATAGGGCTGGCCTGTAAGTCGCGTCGTCGCTCGACCCGCCTCTTCGACCACCTCATTCCGGCCTCTGTCTTTCGTTTCTCCCTTACTTTACACCTTCTTTTTAATACTTATTACATATAACCCATCCTAATACACGTCATGGGCCGCTCTCGTCAGAAAACAAGCAATATTGGGTCTATCAACTGGACGGAAAACAAGAACACCCTTATCTGGAGTCTTCTGGCGGAATTGGCCAAAGAAGACAACCACGCTGCGCTGTACGGGGTTCAAAAGGGCAATGTAAGTGATTGAAATTGTTTAAAGGATATAATTGAACATCTCCATATGTGCAGAAAACCATTGGTTCCACCAAAGCGAAGATACACAAAGGGATAGCATCTGTCCTCTTCCCAGACTTGTACCCCGGCAACGAAGACACTCTGGCGACACGGGTCAAGTCTAAAATTGAAGAGTAAGTAGAGTATAGTGTTGCGCTACTCTTCCATACTCACGGGCGGGTTTTTAGCCTTCACAACCGCTACAAAAAAGAAGTGAAGAGGCTCACTGTCACCGGAGGTGGACTAGGGGGGAATGATGACTCGGGATCACAGGAGGGCGCAAGAGAAGAGCATCTTGTGTGCTATGTGCCTGCAGATGGAGTGAAGAGGCTCACTGTCACCGGAGGTGGACTAGGGGGGAATGATGACTCGGGATCACAGGAGGGCGCAAGAGAAGAGCATCTTGTGTGCTATGTGCCTGCAGATGGAGTGAAGAGGCTCACTGTCACCGGAGGTGGACTAGGGGGGAATGATGACTCGGGATCACAGGAGGGCGCAAGAGAAGAGCATCTTGTGTGCTATGTGCCTGCAGATGGTCCTGACCACACAACGACGGTGGAGGCCAAGAACCTGTGGGGTGAGTTTCAGTAATTCTAGTCGGAAATTAAAGCTTGCTGAGATTTCGTCTCTATCCTAGATGATATACTTGCTGGCTTCCCTTTTTTCAAGGAAATGCACAGATTTCTGTGTGGCCGCCCTAATACTCTACCCCCGGTAGTCACCACTGGTGTAGGCCCGAATGGCCGGCATGTGGTTCATTTTCAACCGCTCGAAAATGGCCCAAGTTCAGTCCCATCAGCTTCCCCGCCATCGCCTACCACAGAACCTGGTGCTGTTGAACCTGTGAAAGAGAACATCCAAACTCCTGCCCTTGTACCACGAAAGGGTGCCCGTGAGTCTTCTTTCTCAATGGATGCCATCGAGAAGGCAAAGAGCTCCATTCAACGAGTCGTGAAGAAGTCATTCGAAGAACGGCTAGCTGACGCAACAGAGTGAGTTAATTTCCTTTCCATACTGATTAACTCAGACGTTGACTAGTAACTTCAGGGCAAATCTGAAGAGTGCCGACAATCGAGCTGCTGCCACTTTGCGTATGGAGAAAAAGCGACTACACCTTGATCAGCTCAGCCACTTCGATAACAAACGTGAGCAAATTATTAGGCTCAAGACAGCTGAAATCTATTCAGCTAGTCAAGCGAGACGTAAAATCGAAGAAATTGATGCCGAGGAACATCGTTTACTCAAGCGCATCCGTCACCGCCGTTCCCCTCAGACCGCACACGGATGTGTGAGACAGCTTTATCGAATGTTGCGTTTTCACGAAGAAAAGAAGCAGGTTGCCGGTGAACAGGAATCATGGTTGGAGTGAGGGTATAAGCTGAATCAGCCCATGCGAATTCATGACCTTCAAATAACCATTCTGGATCTTTGTATGCACAAGTATGCTTGAACGCTTCTGCATCGTGAGTAGAGCCAGAGAAGCCGTGACTGTAATCCACAATCCGCAAGTTTGAAGGCACGTTTCCAATCTTGTCAAATGTAATGATGTATCAGTAAGAATGAGACATATGCTCGAAATATAAGCCTACCTGGACATTGAAACCGTAATTAGATTTCCGAGTGTAATATGCATCCCCATCCTTGGCCGGTTTTGCATATAGAGCAACAATGGTTCCATCATACATCAAATAACCTTCACGCCAAAGCCCACGGAACCCAAGATGATGATCCATCCACTTCTTTTCCTTTTCCTTTTCTTCAGGAGTGAGGGCGCGAACAAAAATATCATGCAAGGATTCAATTGCAATGAAACAGCGCGCTGTATAGTTCTCGACAGCACCTTCAGAGCATCCAGCAGTCCTCGCAATGTCTTCAAGAGATGCCCCATTTCCGTAGCGTCCCATACGGTACAGAGTAACAGCAAGCTGAACATCCACCGGTGCTTGTGGGTTGTTGGAGTTGTTTTTGAAAACAGCATGATCCTGTATGAGGATCAAGATAAATTCGAAGACATAGGGCGAGACACGGAGCATATTCTTGAATCGTTCGTGATCTTTGGTGTTTTGGGCATATTCCCACGCAAGGTGCAAACTTCCAGATTTCTTGACTGGTGGACTGAGGTAGCGAGTTTTACGGATGCCTTCAAGAATGGTAAGGTCTAATTGATAGGGAAATGCAGGGGTACGGCCAACCCGTACGGGTACACGGGTTGGGTAAGCTCGGGTACGGGTACGGGTACCGATTCCTGTACCCGTGACCTTTCAAACGAGCCCAAAAACGTCCAAATCGGATGAGAACTGACTGAGTTACGTGCGATTTAAGTAAATCAGCTATAACTGGGTCAATTCTTCACCGATTTTCACGTTTTTGGGCTTGTTTGGTGCGGAAAACCCGTGGGTTTGACGGGTTGGGTTCCCACGGGTACGGGTACGGGTAGCCGTCGAGATACCCACGGGTTACCCGTGCTATTCCTTACTAATTGAATTTGCTTTGCTCTCTCGGTGATATCGTTGGTTGGAGGTGTCACTAGATCCCGGATGGCCATAAACTTGATGTAGCTTGCCCTAAGACGTTCGTGGTAGTTATCTCGTGGCATTGAGGTAGAAAGGAATGTACAAAGATGTGAGAGCGGTGGTAATCTAAACGATAGCGACGCGCAAAATCAAGTTCTCGCGTCCCTTCCTAAAATGGAAGTCACGGCGTTACTGTCCGCGCGCGCGGATATGCGAAAAAGCGCCGCTTACGCTTATATCGTGAGCTCCCCTAGTAGCTTCTCAAAATTTCGCTGAAGATTTGAATTTCCGTGCGGCGCGTATGCATCACGTGAGCAAACTTTTTTACAATTTTAACGCATGACAAAATGGCCCCGGTAAATAATGTTGTAAAAAATGTAATTTACAGGTGTAATTTACACTTTGTACTCGTGCCCGCCATAAGTAATTGCGCACACGTGACCTCGCGCGCGTCTAGCTTTCCTCCTCCGAATTGTAATTTCTTTTTAGATTAGTCAAATAGCCATATTTTTCCTTGAAAATCGGATAGATTGAAGGAGTATATTACAGGATTACTACTACAAAATCGGAAAGGAATATGGCCACCCTTTGTTGCAAAATTGCCTTGACCCTTTTGCCCATGGAATTAACAGAGGTCACGTGTGCGCAATTACTTATGGCGAGCGAGTGCATCTGGGAATTCAACTATTGGAATTTCCGGTGCAAATTCCGGCGTGATTCCGGCGGCAAATTCCGGCACGCTTAAATCAGTACGCGCTGAGTACACAGTGAAACTCGCAATGCACCTCTATATTACTCATTCCTCTGTATCATATCCTTCTATTACATGTACCAAATCAGTACAGAACGTACTCTGTTAGTACAAGGACTTGCACGGACACATTCCGCCGCCCGCGTGCCTTAAAAAGGGAAGAAGCGCACTGTTGATGATAGTGAATGGCAGGGGTAACCCATGGGTAAATTTTTCCGACCCTCACCCATACCCACAGACCCTTACCCGCGAAACCCGCGGGTTTTCCGCAAAAAAAGAGCCCTCAAACGTCCAAAATGGGCTAAAACTGATAGATTTAGAGTGCAAACATTGTTTGGCTTATAAACCCACCAGTTTTTATCTGTTTTGGACGTTCTAGGGCTCGTTTTAAAGCTCACGGGTCTGGGAATCCGGACCCCCACCCATACCCACGCTTACCCGTGGCAAAACCCGTGCGGGTCGCCAAACCCCTGCCATTCACTAGTTGATGATGGTTTTACCAAGCCATTCAAGTAAGGATAAGTTGTAGAAAGTAGTACTGAATGTAACTAAGGCTGACCACGAGTCACGCAAACCCACAGGTACTCGCAAGTAGACCCGTGGGAATACCCGTGAGTATTGCTACTCGCGAGTCCGGGTCACCCGTGGCCACGGGTCCTTGCGAGTCCGAGTTTGGAAGTTGTGACAGCGAGTACCCGCGGCAAGTACTTGTGCGTGACTCGCACAGCCGCTTAGAGTGCCCAAGTCACATGTAACTACCTCGCGCAGCCATATTTACAAAGCCAATATGACTCAGCTGTCTTGAGCGTCAGTTTTCGGGCCTCGAAGTCCGGCGTTCGAGTCCCGGATGTGCCATTTTGCCACTTGGCAGGGCTCATTGCTCAAAAATGCGACGCTTATGTCAGCTGATCAGCCATTCACGTGGCCTCACGGGTTGACCACAAGTACTTGCCGTACTTGCGAGTACTTGACTCGCGGCTCCGGGTGATCCGTGGGACCAAACTCGCACGGATCCGAGTTTGGGTTTGGAACACCCAAATACTCGCGGGTACGGATCCGGGTCAGCCTTAAATGTAACAACTCAATACAATTGTAGTAGATAGAAAGTGATCAGTAGTCACTGGAAGACCTATTTGGTGTCTGCACTTGCACACAGAATAAGGAACTTGGAAGTAAAAATGAAATTCTGCATTTACTAGGCATAACACACAAGTACTGTACACCCAAGATACTGCAGACAAGGTTATCTATCAGTCGTCAAACAGCCCCTCCTCAAGTGCCCCGTCATCGATACTCTCCTTATCCACGGCCTCTGGGGAAGGGAAATCTTATTGGCACAGGGGCGCATGACTTTCTCGGTGATGTATCGCCAGTCCTCATCTTTGAGTTCGGTAATGACGTTCTTGTACAGGGTGCCGCGTTTGACTTTGATATAGGTACCGCCGAATTGGTGAGGCTTGGGTGAGGCTCCGGATAATCGCCCCAGCTGGCTGGCTTTCAAAAACTGGTGTCCTTTGCCAGGAGGAATGACGACTGACCGGCTGAGGGTAAGCAATAATGAACGATGAACCTGGGAATGTAAACCGTTAGTCAGTACTCATCCAGTGACAATCACAGCTAGGACGTGCAGCGGATATGGAGTCATCATTAATGCACCAATCGGACGGCAGGTAGCTTCAAGATGTAAGTCTTCAGGGATCGTCGAAATGCATGCAACGTCCTCAGGAAACATGTACGCGATGAGAAAGCTCCGGAAAATACCCTGATAACAACTTCAAGCTAAGAGTCCATGAATACGGATACTGAGACCTGCGACGTACCTTGCATTCATAGTAGTCCACTCTATAGCATCAGCCGACTCCATAGAAACTGTGACGCGTCGTGGATAACTTCGGTGTGGAAGAAAGGGAAGGGAGGAGTCCGTGACGGTAAACGTCACGGATGACACGTGTAACCCTCGTGAGGGATCCTGTCAGCCATGTAAGCTATATTTATGTATGAAAGTTGGCATTTTTCCTAACCAACGTGATGTATCAAGTTGGCATTTTCCCTACCTGCCTCTTTGGGAAGGCTCTCCCTAGCATTTTCGCTGCGGCAGGCAATGGCATAGGTGGGGTCCCCGGTAAACATAGGTAAACAAAGCAGAAAATGGTAGTGCAGGCGGTCATATTGTAAAATGGCTCCCTGCGGGCGGTTTTGGGCGCCAAAAAAGCGTACCGGTAGGTTCATATAATATTTACCTACCTAATTTTGGTGTGACCCCTGCCTGATATGGACGGGACGGGCTGGATGGCTCGAAACCACTTTGGATGTAGTAAATATTTAATGAGCACTATTTTTAGTTTTGTTTCTAAATATAAGTGGCCATCAATTGTGCCTCGTGCGTCCAAACAACGATGACATCATTACCGGCAGCTCGGTATGCTACAGAAACCGGGCTCGACTTGAGCACCCTTGGGCATCAATCCGGATTCCGCGCCGTTCCGCCCTTCGCGGAATTGGGTGACTTCCTGATTTGGCACTAATTGCCATTTCGGGCATGCTTTTTCATCTCACAAAAGCAGATGGAATATTTTTAAAATTCCTATTTAACAATAAATATGTACATAAAAGTAAACTAAGAACCACAGAAGGGGAGAGATATCTCCCCTTCTGTGGTGAAAAAAGAGAGAAAAAAAGAAAAAGAAGAACGAGGAGGTGAGGCGAGGTGTGTGACCTCCTCGCCTCGCCTCGCCTCCTCTCCTCCGCTCGTTGGCTCATTCCTCCGCCGTCTCGCCTCGCTCTCCCGCGTGTCGTCTTGCCCCACCCTCCACCAGCCCGTCCCCCAGTCCTTACCTCCCTCGCTTTCCCTTCTCGTCTGTCCTCTGTCGCCTCGTTTTACCCTGCTGGCCTTGCTCGCGTCCGAGTCGGTTCGCTCGGTAGTGGCACAGGAGGGCGGCGGTGGCGAAGGCGGTGGCCGGGTCTATTCAATGGCGTTGGCGACGTGGGTGATGTGGAGGCAGGCACCTGTAGTGGCTAGTCTCATCTATGAACCCTTGCCTTTTGACTAACATGGTTCATCAATCCTGGGCATGTTTTGACTACCTGCCCTTTTGGGACATCGTTTTCTGGTGTGCGCGCAGCGGCGGGCAATGGCAGGTTAGAGGGTGCCAATAAACATATGTAAACAAAGCACCAGAAGGTAGTGCACACCTGTAATTGCCTTCTGGAGGCTGTAGTGGACGGTTTTGGGCGCTAAAAAAGCGTTCTGGTAGTTCAGATAATATTTACCTACCTAATTCAGGTGCGACCCCTTCCATATGTGGAGGGGACGGGCTGGATGGCTCGAAGTGACTTTGGATGTAGTATTATAATAATGATCACTATTTTTAGTTAATTTTCTAAATATAACCAACCATCATTTGCACCTCGCGTGTTTAATAATCAATGATATCATACGCGGCAACTCGGTAATTGACAAAAACCGTGCTTAATAATCACTTTGGCATCACTTTCTCCGCCTCGCGATATTGGATGCCTTCCCAATTTGGCACTTATTGCCATTTTGGGTATGACTTCTCCTTCCTCTGCAAAATAGAATGTCGTATAAAAAATTGTTTATTTTAAACTACATATATACATTGAACTATACTAAAAGAAGAAGGGAAGAATCTTCCCCTGTGGTGCTAATGATAAAAAGAAAACAGAAAAAAAAAAAAGAGGACGAGGAGGATGAGGGAGTGGTACCCTCACACTCCTCGCCTTGCCGCGCTCGCCTCGTCTACGCCTTCGACTCGTCCGCCTTCACCTAGGCATCACCCACCCGCGTCCGCCCACGCCTCGCCCGTGCCCGCCTCTCGCCGCCTCCTCTTGTCCTGCTCTCGTCTCGCTTCCCTGCTCTCCTTGCCTACCTCTCCTCGTCCTGCAGCCTCCTACTCGCTTGTCGCTCCTCCCCTCGGCCTTCTCATCTCGCCCGTCCTCTCCCTCTGCTCCTTGCTACCCTCCCCTCGTCCTGCTTGCGCTGACCGGCTCGCCTCACCCTTCTTTCCTGCATGTGTTCCGTGTCGTCGTTGGCGGCCGAGGAAGGTGGTGGCGGCGAAGGCGGTGGCGGTGATGGGGACGCGCTCGATGCAGGAGTTGGAAGCGGAGGGGCAACGCGGAGGGGCGAGCGGCGTCGACGCAAGGCGATGTGGGTGGTGGTGGACGGACGGCGCTGGCTGCGGCCATTGGCGGGGGTTGTCGCCGTTCGTCCGTACGGCCGTCTGTCGTCGATGCCGCCGTGAAGGGTTTGGTGGTGGTGGTGGTGGTGGTGTGTGCGAGAGGCGATGGGATAGGGGAAGGACGGTGGTGGTGGTTGGGAAGAGAGCCAACCCCGTGCGGGTTGGTTCAATTTCGTCCAAATCGGGCGGTCCCGTGACCGGTCCGATCAATCCCGGGTGTCGAGGTCATCGTCGACGACGACGATTGCAAGCCAAGCAAGCATTGTAGTAGTGTTTATATACCTTAGACAGGAATGTTATGTACTTTAGTAACTTAATAGAATTTTCAATTCCAAAAAGAAGAACTAAATAAAGTCAAAATTGAATTTCTTTTATTTGTGCGAAATCACCTCGCAGCCAATACACCTCGAAAACATACGAAAAGTGTTATTGTCAATTATATTTTGGACTGAGGCTCAAACAAAAAACAGAAATAGAAAGTAGAGTTAGTTTACATCCGACATGTGCATGTCATTTTATGTTAACTAAATGCCAATGTTATGTTTTTCTCAAAACATCGAAAATGACTGATGCTTGAGCTCGAAATGACACAATTCTGTATTGTATTTGGTTGGCACTTAGGTACACAGAGAATATTTACATGTCTCCGAGCTCATTAATATAAATTTTTGCACAAATTTATTACATTGAATTGAAACTACATAATTAGGTACTTTAAACCTTGCATTATGCACCGGATGCCTCGCGATCGTCGTGTTCGACGACGAGCTCAAGTCCGGTTATGTCGATTGCCGGACCGGAAACTGCCAAATCGGGAAAATCAACCAACTCGGGTTGCATCGCCCCTCTGCTTTACGACCACCCACTCTCATTCCATTCACCACCACCACCGTCCACCACCTTCCAACACCACCGTCCACGTTCGTCACCACCGCCACCACCTACTCCGCCGCCTTCCGACACCCGCCCTCTCTCACCCACCGGGTCCATCCCCACGGACCAGCATCTTCCCCAACAACGACGACATCCAGCACAACGAGGACGAACGACGAACCGACGACGACAGCGAGTACGGACAACAACCCCCGCCTACGAACGACGAGGACGAACGACGACCGCCACCGTCTCCCATTCCGCAGGGCTGAGGAGGAGGGCGCGAGCGTACGTTGGAGAGGAGAGGTGGGCGAGGACCGAGAGAGGTTGGGAGAGGTGGGCAAAGAGGAGAGCAGGGGGAGAAGCAGACGGAGAGCAGAGGAGGAAAGCAGGGCGAGCGCAGGATGGGGAGGGGAGGGCGTGCGCAGGGTAGGCAGGGGAGGGCGAGCGCAGGGTGGGAAGCGAGCGCAGGTGCGGGGTGAGGAAGAGGAGCGGCTGGCGCAGGGTTATGAGGGCGCGCGAGGCGGGGACGGAGGGGAGAGATGAGACGAGGGCGCCGCAACCTCGATCCTCGTCCTCTTCGTCCTCCCTTTTACTTTTCTTTTTACTTATCATTTGCAAAGAAGGGGAGGAGCTCCTCCCATTCTTTGTTTTCTAATATGTTTTAATGTATTTATATAGCTTAATAAAACTAATTTTTAAATAATGGTATCTACTTCTAGAGAAGGGCCCGGGCAAGCCCTGGGGGAAAAGAGAGAGCAAGAATTCCCAAAATGGCAAAATCTGCCAAATCGGGAAGGCATCCAATCTCGCGACGCGCGGACTGATGCTCAGGCGGTTTTCAAGCCCGGTTTCCGTCAATTACCGAGTTGCCGTGTATGATATCATCGATTATTAAACACGCGAGGTACAAATGATGGTTGGTTATATTTAGAAAATTAACTAAAAATAGTGATCATTATTATAATACTACATCCAAAGTCACTTCGAGCCATCCAGCCCGTCCCCTCCACATATGGAAGGGGTCGCACCTGAATTAGGTAGGTAAATATTATCTGAACTACCAGAACGCTTTTTTAGCGCCCAAAACCGTCCACTACAGCCTCCAGAAGGCAATTACAGGTGTGCACTACCTTCTGGTGCTTTGTTTACATATGTTTATTGGCACCCTCTAACCTGCCATTGCCCGCCGCTGCGCGCACACCAGAAAACGATGTCCCAAAAGGGCAGGTAGTCAAAACATGTCCAGGATTGATGAACCATGTTAGTCAAAAGGCAAGGGTTCATAGATGAGACTAGCCACTACAGGTGACAAAGTAGATCATTTATTATATGTGACTACGAGTATTATAATGAATCTAAGCGAAGGTAACAATAACAAATAAGGGCGCAGCCATAAGATAAGATAAAAGTAAGTCCGGCGGATGAAGATGATACAGTCATCCATCACTCGGTGTGACACCAAAACTCATTTCGGAATTTGACAGTGAAGAACGTGATTTTGAGATAAAAAAAATAGATGTACATATGCACAGTATTTATAAGGATGTAATAGAGCAAGAAACATGCAAAGAAAGAAATAAATGCGATGCTGGCAGACAAAAAAGAAGGAAATTGTCAAATTGGGGTTTCATGGCTCAGTGTTACACTCCGGTTCAAGCTGCCTGTTTACAGAACTGTTGTCATCGTCTTCGCTGCTGGAGAGCTCTCTTTGTGTCCATGAGCAACCACCTAAGCTATTCCCTCAAAGAAAATCTTCGTCTTGTGCAGCTGTGCTTTGGGAATACTTGCTTTTGGAACGCGGATGGACGAGTGCAGGCCATCATAATGACGTAATGCGTGTAACAAGCCGAAAATTACATATGGAAGCATTTCCTCCACTAAGGCGCCACTTACTCCGTAAATATTCTGTATAGATTTATGCACCAGAGTCTACTCTACATTATGCTGAAGGAATTATATTTTCATGTCAGTTTTTGCGTGTGCTGGAGGCCAATCTTGCTCGGGGTGTACCACCGGCTAGTGTGTAACACCGGCTGGTGGATGACTGTAACAAGAGAATATACGACATCGTCACAGAAACCTATGATCGTTCGAGAGATAGTCGCATTGCTCGTTGCTCATCTGCAGTCGTTAGCCCTCGTCGTTCAGTCTTTCTCGAGTACACTGGCATTGAGTAGACCTTGAGACTGGCTTCAAAGTTCGGCAAAGACAGGTAGGTCTATGGATTCGTGAACAAAGTTCTGGATGTGCTCAGGCAAGAACTGAGGTAGGTGGGACGGGCTGCTTTCAGGGATAGGTTGCGGTTGAAGTATGCTGCGTTTGAGGTGGCTCAGAATGTGGGAAGGAGTGACAGCACCGTCAAGAGTAAGAAAACGTAGTATGGGATGGCTTTCGACGCCTTCGAGAAGCTCAACAGCAATCATGAGGTCAAAGGTTGTGAGGAATCTCTGGCTCGCTGCCCAACCGCTGCAAATGGATGTGGTGACTACCTGTGACGCATTATTCCGGCCGTAATGCCGCCGGAAACACGTGCCGGAAATTCCAATTCCCGGACTCTTTGTGGCGAGCACAAGTAAAAAATACCCCACTTATATACGCAACCCTAGTGCGTTGGCAGTTGGTTGGCAGGCAGTAACGTCACGTTTTGATCTGGTCTTACCCTTTTGGGGTTAAGACTACTCGTGCTCGCCATAAGTAATTGCGCACACGTGACCTCTGTTAATTCCATGGGCAAAAGGGTCAAGGCAATTTTGCAACAAAGGGTGGCCATATTCCTTTCCGATTTTGTAGTAGTAATCCTGTAATATACTCCTTCAATCTATCCGATTTTCAAGGAAAAATATGGCTATTTGACTAATCTAAAAAGAAATTACAATTCGGAGGAGGAAAGCTAGACGCGCGCGAGGTCACGTGTGCGCAATTACTTATGGCGGGCACGAGTATTTGTAAGCAGCTATATATAGTACAAAGTCTACATTTTGGTATGTCACGACTCACGAGTTTCAAAAGTCGGAATTTCGAGATGATTTTGTGATGGTTCGAATGCTCTCGTTAATCCGAAGCGATCCCGATGGTTTTCACCAAAAACTAGTTTTTTTCTGGAAGTCAATTAAGGTTCCAAATTTTGGGCCCCTCGGAGGTCGGTTTTTAGCGTCCGCAACTGTAGTAAACACGGCGGGCAAGCTGCTGACCAGTTGCAACTGACTAACAGCTGATGCACGTGCTGACCAGTCTGGTGACCAACTCCGTGTCGGCGTGACAAATAACGCAGGTTCACCTGCCGAGAATTGCCGTAGAAGTAACAGAATGCAATTAACGGAGAGAAATGACATTATAATGAATATATTATGTTTTCAGAGTATTCTTCTAGTTTTCCTGAAAGTTTATGAAGTGATATTCGATCAGACCTAGAGGAGGTGCTCTCATGTTCGTCAGACGAAGTTGACTTGCCGTCAGTTTTCTGGCTCAGCACTGGAAACGTGCCGGGCCTTTCCACTGCTTGCGCACCTAGGCCATCGACAGACATTTATATCAATTCCTCCCGTTTCCTTGACTTGAATTCCGAGCAAGGATACGGAGACCGTTCTGAAGTACTTTAAATCCATGTTTGACTGAAGTTTAGTCTCACCGCTAGCAGTTTATGCTTAATAAATAATAAATCCAGCTTCTGTGACGTGACAATCTCGCGGCTGGCGCCGTGATGGTCAGCACACTGGTCAGCACGTTAGTCAGATGCAATTGGTCAGCAGATTGCCCGCCGTGAAACGGTAAACTTGAATCAATTCCGGGAAAATGGGCCCGGGCCGCGCTGCCTGCGCCGTTGATCCGGGCTTAAATTTGTTTCCGCGCAAGGCCTCTCACGGCGGGCAAGCTGCTGACCAGTTGCAACTGACTAATAGCTGATACACGTGCTGACCAGTCTGGTGACCAACTCCGCATCGGTGTGACAAATAACGCCGGTTCACCTGCCGAAAGTTGCCGTGAGAGTAACAGAACATAATTAACGGAGGTAAATGACATTATAATGAATATATTATGTTTTCAGAGTATTCTTCTAGTTTTCCTGAAGGTGTACGAGGTAATATTTGGGCAGACATAGAGGAGGTGCTCTCGTGTTCGTCAGATGAAGTTGATTTGCCGACAGTTTTTTGGCACGGCACCGGAAACTTGCTGGGTCTTTCCACTGCTTGCGCACCTAGGTCATGGAGGGACATTTACATCAATTCCTCCCATTTCCTTGAGGTAAATTCTGAGCAAGCATACTGAGACTGTACTGAAGTACTTTGAATCCATCTTTGACTGAAGTTTAGTCTCACCGTTAACAGCTTATACTTAGGAAAGAATAAATCCAGCTTCTGTGAGGTGACAATCTCGCGGCTGGCGCCGTGATGGTCAGCACACTGGTCAGCACGTTAGTCAGATGCAACTGGTCAGCAGATTGCCCGCCGTGTCTTCTCCTAAGTTCTATGCATGGTAAGTATCGAGGTCACCCGGGTGGGAGAGTAGGAGCGGGCGCTTACACCAGTCAATGACTATCTTTGGAAATGGGTAGTATTGGGTACCCATTTTATATAATACGAGTGGGTCATGACACATTTCAGAGTCCAGACGCCCGTATAATACTATACACTTATACCCCAATTATAGATCCCAGCCTTCTGCCTGGAGAAGAAAGGAATGCATGTATATAGATTGAAAGAGGAAAGACACGTCCTCCTTGCCCCGCGGTACCCAGCCATAGTGCTCGTACATCTTCATAGCTTCAATTTGGTACGAAGATGTTCTGAGAAAGATCCTTTCAACGCTGTTCTTACGAGCGTGCTGGATGAGGACCCTGATCAGCTGCAAAGCTATGCCCCTCCGACGGTATCTGGCAGAAACAATCATCCTTCGCAGCTCGGCTACCTTTGGATCTGGGTCTGTACTGTCATCTTCAAAAAAGACAAATTTAAGGAATTCCCTATGGCAGATTCAATCGGGGTGGACTTACCCAGGCCCACATATCCAATTGCTTCTGGCTTCAGTCCCATTGCAAGACGCTCCGCGACCCAAAATCCACTACGAGCAGTATTCCATCCTTCATCAGAGGATATTTCCACTCCGTAATGTTTCGCAATATCAGCAAGGTCGCCATCCAGTTGCTGGCGGACCACCTTTTGCAATCCATATCTAAACAGGAGCCGATGCAGAGCAAAAATTAGGGTGCTGGTACCCGATAGCAGCACCCCGGCTCTTCTTATCCGTTCTGTTGAAGAGCGAAAGCGTAGGAGAAGGCCAATTCCGATGGTTGCATACGTAGCCCACGAAATAGGCGCGACGAGCTGTGCCCGCATTTCTCTTGCATATGGTGAATGGTCTTGAAATCAGGAGCTCAGCCTATTGAGGGCAAAAAATACGGGTCGACTTACATTCACCGACTAAAGATGCTGTGAACAAACTTCTGACTTTCTCCGCATCCGTTATTCGATAAGGACGCACACGAATTTCTTCCAAACCGTTTTGCTGCTTTCCTGGCGAATGTATTTCGTTCATGTTCGGGTTGTATTGCTCTAGTGCCTGCAGGCGTGCCCTACGTAATAAGGCCTGCACCCCAGCCTCTCATTGCTTCGTCATCCTCCTCCTCGGGGTGGTCATTAAACGGTAAAGGAAGGGGAGAGTGGAAAATGCGGGGTTGAACGGGGTCCACGTTGTTTGGTCCATCGTCTGGTATTTGCTTCCGTTCAGGAGCTTCGGCTTTCAGTTATCAATTTTTTAAACATCAGCAATTATTCTGAACTGGTGGTATATACACGTCCGGACGCTCAGATGCGTCAAACTTGGCTGAAATAAACTTGAGTAATTCCGCCCTCGTGATTTGAATTTTATTCAAGATTTGCTCGAATAAAAATGAGCATCATTTGATATGAATGGTACACAGTTCTCGGCCCAAGAAAAACACAAGAAATTTTTTGTTTAAGTATATTTTAACTTGCGCAACCTATACTTTTTCCCTCTCGACCTTCATACGAGAAAAACTTGAAAACCGCGATCCCACACATGGCTGAGAAACCCACAGCTCCAGACCCGAAATGTAAGCCGAGTGATGCCATCAATTGCCGAGCCCGTCATTCTCAACGACGCGCTCTTTTGCAGATTGGTCCAAAGGCACAGTCAATGGACGCGTGCTTTACAGCTGCAGGGTGTGCAACGATGGTCGTGCACATGAACCACGCAAATGCCGTGGTCACGAATCCACCCAAACTCACCGTTCGAACCTCCTCGCCTTTGAACGAAATTCCACACCGCCCATCTCAGATGAAGTTTTGGTCGAAGATGGTGTTCGACATCTGATCGACTCGTTCATTCGAGATCCAGAAGAGCACCCGTATCCGCTTGAACACCCATCTTTACCCCCTGGCGTCGATCTTGGATCGCATCCGAGGACAACTTCAGCGGTTACTGGAATTGACTATCACCTCTGGTCAATCAGTGAAGATACAACAGCCGAAAGGTCATATGAAGACCGCCTCAAGGAAGATGTCGGCCGTGCTCTACGCCATTACATAGACGACGGCCTAATCGAGGACGACGACAATCCGTTCGGGTCAGATTTGCCAGAAGGTGATGAGTCCACAGGTAAGCCTTCATTTCTCGAAACACTTCAACTGTACCTTTTTCATTGACTTGCCTTCGTAGCAGACCCTTTGCCTGAGGACTTGGATGACAGCTTGCCCCGAAAACGAGCGCGCGGCAATGCTACGGACCCGCAAACAGCACGCAACTGGTATCCATGGCCGGACAGAATAGTGAGCCCGGTGATTCAACCTCGCCCTTACTTTCAGTATCTTACGCACCACAGACGTGCACTTTGGATATATTAATGCACTTGCCGCGCTCTGTATTTTCTAGAAAGCAGCTTGATCTCTTCCTGTGGTTGCTGCGTGTCAACAAGGTCGACGACGTCCCTTCTATTAGAAGGATGACGACCTTGCACAAGGCATTACAGAACATGTGCGGTATACAAACAAAGGAGCGTATTGGGAGACTCGGACATCGCTATCATATCAACGATTTACACCAGATGCTAGCACAGGTAAGTCAATACTAAGATTTTCTTGCCCGTGGTCAATGTCATCTGACTCTCCACTCGGAATAGGAGATGTGCAATCCAAAAGTGCGAAGTGTTCTGCACTTCTATCCTGAGGATGCAGGCGAGAGGCTTGCAGAGGCCCGCCAGGGCTCTCGTTGGCTGCACGACCTTCCGTTGGACGAAGCGACACCCATGATACGACTACACGACGATTTCTACATTTTCGAACCCACCATGCTTCGAGACGGATCTGTCTGCGTCCCTATTCGTTGGTTCACGCGCCAGGATCCAACCTCGGGTAAAGACATTTTCTATTGCCGTGCATGGATGCTAGAGCCCCGCTTCGCCAACTTCCCTGATGCACAATCAGGGTGGGTGGTTCGCCAGGACCGGGTTGTTGAAGTTTCACAATCCAATCTCCTCAAAAGTTTCCCGGCCTTGGTTCGCGACTTCTCTCGCTTCCAAATCCCGGATCCCAGATCCATTCTTGGTATGCTTTTAAATTACTCAAATTCTTTGTGAATACTAATTTATATTTACAGGTGTCTCTCGTAGCGATGAGAACAGGACCAACGGCGAGTCCTTAGAGCCATGGTCGCTCACGGATCCGGTTGTAGGTAATCGATGGCGGTCTCTCTCAAAAGGCCATCGCACGCTAGCGTTACCTCTCTGGGTGTATTGCGATGATACATCAGGCAACACGTCCAAGAAATGGAACGAACACAATTCCTTTCTATTTTCATTATCTGGCTTACCACGCGAAGATGCTGCTAAAGAGTATAACGTACACTTTCTCTGCACCTCAAACTTGGCGCCGCCGTTGGAGATGATGGAAGGTGTCGTTGATCAGATCGAGTAAGTTTTTCAATCGCGATGATGGTATGCTATGGGTTCTAATATTTTAATCATAGGGATGGGCAGAAGAAAGGCATATGGGCTTGGGATTGTATAAACAAAGAGCCAGTCCTTGTGTTTCCCAGTGTGCTCGCCTTGTTAGGTGACAATCCAATGCACAGTGAATTTGCGTGCCATATAGGACTTACGGGGAAATACTTCTGTCGAACATGCTGGGTCAAAGGGACCGATGCTCAAGATGCTGCTAATGTAGTGCCAGCCGGCACTGATGCTCCAGAATCACTTCCACCTAATCCACCGCCCTCTATCTCAAGTTCAGTGCCAGAGTTTGAAAATTCGGGGGCTAATGCACATGGTGTGGGACTCGATAACCCACTGGATCATGCTGCTGGTATGTCTTCGACTAACCCATCCTCTATTGCAAGTGCGCTAAATATTGAGAACACAGGTGCTCACGTATCTAGAACTCACGCACCTCCACCTTCCGTCACATCGTCCGTAGGAGACATAGGTAGCGAGGTCGACTTTGACGGTACTCCAGTGCCGCATATAGCAAAACTTAATGCCTTAAAACCTCGAGGATGGTTTAAAGAGTCCATGCAGGCTATGGTTACAAGGATAAAGACATTCTTAAAGGTAACGTGTGTCGCTTTCTGATCTTGATTGACTGCTCTACTTACTTACTACTCCTAACAGCCGGCTAAACTCCGGACGCGAAGCGAGACGATGAAAATTCTCGACTCGTATTTTGAGAAGGCACAACATACTCATACCAAGACACGCCTGAGGGATGCACGCAGAGACACAGGTATCAAGGACACGGTTCAGGAATATTTTATAGAGAAGCTGCAGGCAGCATATGAAGGGAAAAGCAATAAAGAAGCAGCTTTGGCAGCTGCTGTATCAGCCCTTCCATCCGACATCACTAGTCCGGTCTGGAGACTATCTGGTATGTGTTCAGTCCGCCTGAACCAGAAAGCCTCGTCTTATTTAAAATGGCATTCTAGGACTGGATCCTCATCAAGATACTCCTGTAGAAATTCTCCATGTTGTCCTTCTTGGCTTCGTCAAGTATTTTTGGCGTGACCTGGTAAAGAATAGACTGAGCACTGATGAAGAAAGAAGTATTCTGATTACACGCCTCAATGACCTCGATGTTTCTGGTCTCGAAATCCCGAAATTGGCTGGGAAAACTCTTGTGAAGTATGCCGGGTCTCTTACAGGACGTGATTTCCGGGCTATTGCGCAGGTAGCACCCTTCGTTATCTATGGCCTTGTCTCTGAGGATATATATGAGGCATGGGTTTCTCTTTCTGCCCTTGTACCCCTCATTTGGCAACCCGTTATCCTAAATGCGACTTCATATCTGGTAAGCACATAATTTTTAGACTTGTGTCCCGCACCTAGCTCTGGATTTGACCTGAATCTCCTTAGACAACCCTCGAAGCAGAAATTCATAATTTTCTCTTGAAAACAGCCCGATGGTCAACGTCTTGGTTCAACAAGGCTAAGTTTCATATCGTTACCCACCTTCCTGAGCATGTTCGCCGCTTCGGTCCAGCTATTCTCTTCGCAACCGAGGCGTTCGAATCTTTCAATGCTGTCATACGTGCCAAGAGCGTCCACAGCAATCGACTTGCACCATCTCGAGACATTGCCCTTGCCTTTGGTCAAGGAAATCGTGTCCGACACCTCTTCAGTGGAGGCTATTTTGTTCCACGGCCTGAAACTCCTAAGGATGGCGAGTCCGACCCAGTGCACGGGGACCCGACCCCAGAATTACTCGCGCAGGCAGATTGGCAGAGGATAGGACCTGCTGCGAGTGTCATGATAGGCAATGACCGGATACCGCAAGGTTATTTGGGTCTGGCAGTGAATTCGCACACTCATCCAGGTCAGTTTCAATTTCTTGTTTCTTTCTTCGATTATCACATCTAAGTATTCAACTCTGAGTGCAGGCCAGTGCGAAAATGACTCCGCACCAGCTCGACCGTTCAATGCTACTCTAACGTGGCAAAAATTTCCAAATATCCTTACTCCGGCACGCGGCTCAGCTACCAACGCCAATGATGTACCTGAATTATTTATCACAAGTTCGAAGATGCGCCTTCTGAACGGCGACACATGTCCAATAGGGCAATATGTTATTTTACAGCAACGTTCTGGTGCCGACTCTGCCGGCAGCACTAACATATCCCCTATAATGTATTTAGGTTGTGTCCGTGAAATTCTACAGCAGAAAGATGGCGATAACCGTAAACTTGGGCTACCAGATGGGATCCTCATCCAGACTGCGTCCCAAATAGCTGCCCCGGAAAGTGGTCCGGGTGCAGCTCTACGAATGCCCCGACTTGTGCTCACTGACCAATGGTCATTCGTTCACCTCTCGGTATAATTTTAATTCGGTCACCGCCTGCCGACATCCATGCTAACTTCTCCGATTTTGCAGGATATTCTGTGTACTGTCAATACACAACACAACTGCCTTCAATATGACTGCAGACCAACGGGTTTTCGTCATGTCTACCAGGAGCGCGTGCAAACTGGCACACGAGTGTCAATTCAACATTCAGGAAATCTGGGGGACAAAATCTTGAACACCGCTCAGATGCGTGACGCTATCTACGTCCAACAATTCCGAATTCCTTCAACTCCTCTTGATGAAGATACTATTGTCGTAGAGAGTGTCGCACGAACGATTGATCAACGACGCGCCGCTGACTTAAAAGGTAACACAACTTCCACAAGACTTCGTGGGCAGGCACAACTTGGAGGCCAAGGGGCAGCTGCGCGTGGAGGTGCACCTATCAGCAGGGGTCGAGGATACCAACGACAATCAGGAACGCAACGGTTATCACCTTCGGGAAGACAAGCACCTGGAGCAAGGGAAGGACAGAGGCGAGAATTTAATCATCGAAATACACTGCTATTACCAGGCGAGAGTGTGATAGATTTTACAAATACTTAATAGCACTGTATTTACTCCGACTGCTCCTGCATTTCAATCATAATTTTACGTCTTTTTTCCAATAAGCGCTTGTAAATCCTCCTGATCACTCTGATTTCCTCGTCGAGATCAAGCAATTGGTGTGCAGGAAACATAACACCGGGTGTTTGAAAGGGAGAGCTGAACCCGGATGGAGGTGATGATGGTACCCCGGGGCTTGATGGACAGTGTGAGGCTGGTGCAAGAAATAAACGTCGAGGATTTCTAACCGCATTAGAAGAGTAGGGCTTGTGTCTCTATTATAACATACAAAGGTCAGCCTGTAGGTAACTTGAAAGACTAAGAACCTGGAAAATAGACTAGACAAACCTTATTCGTGCTCAAGGACTCGCCTGCAGTACATTCGTCGTCTTCTAGAAGTGACGATGCCTCTGCATTGCCAGTGATTATGATACTGTCGGAGGGGACTGGCTCAACGGCTGCGGGAACTACTGTCGGCCGTGACGATGGACGAGGAAAATAGCAGCGTGTCCCGTCGGAAAGTATGGTGAAATCTGCTTGACTGTCTGACTCCGTATAGCTTTCTTCATCCTGGGAGTCTTCCAGGAATTCTTGGGAATATGGTGGTGTTTTTCGAGACTTCGAGTTTGACATTAGCGCGTGCGTGACAGGTGACTACAGTGACAATAATTTCGTTTGCTCCTGTCCCCGCCTGCTGCCTCTTTATATTTCTCTGTCCCTCCATTTCTCTCCATTCATGAGTGGTATCGCGTGAACTTGGCGTGAATTCAACGCGCTGCTCCGCAAATCAACAAACTAAAAAGTCTGCACAGCATGCTTCTCGAGTATAAAACTCGAAAGATCGAGACTCGAGAGGCTACTGAAGCTGGTACTTGACCATGGCCCTCCAATATTCTTCGCAACTTCAAGTTGGATCGTCTTCCTCTGCATCTCATGCAGGATACACTCTCCCTCCTCTCACGTCCATGATGCCTGCCAGTCTCGGGACCCTTGGCCAGGCTAGTAGAGGACAATCCATCACCACACCCACCACACCCTTGTCCCGAAACGACAACCACTCAAGTGCTCGCCTGGGCGTAACGGCAAGACCGTCTGCGTCTGCACCAAATGGGCAAGCGCAGGGAGCAGAGACTCAACGACAAGTTTCGCGTTCGACATTGTTAATTGAGAACTTTGTTACAACCTTCCGTCTCTCCTCAAGTCAAGCCAAGGAGCTGTACGGATTATACGAAGTAAGCTATTCATTACTATGACTTCTCTGAATTCATGGACCTTACCCTCTGAATTCTAGGTTGCAACATCTTTACCCGGCGAACTCTCCATGGCAGATATTATGTCAAGGGTTTATTCACTCGCGTGTCTCCTTGCGAGTGAAAATCGAACGTTGCGTGCCATTTCAGCAGGGTCTTTTGATACCGATCAAGGGGGAATATCCAGCGGGGAACTCAAGAGAATCGTCCTGGACATCAAGACAATGCTCGATGACTGCTGGAAAGTTACAAATCAACAAAAGGTGAGTACAGACTTATCTTAGTGCTATCTGTTTTATTTCCTCGCTTACTGTGAATGTTGAAATAGACAATCGTGCGTCGAGTTGCGAAGGAGCAAATATATAAAGCCACACGCACCTCCTTCAAGTCGCTGTTTGCTGATGTCAATGTGAGTGTCGTACATTTGCGCATAGCTCCTAAGGGACCTGACCTTTTTCTGTCCATTCCACGTAGCGCATTCTTCGCGGAAAGCCCGAGCTGTACCGTATAGACAACATCTTGGGCCACCCTCAACGCGAAAAACTGCTCTCGTCCATCATCAAGACACAGGTGTCTGCTGTGCGCAATACCTTTCGTTCGGATGTAAGTTTTGAGTCTCTCGAGTTTCTATTAGGACTGACCTCCGACCTTTAGATTCGTGACAGTGTAATAGGCAAGAAGGCATGCTCGTTGGACGAGTTCACCGTTGCTTGTTCGACCAGGTATATTGCGGATGCTGTCGTTTCCCCTGCGCAAAATCAGGGTTATACCGTTCATAATGTTCTCTTGGTTAGTCGGCCCATCCTATCATTTTGCATCGTGCACAGCAATTAACCTTCCTTCTGACAATAGAGACGCTTTGCTTGGGAAAATGATGAGTTATTCAAACTTCCTGAGGAATCCACCGAAAATCTTGAGAGCGGCGACGAAGAACAAGAGCCATCAAATCACAAACGTAAGAAATTTGGGCGAGGTGGTGGTCGAATCGCAGTTGGCGAGGACTTTTGGAGTAAGGTTGACCTTTGGTTCAAGAAGGGTATAGAATTGCGCGGAGAAAACCTCACCTCCAGTGAATGGCAGCGGTGCGCCGTTCTTGCTTTTATACTTGCTTTCTGTGATTTAACTGCTTATCGATAGGTTTATTAACCAATCTATTGAATTGGACAATGCTCGATGCCACCCTCATCTACTACCACGTCCGCTTCCGAGTCGAGTTGACGATACCGTGCCGGCTGAAGAAACACCATCCACAGAATCAGCACCTACATCCTCACCGCAAAGCTCGGAGCAAGATAGTTCTATGGGGCCTCCCGGCTTATCCACCCACTTGCAGCTGTTCATCCATGGCCCAGCGGATGATCTTTTCGACCATGATCACGCTCAAGGTCATCGTAGTCACGACGTCGATTGGGACACTCAAGTTTCGAGTCAATTCGAGTCGCGGATTGCGGACTATCATCCTACGGGCCCTGCTCCTGGGGCACATCTCAATGCCAGCCACTTTACATCGCCGAGTTCATGAGTGGCGGCCATATGTGTAACCACGACTTTCACAACAACGAGTCTTCAGCTTGGGGAACTTGAAGGAGCTGGTCGTTATTACTAATTTACTAATCTCGAGAGTCGATCCGACTCAAGACTTGCACAAAGTTTTTGATTCTCGTATTAATTATTATACTATGTTCTTCTAATTAAATGATCTGTTTTTCCTTAATGCTTCTACCTCATTTTGACTTGATTCAATGCTACCGGAGATTCGAGAAATCAGGCTCAAGCCTCAGCAAATTTCGAAGAAGTTGTTCGAACTTGGCGACTTCAAACTTGGTCGTGCTTATGTTTGGCAATGTTTGGCTGGGCCGTTACTGTGAAGCACTCTGGCGTCTCACATGCATGTTCATTCCTCACCTTCGACGCTCACCTCTCTGCCTCTTGAAATCACCAAAGACTGTCCTAGACGGACCACGCATGTGTGGCATGGGTTTTGTCCATGTTAGCTGACCACGATTACTGTGCCAAATTTCCCGGCCTGTGGGAACCATGCTGAATGGCGTGGTCAGCTTTTCTGTTCCTGTTTCTTGAATATTCCGAGTCCCCACTTTCTCTTCCATGGGTTTTGTCCATGTTAGCTGACCACGATTACTGTGCCAAATTTCCTGCATGTGGGAACCATGTTGAATGGCGTGGTCAGCTTTTCAAATTTTTGTTCTTGTCCAAGGTTCTTTTTCCTATTTCTTCCTCTCACTTTCCCTCCGGGCCCTCATTGAATGCGTAAATTGACCAGTGCATCCACGGTACGTCCTTTGATTGCATATAGTGCTTACACTCGCTGATAAACTCGCCAGCATCACTCCGTGCTATGTGGACCGCGGTTAGCAGTGGCAAGCACTGATGAGTCTTGCTCGGGGGGGTTCGAAATCGTCTCAGCAAGGAAAGGGAGGGTACAGGTCGTAGGTGTGACTCTCTTTCTATTAGTTTCTGTACTATTTTGCATGCTATGTTGTACAAGCTTTGAATGAAATTCTCCTTTGCTTTCTCATCCTGACTCGAGCTCGAACCGAGGGTTTCCAGAATAGGTAAAAAATCCAGGATTCCCTTGGTATTACATAAGGCGAATCCGTGGAATAATCGTCCCAGATCGTCTCTTCGTGGCTCCAATCATGAATGTTGCCACGCGTGCAAACTTGAGAATATCTTGAGTATGGAACTGAAAAAAAGATCAAGAATTCAATACTTGAGTTATCCTTCGTGCCGGAATTATTCCTCATTTTTCAAGTCGGAAGTGAAGTATGAATGGATGTGTCCTGGAGTGAAGAATGGTTTAATAGCGTGACCCGGTAGTGTAGGACTCATACATTTGTATCTTCTTGAAAGGGAGATGAGCCGGCAATATATTAAATAAAAGTGCTAGAGATATTAACTGAAATTTATGCATTAGGAAGAATATGTATAATCTAGGTTTCGGATGGTGCAAAGGAGTCACTAATGACCTTCGGCGTCGGGCAGATCAAGACGAAGGTTAGCCACCCATATCCCGTTTCTAAGCTCCCATTTCCTTTGCATGACAAAGCCATGCTTTTGGTACAGCTCAATCGCGCTATTTTGGTATGACGAGGTGGCCAGTGAAAACGACTTGAGCCCATGTTCCTTCCCGTACGATAGCGCAGCCCTAAGGAGCTGACCACCTACTCCGCGCCTGCGGCATAGAGGGGATACCATCATACGACGAAGCTCGGGACATTGGATTAGTCCAGTGACGGGATCGGGTCGAGTATCTATAAAGAAGGTGATTGGTATTCGTCATCTTTTCCATGGTATCTGCCCAAACGTACCGAATCCAATCCCACCGACAATTTTAGATTTTTGTCCAGGTGTAATCATTTCTGCCACCCAGAAAGCGTTTTCACAGCTGGGTTTGCCAGATAGGTCCTTTGATGTCTTTCCCGCTACAATCCGTTCTCCATTTCCATAGTATTTCCCTGTATCCGAGAGGTCTCCCGTCAAACCATGACTGAGGAAGTTCAGGAACGCCACGTTCGTGCTGTGCAACATAAAGAAAACAAGCCCAAGGCAGGTTAAAATCATGGCAGCTCCCAGGGCCGGTTGGAATGCGGAGGATTCTCCCCACGGTACAAGGAGGACAAGACCCATGATTCCAATAAAATAAAAGACGAAGGTAGCCCCTCCTGATAGCTCTGCCAGAATAACATTTCGAATGAGGGACCCTTCTACATAAAACAGAACCGGGTTAAGCAGCTTGCTCAAAGAGAAAGCATAAGATACATACCTTCTGCCGTCCCAAACGATTTCACGAATAACTCGCGTACTGCTTCATTGTCGTTTGGGTGAAATGGTCGGATGTTGATGATAGCGTCATTCGCCGCGACCATGCTTTGGCCTCGTCTATATAGTATCTCTAGCGTGAGGTCCAATAAGAGAGAGAACGTAGAAAGTATGCTTGTCGTCCTGATTTTGCTGGATGTCATTTCTCTCTTTGAATGGTCGAGAAAGCAGATAGAGCAGGTTTATATGTCCATACACGACTTGGGGTACTAATAAGTAGGGGGCAGACTATGCACAGCGCCTACGTCTACGGCCTTAGCTCATCGGATAGATGATTGCTGTGCACGTCGAGTTAGTCCTGACTCATGAAACCAAAAGAGCGTGCTGGAGTATGCTTCGAACCTTGTTCTGTTCAGTGCGGAATGATGAATCCCATTCGCTTCTGGCTGGGCGTATGATGAGCGTCAACATAGTCGATCTATTTCAAGCCCTAACAACCTTAAGATAAGAATTCCCGGAATCCTGGATCGTGATGCGATCTATGAGGAAATTAGAACCAGATAGCACCTCACAGCTTTGAGCCTGTACTTACGAACTTGGATTGTTTTGATCACGGACGACAATATGACCGGTGAAACACCATGGTAAGTATCTTGACGAGTGGTAGGTCGGTAAATTAGGAATTGAAAAAAATCGTCAAAGAACACTACAAATTTAAACATAATTATAATCGCTTTCAGTACACGTAGAAAGGTTCGGACGTTTCTGCTCTTCTTTAGGGATGTCCAAGGCAATAATGGGAACCCAAACGTTACGGTAATAATTCAAGGCAAGGAGTCGAAGCCTGCGGAACGGAACCTTTCGTATATCCCATCTCCTAGTCTCACTATTGATGATTTGAACCTGTCCAGCTATCAGGAACGACATATGTAGGAAAAGAAACGAAACAACTGACACATCGATTGGCGCCCGTTCTATATTCGTACATCATGCTGGTGACACGCTGAGCGACTTGAAACGCGACCTCGCCGCGAGTGTAGAAGCCAGAGCCTTCGGTACACTTGATGCTCTGCGATTTCCTTTCTATACCCGGCCACTGGTGAAAAGAATGTCAGTAGCAGCCAGTATATGGAATAAAGGGAACATCGAACGTCAATCAACATCCTAATACGAGACCAGCTAGTCATCGGAAAAGCTGGCTTTTCACTCCCATCGATAACGACCACCTTTTTCTCGTTCTTCCTGTCCCTGAGGATGTCTTTGATATGCGGCCCCGGCTTCCCGTTACACGCGAAGACGATGCCCAGGGAGGGCTGGCCGGTGAACATGGCCATGCGAGGGAGGTAGAACACGATGTCTTTGCCATTGAACCATTCATCCCGTTCCTTATCGAACGTATTATGGACAATGGCCTGAGCGGTAGGCTGTGGCGGAGGTGCATCTTTGGACAGCTGATATTGAGCGTCGGGTGCGAGGAGAGGAATCTCACTGAGAGGAACACCGGGAAGCGCCTACGGGAGACATACTGAGGGAGTGCGGATGGACGATGGGATGAAGGTGTCCATACCTCCAGCTTAAAAAAATCACCGGCCTCCCGGGACGCTTCCTTGGATGCAAATTGTCGCTGAAGCTCCTGCGGGGTTATATATGGTTGAGCCATACTGCAAGGGATGGTGTTAAACACCTCGCAGTATGAGGAGAAAAGCGAAAGAGGCTCGTGAGCCCCCTTTCATCTTATAGGTGCTCCAAATATTTCGTCGCCGTCCCAGAAGGTGCCTTGTCCTAATTAATCTAGATCAATTCCGACCGCATTGTTGTGTGCGCAGAAAAGAAGCACAAAATAGAACAACGTGTTCTCATACCTTTTTCGAATAGGTCAGCCAAGAAATCAAAGGAAGGTTATCTTTGACAGGTCCACATCCAGGAACTGAGATGGCGGCCTTTTGAGAGGACAAGAGTCCTGACAAACACGGTGATGACTAGCTCTGAGATTCATTGCAGAATACAAGAAGTGAAGGGGGGTCGGATTTCTCGGGTGCTTTAGTTCTGGCACTTCAAAGGGAAGTCCACATGCCGGATTCCTTTTTTGAAGCCGCAAAAGGCTCTCCAACGTCAAATAGATGACGATGCGAGACTGAAGGCTCTCACGCGTTAGGATTCTAGGCGCAGATTTGACTCGGAATCGTACCGTCCCCCTTGAAGTTGAATTGAACCATCATTATATGGCCCGGGAAGACACCGGTAATAGTGGTAAATGTAATTGCGTTCTCGAGACGTCACTAGTCACTACTTGCCAGTGGGTCAGCCAGAGACTTCAAAAAAGCCACCTTTCTCCAGATAGGTGGTTCAAAGAACATAACCAGGGTGGAACTATAATCGCCACAGTAAGCGCCTGCATTACAGATATAGAATTTCACTTCACCTTTATATGTCTCGGTACTTCAACGCATCATCCAGACCATCACATCCAACTCCGTCAGTACATTCGCCCTGAGATTAGCGAGGACATGCACTGTCAGTGTTTGTCCACCCGTTCCGTTGCTCGAACTTTGATTCAGCCGCACCCTGGCGGCGGGACTTTTGGAACTAAACAAAACCTGCGGAGAAACAACGAACACTTGAACGGAAAAGACATTGACCTATAGTAAGCAAAGGTTTGTAAAGAGTTTACGGCGTGGAGAGTTAGATCTTCAGAGCTGGACACCGAGTTGACTGACTCGAGAGAGAAAGAAAAGGGTAAGCGCACCTACCCCCGCTCGCGACCGCGACGTTATTCTCTTTGTTTATTTCCCACAATCCGCTCGCAGAAGAGAACAAAAAACTACAAGCCCACCCAGCAGCATTGTAATACATCCCAATCGTCCCCTGTCTGTACATTTCTCCTCTGCCCTGTATCATATCCAACAGTCCTTATATCTGAATCACTACGACCAACATACGAATGTAATACGAAAAAGTGCAACGAAGCAAAGTCCATAGAAATCATATACATATTCGTCATGAATATCATCATCATCATATCAAATCGTAAAAAAAGAAGTGTTTTAAGAGAAGAACAACCCAACCCCCAAGTACCCAAATCGAAAAAAAGAAATCCGACAGCAACGAGGCACAGAAAAGACAGAGTGAAGAGGATGGATGGATGGATGGAGGAGCTTAAAAAAACCGTCCATATGCATATGCATAAACATGTAAGGGGAAAAAATGTCGCGAGCCGACACATATACACATTACACACAGTGCGAAAAGGACAGGTGCATGCATAATTAAAAAAATCTATAAAGCGGTCATGAATAGACGGCGTGTGTTAAGATACTTTCTTGTGAAAATTATATTTTCTTGGTCCTCGAAGAAGAGCAGATTGGTGTTGGTGCAGGGCGGTGGGAGGGTTGAGGCAACGATGGAGGTGATGCGACAACAGTGTGGGTGCGGTGTGTGTGTAAGAAAGGGAAAGCGACGATGACGAAGAATGATGATCATAGCAGCACAAATATATGAGTACGAGTTGTCGATACACACACGAAAGCAAGACGAAAGAAAGTGACCACGAAGAGAGACGAAGACGACGACAACGTGTACGGTGTCAAAGGAAGCCAGACGCGGCCTGAAAACCTACGCCCCCAAAGCAGCGAGCTCCTTCCTAATATCCGCTTCTCCCTCCATCTTCCTCAACTGCGTCGCCTCCAACCTCTCCCCCCTCTTCGCCTTCTCCTTTAACTCCTCAATCGCCTTGAGCTTCTTATTCAAATTCCTGACCTTCTTCGCAATAGGGTCCAACCCGCTGTCCGCACCAGGCGTGACAGGGGGCACGTCCTCCGTAGCCGACGTAGGCGCCTGAACGATGAGAGCAGGAGGCAGGTTAACAATCCCACCAGCGCCGTTCGCCCGCTTCTCGTGCCTGTTTCCGCCGTTGTTATTTCCTCGTCCTCCATCATGTCTCTGGCCGTGATGTCCATTACCCCGTCCTTGCCCTTGCCCTTGTCCTTGGTATTGTTGACCGTTGTTCCCGCCAGCAGATTGATCAAACGATTGCCTTCCTTCTGGACCATCTTCCTCGCCAGCTCCAGGCGTACTCTGACCACCTTCCTTCTTGCCCTTCCTCTTCCGGTTGCCCTTTTGCTGTTGCTGGTTGTTGTTGTTGCTGTTGTTGTTATTCTCGCCTTGTGCAGGCGCACCAGGAACAGCTCTTCTGTTTCCGTTCTGGTTGCCCTGATAGTGTCCATTTTGCTGGCCATATCCAGGAGCACCAGGGACAGGGCTTCGGTTGAATCGGGGTGGGGTGGCAGCTCCACTGCCGGTACCGTTCATGGAAGGTCCGCCTTCGTCCTCGCGCTTGAAGATGGAAGGAGTGGCTAAACCACGAGCACCAGGAGGTCGGTAGGCTCCAGCTGGTTTAGTCGGCACTGGCTTGGCGACGGCAGCGAGAGCTTTCACACTTTCGGCGGGAGCAGGGGCAGGAGGGATGGTGTGACCGAAAGGCTGCACGTTTTCGACGGGAGTAGGTCTCCATTGAGCAGCGTAAAGCTCCTCCGTCAATTGAACATGAACAAGAGGACCCGAGCAGTGCCAGATCTTGATCCCGTTATCGACGCGTAGACGAGGAGAAAGTGTGGCGGTTAAGAGGAATCGACCGTCAGGGGACCACTCGCAGTGGGAAGTGTTTGGAGCATCGATTGTGCAGACTTTGGCGAAGGTACGGCGGTCGATGATTTCGATCTTTCCGGCAAGATTACCGAAACCAGCAAGGGCAATTAAACGTCCTTGAGGGTTGAAAGAGATGAAGTTGTGAGGAGAAGCACCGAAATCGTGGAGAGTTCGCACTCTCTGATCAAAGAGCATCGTCTTAGCTGGCATGTCTGGAAGAAACCATTATGACAAGAAACGGTAGAAAAACCCGAATGAACTCACATCCATAAACGACACCAAACTCTTTCGAGTTGGGGCTCCAGGCAAAGTCGTGAATGGGTCCTTCCTTATCCAGAGTAACTCTGCAGTCAAAGTTACCGGCAGCACTGAGTAGATACATCCCAGTTTCTCCGTAATAACTCTTGTTCGAGTTATCAACTTCCGTTTGCGTCAAGAGCAACACTTGAGTTCCGAGAGTGTTCCACTTTACTTGCCCGCGATCGGCCTTGAAGAAAGTCTTCTGGCAGGTTGGAGGACTGCCAAGGGCACTGAGGCTGTAAATCTTGATGCTAGCGGGGGCACCCTGTTCTACATTAACTGGTATCCATAATTCAACATTTCATCAGAGCGTACCTTCTTCTCAGCTACGAATACGGCGATGGAAGGGTTCAATCCAGGACTCAATGTGACGGAGGTGGCTCCTTCGACTCTGAGCTTGTCGACAATACCCTTGGACCATTCGGAGGGGCGGAAGACTTGAATTTCGGAGGAGACAAGACGGATTGCGTGGGATTCAGAAATTGTGTACTGAAGATCCCAACCCTCTTGAGATTTTTGCGTGAATGAGATCAGCTCCTCTCCAGTGGAGGCAGAGAACACGCGAAGGTTCTTGTGCTGGCTTCCGTCCTCCAATTTGACTGGGAAGATGATTAGCCGATAACACAACTGGCGACGAAGGGTCCAGACGTACCTGGCCTTTCCCAAGTAGAAATGTAGGTTCCGCGGGGGGAGAAGCTAATGTCGACAACGTTGGGGACTGGCAATTCTTGAAGGAGCTGAGCACCCTCTGCCTGAAAGATGCGGACACTAGAAGAAAAGATCACCGGTCAGTATGCTCGGCAAATAATCCGATGTTATCGTGCACATCTAGTACACGAGGACATCGCTGCTCACCCAGTAGGCAGAACGTAGGCGTAGAGTCGTCCATCAGTGCTGTAAGCTTGCGCTCGAGCTGGCACATCAGGCCCAACGAACCCAGCCACCGGGGTGTAATCTGGCGTCCCATTGACAAGACCGAGGGATTTCTGGGCACGGACTGGAGGAAAGAGATAATAATTAGTATAGATTTCTTCCGCAAAACCATAACCACGCGTCTAGATGCACACTGTTCCGCCAGCGTCTAACCAAGCTCCTTGGGTTCGATACGACGACCAGAGTGGCGTTCCGCACGTGTTACGAAGAGAAAGCTGGTGACTAACATGCGTATTGCTGGGAGATCTGCGAGGCCATTTTGGTTTACAGGAAGACTTTGACTCTTTTAAGGTGCTTGTTGTAGAAAGCAAATTAATGCTTCGAGGAGGAAAGAAAGAAGAGGAGGAGAAGGGAAAGGGAAGAACTAAGGATTCCTTACAATTCTCAATTCATCATGACTTCAAATTTTTGTACATTGACCTTGTTTGGACGCTCCATTTAGGGTAGGCTGTATTCTAACGTCACGTTGCCGGCTCTTCCTGTTGTCTTTAACTTTCACGCTATGGCCCTCTGTGGCCTTCATCTTAGTGCTAAGCGCTCAGCGCTGCATGAAAATGCACACAAGGTTGATTCCTGGACGTGAACAGCAGCAATTGTTCTGTGTGATCATCCACTTTCAAGAATGTTAGAGCTCTGATATTCCGTTTCTGTTTCTTCCATTACTTCGTATTACTCACAAGGATTCAGGAATGTTCGACGGAATCAACTGGACCTAGCACTTGACAACTTTTCAAAACTTGCATATGCGCGACACCTGTACTTATCCTCGAATTCGCCATACACAAAGCGAAGTTTTGACCTTGCCAAGTACGCCGTTTTTTATTTGTTTACACATATTTTCGGAGAAATCATCCTGATAGTAGATTCTAGAAAGAAATGTGCGAGCCGTACCCATCTCATTATTCTGGTTACCAAACGCTACCGCAATCCACGGCATCATGGAAACCACACTGGCTGACTTGCTCAGGAAGAAGCACGCAAAGGAACTCGAACGCCAGGCAATCGACAATGAAATCACCAAAATTCATTTGACGTACAGCTCTATTGCCAACAATAAGTCTAAGATACTCTCCCTGCCCCTCGAGACAACCGCCGCAATTTTCCAGTTCCTCTGTCGATCTGGCGATTCCGCGGACTATATCGAGGTTCTTTCGCATGTTTGCCATTCGTGGCGTGCTCTAGCACTCTCGCGTGCAGAATATTGGGAGGATTTCTTCTCGACGGGCGAGACAAACTCTCAGGTCAACCGTCTGCATGTATACTTGGAAAGATCGAAGGACAGGCCTTTCAACTTTGCTGTCCGTGTAGGCCAAAGGTATCCTGTTATCATCGAGAAGCTTCTGGAGGTGGCGGTTGAGCACATACATCGCTTGCGGCACCTTTCCGTCGTATCCGAAGATTATACATGGACTGGCACGGAATTTATCAAGAAACTGCATGCCATGTCCGCTCCTCGCCTCGAACTGATCCAAATCTCAATCAATGCCATAACTAACGGCGCCGATCACGTACGACAGACAAAGTTCCTTGGAGGTCAAGCCGACAACCTTACCACCCTATATCTCGACGCGACCTGGATTGCCGATGCCAGCTGGTTGCAGGAATTCCCAAACATCAAAACAATTCAAATTCACACTAATAGCGGCTTGACATCCGTCTTAGCACCAAGGTTGCCTACAGAGACTCTTACCCGTCTTTTCCAATGCCCGAACCTTGAAAATTTGTCTGCGGCCGGACTTCGCTTTGAAAACTTTGTCAACTTCCCCATCATCAAAACGAAAGCAGCAAAGTTGAAGAATTTGCGATGCAGCGACGGCAGCATGTTGGAATTCATACTTCGTTCGGTGGATGCCCCAAAGTTGGAATTGTTCATCGCGCAACGTCTGACTTTCCACGACGGTATCAGGATCCCTTCTCCTGACGACTTGGAACAGCCCCTATTCCCATCCCTGCATACCGTAGCACTCACAGATTGTTCCATCATGCCCGACTATCCAAGCTCCGGTACTGAGGTTGTTCTAACCTTCACCAAGGCCACGAATAACGCAAAGCATGTGTACCTTACAAGCTGTCACCAAACCAACATAGAGGAGTGGTTGTTCTACGAAATGGTGGAAGAATTCAAGCGTAAAAACATTATCGTGTACCCCAACATGGAACAGCTTTACTGCGCGTTTACCAGGGCTCCATTTGGAGGGGGCGCATCTTACACCGATTATACGACTATCCTCAAATCCCGCACCGACAGCTTGAAGAAGCATTGTACTTTGCACTTGTACGACCACGAGGTTGAATCCTGGAAAATTGGCGATCCAGAGAGCTGGAAGGTCATGGAAGATAGAGGTTATTATCGCAGGATAGACCCTGAATATCCGGATGGGGTGGATCTGGTTCCTTGGCCCCCACGCGCTGCGCAGCTTGAGCGGGATGGATGGATGAGCTACGGGGAACACTTGTCGCTCTGCGAAGAACTAGATGATGACCTTGAACGGGAATGAAAAGTGGTCGTCTGCATAGCGTGGGGGGAGTCTGTTACAATCGCAGCAATTTCACTCAAATGTACATAGCTTCAACCTTTGTTGCCTATGAAGACATATCAAAACCAACGATTCCTAGGACCTTTATGCATATCTTCGACAAAGAGTGAAAGGCAATTGGACAATGGAAATCAAAAGGTCCCGTCCTGTTTGTTTATATTTAAGCAGCGTTGCAATACTCCGGGTAGTAGCAAAAGCGAACAGCGCCTTGCCGCCTACTGTGGTTCTTGATACTCAAAGCACGTTCCTATACTTTCTCTCATCCGCATGAAACCCACATCCAGAACATCCCGACAGATCATTTCAAAGTCTGCTTCAGATCATGTCAGGCACTCGCAAATCCTTTCTTTGCCTGTCGAGATCACAGCCATTATTTTCAAGCTAGTTTGTCGGGCAAGATCTGAAGGCAGCGGCAATCTGCGCAAGGAAGTGGCACTTTCACATGCGTGTCGTTCATGGCGCGCCCTCGCCCTCGCTCGTCCTGAACATTGGACATATTTCCATTCCAATGGCGAGAAGAGCTCTGAGCTGAAGCGCTTCCAAGCATACCTTGAACGATCTAAGGATAAACCTTTGGAAATCGAATTCAAAGTTAGCGTCAAGTTTGACATTTGGGCTTATAGAGGCGTTCAAAGACTACTCAAAGAAGCACTCAAACACACCCACCGTTGGCGACACTTCTCCCTGGTATCCCATCATCATGATTGGTATGCTCCAGACCTCATTCAGTCCTTGCATGCTATTTCCAGCCACCGCCTCGAGTCACTCCAAATATCGCTCTACGCACAATCTGGCCCAATCATGAATGGAGGTCCACTGCCCGGACCACCCAAGTACATTCGAGGAGATGCCCCCAATCTTTCTGCGCTATATCTTGACGAGACTTGGTTCGCCGCAGACCCGAGCTGGTTACTGCTGCTGCCAAACCTCAAAACGCTTCAAATACACGCCCAAAAAGGAGTGAGGGCAACGGACGGGCAGGTACCCGCTGAGAACACCAAGGTCATCTTCATGTGTCGAAACCTCGAAAGTTTATCAACAGTCTGGAAGGTTTTTCAAGAGTTCGGGAACACGATGCCCTCAAGCAAAGTCACGGCTCATAAATTAAAGAACATACGATGCGGAGATGAGAATATCCTTCGATATCTTTTTCACTGCGTTAATGCCCCCTCGCTGGAGCTTTTGGTCGTCCACCATCTTCAAATTTCCTGGAATATACGCATCGCGGACATTGTCGATAGCAACAACGGTCGTCCATTACTTCCTGCATTACGCACCCTGGCGTTTGTGAATTGTGTTCTTGGCAATGCCTGGGACCGGAGCGAAAGAGTTTTTTACGACATAGCCCGTCTGACGGAGACAAATGAACGCCTGTATATCACGGGGTGGTTGGACCCTCGTATGGAGAACCAAGTATTCGAGTACATGGCCAAACGTTATGCGAGGGATGGAACTATCCTGTTTCCAGCGTTGGAGGAGTTGTATTGCGCTTCTTGTCAAGATAATCCCCGCACAGAAGAAATCAAGTATTCGAACTACTTGGACGTCGTTAGATCACGAACCGAACGATCAGTGAAAAAGCATTGTACCCTGCATTTGTACGAAGAAGAAGCCGATTCCTGGAAATCAAAATATCCTACTACTTGGAGAGCCTTGGAACAAGGGGACTATTATCGTAGAATACCAGAGGAATATCCAGATGGCTTGGACTTGGTTCCCTGGCCAGCACGTGTGGCACATTATGAGGAATGTGGATGGGAGAGTTTTGTTGAACGGTTTACTTTTTCCTTAGCGGGCAAGAGATGATTTTATCTTGGGAGGCAGGGTATCAAATCGATTGTCTATGCTAGGTGTACCAAAACCGAGTGCCTCCTACTATACTCGGTCGTCTTCGTCTCTCTTTGTGCGGCCTCCACGCGCAGCGCAACTTGAGAAGGACGGATGGGCAGCCTGTGGGAAATACTCGTCGCACAACATAGATGTGCTTATCCAGATGATGTCCTTGGCCAGGCATAACCCACGGTTGCACTCTATAACCAAAAGTTAAGCTTTACTTTAGGGCTATACTACAGAGCATTCGTTGAACTTCATTAATTAATGATTTCATCCTGTAATATCATCTTATCCTTGCTTTTCTTAACGTTGCAATTGCCATGGCTCATGATCACTGTTCGCATTTTACCTTCATTCCAGATTCCTCAGCCTGCTTCCAGCTTCCACGATGGAGGTCTCCACACGCATGTACATTGCACTCTACAAGTTCAACGCATATAAGCCGTAAGTCCATAAGTGATTGAGGTCATGTTTTGCCGCAGTTTGCATATTACTTTTTTCTAACATAGGAAGTCGCCATAGCAACTTCGCCGCTTAGCACATCCGTCATCGCCGTAAAATTGACTGGAATAGCTTTCCAAGTTACCAACGTCATTCGTTCTGCATCGTCGACCAACCATGGTTCAAGCCACTCTAAAGGATTTTAAGAACGTTATCGTTGCCACTGAGGGATGCCCATGTTCCATAACGAACGCAAGAAGCTGAAGTCGTCGACTAGGTTACTAGTCTCTCGAAGTTCAACAATAACCCCGTTTGTACGACTTATTGTCCATTTTCCAAGCGCGGTCCAAGATGTCGTCCTGATGGTGATGGATGTGGGCCCTGGGCGTCGCGTTTTGCTTCATTCGGGGGCAAAACTAGGCAGAGCTGCGGGCAGAATCGCCCGGAGGAATGATTTTAATTTTTTTCCGCCTAAACATGTTATCTCGGCAAGCTCTATCGGGCACCATTTTATAGTTTGAATCCGTTTAAGCTCACGTTCATTTCTGATTAGCTCCAGGTGGACGCCGTTGAAAGCGTTGTATAAAGTTGATTCCAACCTTTTACGACAGCCCACGACGGTCCTCGGGTTCAGGCCCCCATTCCTTGTTCCTCCTCCTCTCTTGCTATCCCTTGTATACCTCTACATTCGTTTGAAACCAACCCACACTCTTTACACCTCCGATGGCTCGAGTCGCCGCGCTCTTGGGAGCGTCTTTGCTATTTGGCGTTGCAAATGCCCATCTCGCTGCGTTCCACAAGGGCATGTACTGTCTCAATGTACCACCCTCGATTGTTTTCTACCGTTCGCGACGTACTCAAACTTCTCACAGGGACCTCAATCTGCCCAAGACTTGAACTCGTATTCCATCGTTACGCCGTTATACCAGCTCGATCTCAACCAGTGGTGGTGTGGGTAGCATTCTTAATCTGGCGTTCCCTGTGATTGATTTAATATTTTCTACGCGTTCTAGTCCACCATGTTGACAGAGTAAGCGACTCTATTCTGCAGCCAGCACGGCAAGGCTCATGTTCTTTAGTGCGACCAATTTCCTCCTGCAGACGGAGACTTCCTCGACCTGTGAGCAATACCCGACATTAGTGGTAATATTGAACTAATTCTATGTTGTTCGTAGCCCCGCTGGCGGCCAATTTACGGTTGAAATCGCCTCCAACCGCGCAAAGACCACTCTGTCTTACAATGGACGCGACGCCTCCGACTGGCCAGATGGCAACACATACCCTGAAGACTATGTTCGTCAACTTCGTCCCCTACACGCGAACTTCTAACACTAAACGAACTGTTTCATTAGAACGTTCCAACGTGCATCACGTCACCCAACTGTGAGTGTCTTATCGCCACTGACGCAATCATGTCTATCAAGCTGTACTCACTTCTGTAAATCAAGTCCACGCTCAGAATCAGTCCATGGCAGCTGGTACTGCGTTCGCGATTTCTTACGAGGTACGTTCCGTCCTCCTAGCTCTTGAAAGAAAGAAAGCTTACAATTCATCATCTAGTCTGATATCAGTAAAGTGACCCCCGACAATCTTGCCGTCTTCACTGTTCGTTATCAGTAAGCATCTTCTTTTCCACTCATTTCTTATTCTTATTTTACTCCATGAAGTACGCCATGGAAGCGGGTTACAACTTACGATGTTCCCGCCAACATGCCACCTTGCCCACCTGGCGGCTGCATTTGTGCTGTAAGAAACTTATGCTCGACCTTTTTCAGCATCTAATCATTCTCGTTTTGACAGTGGGGATGGGTGCCCAATGGATGTGGACAACCCAATATCTACCACATGCCTTACAGGTGCCGTGTCACCGGCTCGAAGAGCAATACCCCTGTGGCGAAGCCCAAGCCCCCCGTCTGGTGCGAGGGAAACCCAGGTGGATGCACCAAAGGCGCGAAGCAGATGATTTACTGGAATCAGAATTCGGGCAATAACATCCAAGTGTCTGGCTATGACCAGGCTGGCGAGTTCAAGAGCCCAGCATACAACTCCAAGTTGGGTTTCCCTGATGGTATGTGGCTTATTTTATCTGTGCCACGGGTTGTAAATAAACACCCGTCCTACAGGTGCTCAGAACGACATCTTCGCCGGTCCTCCTTCCAGCAGCAGTAGCGGTGGTACTTCGACAGGAAACTCTGGCAACACCAACACGGGAAATACGAACACTGGGTCCACCAATACCAACACCAACAACCAGAACAACGGCAGCAACAGCAACAACAACAATAATGCAGGGAATGGTAACAACGCTAGCGCGCCCAAACCGAGCAGTATTGCACCACCAGCTGCCTCTATCGCCGTACACGTAAATCTAAATCCACCAGCGAGCAGGAGCAGCAGCTCTGCTGCCCCTGCCGCGACTGACTCCAACGCCACCACCATATCTACGAGCAGCACCAGCGCCACGAACAACAGGGCACCATCTTGCAAAAGACAGAGGAGGCGCCGCGGCCCCATCTTGGACGCTGAAGACCCTGCCACCCAGGAGGAACAGGACGAGGTTCCTGCCGCACTGAACAAAGTCGTAGCTGTCACTCATCGCAGACGATTTGCCAAAACATGGTGATTCTGAAGCTAGACTTCCGTCTATCGATTGAATGCATAACCTATCCCCGACCAAATATGTATACCCGGAATTGACTTCCATCCTAACCCCCCCACGCCACCTCGTCACCATGGCTCTCTCTTCAGCTAGAAGCGAGAAGGAGTCGTTCGTGGTGATAACGCTGGTGTTTCCTATGCCTTCCTACATCTATCGAATGCTTTGCGTTGCTACCCTTTTCACTCTCCTCTTTCTATCTTTTCATTCCTCTTCTGCTATCCACCCCGATTGATCCCGTCGTCTATGTCACGTTTCTTGAAGCGAGCGTTGTAAGTACTTACCATGTAGGTACGAGAATGTTGCATGTACTGTAAAACTGCTGGGCAGGCTGGAGAACCGTATGTGTACGTGTGTATGTAGTTGTCCTTTGTATAGGAGATGTGTTGATCTTCATCTCTTTTGAATACATATGCACTCCTTGTTCTTCTTTTGTTAACACCTCGCGTCGTTGCGAGCACTCAGATACTCCAGGATACACCGTTGTGTTAACTCTGCAGCCAGAAATCTTAGTTCGTCCAAAGAGGACTGGTTTTTTTCCATATGAGAGGGGTGTATAATTATAAGGCATAAATCTATGATGCGCGTTGTCTACAAAAAGCATTATAATCGTGTACTAAGAAAAACAACAGAAACAGTAAACTTTTAGGACTCCAAGACGCCAGAGGCCGACCGATCTAACGAGCAGCACTCGCACATGGATATAAGTAGGGTGTAATAAATAGCGTGTAAATCGTGAGGCGCCCATGATGCACATAACCAACCAACAACCTTCGTTCTCCGAAACCGCCTCCAATGATGGTCATATGGATAGTATCAGCCGCGCATGGTTGCCCAGGCGTGACATGCGGATCCTACTGTCAATGCTACGTGACCATCGTCGCGAAGACACCATAGTCTTGTTATGGTATCACATTAGACGTATTTGGAAAAGAGAGGGATCAGCGATTGGGCCAAGGTGTAGCTGAATACCAGCTTAGGTCCGACGACGAGAATCTAGAAATATCGAAGTGAGCGGATGGGACCTTCGTTAAGACGAGGAATAAACGTACCTTGGGTGTTAAACCCTTGAAGAAAGCAGAAGGTCCTTCGTTCTTAATGAGATCCTTTATGACGGTAACACCAGAAACCTTGCGTTCAAAGTTTGCGTTTTGAATACGGGTCTTGACGGTGTCCAGAGGTGCAGCCACAGTGATAGAAGCCACGGCACCAGCAATGGAAGCGATGAAGTTCTGGCCCCATGTCGCCTTAGAAAAGTCCGATACGCCAAGGATGTACTCTTTGGTGACGGCCGATGCACCGAAGAGCTATAGGAATGAAAATTAAGCTCGGATCCTAGTCAAGAGAGGAAACTGAAGTACTCACAGCAAAGCTTCCCGGAGCATTGCGAGCCATGGTCCATCCCCATCCACGGTACAGAGTCGTGCCTTCTTCCATGAAAATGCGCACAACACCACGTCCTCGGAAAGCTTCGGGGTTCACCTGACGCTTGATCTTGAGGGCATCGAGAGGCAGCAGAACCTATCAAACAAGGAGATTAACAGAGAGTTTATTTCCACAGAGTGAACACCACTTACAACTTCACCGATACCCGTCAAGCTGTGACAGACGAATAACACATTATGTCAGTTTAATGCTATGGCTGTGGAAAATTGCGCAGCATACCTTCCGGCTGCAGCCTGAGCCATCATCCTTCCCTTGCGTTCACCGAAAGTGTTTGTGAACTGGGTCTTGTAGTGCTTGTTGATGAGGTCGTTGAACCATGGCTGGCCACCGAACTTGTACACGCGCTGGGCGACCTTGTACCCGGCAGCATAGCCTAAACCAGGGAACAGAGACAGGAACTTGGTGACAAGAGGCTTGCTTGCAGCATCACGGAAGATGATGGGCGACAAAGTAGAGAAGGAAACCTGCACAACACATAACATATGCATGAGCGACTATAAGTGAGCCGGATACGCTAAACGCGTACCTTGGCCTTGTTGCTCATCAAGCGCTTGGCGACAGTGTCCACGGGGTGGAAAATGAGCAGCTCAGCAATTCCTATTATCCAAACGAAATGTAAGTACACCCGGATACCGCAAGGGAAACACGCTCAGCGTACCTGAAGTTCCTGACCCTAAAATTCTGGCGGCAGCAGAGTCCTTTCCGTTGGCTGAGGTAGGAGGCGACATGGTGGTTCAGGAGAAAGAAACAGAAGGCAGGAAAGATCTGTTTAAATGGATAGGAGCCTTCCGGAAGGACGTGCAGTGCTGAGCTGAGTACACCTTTACAGCCGAAAGCATAGCGAAAACGAAAAAACCGAAGGTATTGGTCAATAAACCCAAATAGGCGGCCCGGAGCCCCCCGCATAACACTCAGAAGTCAGCCAACCACAAGTTTAGCGCATGTAAGTCGGACGTTACCCAGTAGCAAAATTTGCGAGCCATAATAGCGCGTGTTCTCTGTAGTATATAGTGCAGTAAGGGAAGATTGAAGAGAAAACTCGCCACTTGCCCGATACTAACACCCTCCTGTCGGAGACTGGCGGTTGCCCTTACACATCAATCAGAAGTTAGAACTTCCGCCATTGAGTATAAGCGCTGGAAAGTGAATTCTTATTTCGCTGAGCGTCTAATTGTAAATATATGTAATTTCTCCCTTCTCACATAGTCCCAGACAGGTAATATTTTCCAAAATTGAGAAGCAGATTCCAAACCGCCTCGACGAAGCTCGTCCCCAAAATAAACCGTGTCCAATCAAATCTCACGCACGGACCCACACAGGGCCAGGCTATATAAGCAGAGCCGATTCCCCATGTTTCCCTTCCTTACCGCACTCAAGTCAAATTGCAGACCATCGCCCACAAACACGTTCCGACGGCTGGTTCTGTGCCATAGCAGTGCTGAAACGAACCTCCTTGGATGTCTTAGCGCTCGACATTCGTCACGTTCCTCCCTCAACTCTTTATCGATTTTGGGCGGACAGAGCCGGCAGTCCATACATTCCTCTTTCCTCCAATTCCTGGATATCGCGGTTCCTTGAATTCACTCATGTTTCTTGATTTTAAATGGACAGCTCTCTTCTCCGTAGTCAAATTACACGTATTTTCTTTTCATATCTTTTAATTTATCGGCCTGCTATTGCATTTTCCTTCGCTTATTGCAAACGGCAATTCAGCGTGCTTCAAGAATCATCAAGACAGACATTTCAAGGCATCAAGCTCGCGTCAAATCAAGATACGCAAGTCCGAAGCGACCTTTCCACAAGAAGTCCAAAAATAATTATCCCGGCGTGCCTCAAGTGAATCCTCAAAACTCAAGCACAAGTAATGACAAGCTACTTTAAGTGTGATTGAAGTAGTGGTATCATTATCCAACAAAGATAGACTACGGTGGTATGTGTCATACATGGTACATTGAGGCTAAAAAATTGAGGGTATAGGAACAGAGAGTGCAGATATGGATGGAGTGGTGGTGTGCTTCAAGACAACGACAAGAGAAACGAGAACAAACGATCCAGGAAGAGCAAGAGCAAGAAAACCAATCACGACGCGACATGCGTCGCGACCAGGACGAGACAGATAGGCTATGGGATGGTGTGCTTCAATATGAGAATATGAACTGGAGTAATTTCCGAAAACGAAGGCAGAAGAAGGCGACCATGATGAAGAACGATTGTTGCAATTTTGTATGGTATGGGATGGTATAGCGGCATGTTTGCGGAGGAAGGAAGTGGGTCAAACGCGGTAGTTAACGCGCGTGGCTTTCAATTTGTGGACCCTACGAGTAACGGCGGAGCCTGCGCGCTATATCAGCCCAACGCAAAGAGGGGTATCAATATCGGTTAACAGCACTTAGCATTGGGCATTGGGCATTGGGAAGACACGCACCGAAAGAACAGATTTGACACAAGTAACGAGATACACCACCTCAAGAGAACCAGAAGCACGTTTGCTGATCGCAGCTGGCTGAAGTCAATGTTTAATATCCCATGTCCATCTTGAAGCCGCAAGATCGACTCACAGCCTTCCCCGCAGCATTGGATCCGGACATAGCACCGTTTCTTCCATTTTCATTTAAGATTTTCTAATACGAGTGCGTTAGAAAGTCTGCCGACACCCATAAAGGAAAGACGGACAAGAAAAACGGACGAAGGAAGGAAGACGTACAGAACTGGCTGTCGAGGGCGTCGGACCTGACCAAGAAACGTGCAGTAAAGGGACCCTTGATGGATAAAGAAGGTTCGCAGAAGTGGTGATTTTGGATACATGCACTGAGGGGCATTTGGCGTCCGAGTCTACCTGAAGACGAGAACCCGCGGCCGTTGACATCTTCGTCCAACTCCGTTCCTACAATGAGCAATGCCCAGCAAGAGTAGGAAGAAGAACGCGACGAGGGCCTGATTAAAGAACGAAGATATACTGGAAAGAAGAATATTGATTAGTAGTGTACGAGTAGAGGAGGAAACAGATTGTCGAGATGGGGTTAGAGGACAGAATGAACAAGAGAAAAAGGCGCGTCGCGTTTTTATAGCAATGGCATTTCGAATGCCGATGCGGCGGTGACTTTGACAGAAATGGATTGCACATCAAGACCAAATTCAAGCTTGACGATACATAGCAAACGAAGATCCAGGCTTCCGAAGCAGGTCAGAGGCTACTACAAGAATCATCAGTCAGCCAATGAAACTCAAGGTAGGAACATTAGTAGGTTGGCCTGAATTAGGGAGGTGGGTCATATAGCTGCTTTCGCTACTGATCTGACGTGCAGTACTCGGGCAGAACATAAACAGGAAGTTCAGTGCAACGTGCAATATCCTGGCCCAATTCCATCCAACTTCCAACTCCCGACAACATCATCTCGCATCGATGCTCTGTGCGACGAGTCACGACATGGCCCAATGCAACCTCCGCCCTATGGATGGGGCTGCGACACTGTTTTCCACTTCCCTATACTGCGTCCATCATCATATGGGGCCCATCCAATCACACATGCAACGCAGAGAAAACTGAGCTGGACGCCGGAAAAAATCGTGCAATATCGCTGAAGGTCGAACGGTGGCCGGTAAGCAGCACCTGCCAACAGCACAGCCTGTCGTGGGCAGGTAGCACAGCGACAAGAGCTGTTTGGCCTTTTCCAAGTCGGCGCAGGGCCACCCAAACAGATTCTATGCCTGGATAATACCCAAAAGCAACATTTCAACCCTGCCTTCACGTCTCTCTGGTGATCCTGTGCAATGAATATCCGCAACCAATGCTATTTCCTGGAATGCACAGTTAGGTGTAGCTAGAGCGTGACAGAAACGCTCGTACCGACATAGCTCGAAATCAAATACATCTTTCGCCTTCAAATATTCGGCTGAACACACACAGGAGTCCCGCGGTGCTTTATGTCCATTCTCGTGGGCAACAAAATCCCTGCGCAACGCTGTCGTCGACAAAGAACGTCGCCATCGTGGATCGAGCAAGGTGTGACACCAATGTCACAGTCACCTGCGACCTCCCGCCCAAGAGTGTCGGGATTCGGGCATCAACGTGCTCGAACAACGAGCATGAGAAAACCATGACCAGATAAAGATGTTGGTCCATCTGGTCGCTTGGAATAGCTCGAGCAAAAAATAATGTGTCGGTTTGACAGAGAAGCGAGTCCATCCTATTCGCGAGGAAACCAGGAGAGTCTGCATCCAAGAAGAACAATACAGCATGGATTATAAGGCCTAACAAGACCCGCTGCCTGCACTAGGCAGCCTTGACGGAGGCCAGTAAAAGGCCTGAAGACAGCATGTAGTTGCAGCGCCCATACCATCAAATTGCCCGGAAATCCAGTGGAGGAAAGACATGGAAGAACGCAAAGCAGGCATATGAGGCAAGGAGCCCTTCTCTGCAGCGACGTCCATCCAGATTCATGCAAATTGAAGATCTCCGTGGCACAGGTGCTCGACACCATAACAAAGTGCCTCCGTCATCGACATAAATGTTTTGCAAAACTCCATGTCGCTTCCGCGGTCGATACCACTCGCGCTAGCTGTTGAATAGAGCCGGAAGCGTCCCCAAGATGCAAGGTGGCTTGCCACTGTAGAGGGTCGCTCAATTGAGTATCCTAGAAGAGGAAGCTGCAATGAGCGCCCCAGAAGAAAGAATAAGATTACGCACATCTTCAATGCCCTCCGTGTCTCCTAAATTCCCTGTTCATTACAGCACCCGCGACATTATCATTGGACGTCCATTGACGAGCAGAAAATACGTGTATCGAGTGCGAAGAATACACTGGTTTAGCCGTTGTCGACGAAGGTAGGTGACTTGTGTTCAGGAGCGTTCCGATTCAGAGTTTACGACAATTCAGACGGCGTGACCGCTTCCCACCCACTCCGCCGGCCACAATCCTAACCTCCTCCAGCATCCTGCCTTCATTACAGTAGCCACTTGCTTCTTCTTTCGAAACCTTTTCTTCCCGTCATGATTCCCAATCGCTTCTGCAAACCAACACCATGCAATATGAACTTCTGCCTTGCGGATTCGACCAGGGTTCAAGCCACCAATCATCCAGTTATCTCTCATTAATTTGAAACATCTTCCTCCCAATTCTATCGCTTTTTTCTGCGAGGCAGCTTGCCCTGCCAGCAGCCATCGTAGTCGCGCCATCGGCAGCTGTGCATATCAAGCCCTGGTAAAATTGAAGAGCGCGACACCCTTGCCGATGGTTCTACATGTGCTGCGAACTCGAAGAGTTCGTTTGGCTTTCGCGTTCGAGTAGGAGAATAGAGAGTGGCTTGACATCGTTCAACATGCGCCAATTGGCCGGCCTAGAAGAAGAAGCTACAGCTTGAACGCAAGGACAACGCAAAAGAAGACGCACGGCTTGAACTATCCAACCCTCCTTCGACCCCTCCTATCCTTCGCGTCCATCGCCATCCGTGCGCGATATCATCGTTGAGTATCCATCAGACCAGCACCACGGTGGAAGAAACAGATGTATCGGGTATGAAGATGACCTTGGAGGTCGCCGTCGACAATGGTAGTGGTGTTCCGGCGAAAGAGTCCAGGCGGCGTGACCGCGTCTGAGACTTTCCAGTTTTTGAATCGCCCAGTCCCAACTAGTCCCAACCACAATTTTACAGAGCTTGGCGCCGCCTAGCAGCTGGCATTTCTTGTCGTTCCTTCCTTCACACTGTAATCCACCGGTTTCAATGCGATTGCTTCGAAATACGAGAATGGAAGAGCGTGAAAATAGAAAATTCCTCGTGAATCTTCTCCAGCGCTTGCACAATGCAGAAGAAACCTCTTCCTCTTGCCATCACCGGATAACATTAAAAGTAATATAAAATATCCAACAACTTCACGAAAGGGACAGGGACGATCAATGCCCCCGCACAGTGACAAATAATCATTGAAACCCAGACTGCCTGAGCAGACCAACGCATTTAGCCTCGCGGATTCCAGCCACCCTCGTTATCTCTCTCATTAATATCTGGACGTCCTAGAGTTAATCTGGCGCTTCTTTGCTGCAAGGTCGCCTGCACTGCCTGGCGCTTTACAGCAGTCAACAGTCCGCCATGGCTCGAATATGAAATGGGATATACTTACATCCGTAGATCATGCGGATGCATCGCTGCCGCCTTGGTGAACATGTTTTAAACGCAGGTTCTCATCTTACTACCGTATGTATACCATAGACGTCCATCTATACTCAGAACCATCACCATGGCATATGAACAGATAGAAGACCCTACTCTCCTCAGCGAGGATGACAATATCATTCTGTGAGTCGTCGATAACTTTCACTCAGTGATATGTTAGCTAAAATGTTTTCAGCTTTTTAGGACCGGTAGGATCTGGGAAGAGCAATGTATGTTTCAATTTCAACATTTTTTTCTGTTACTGAGACTCGTTTTCCTTCGACAGATGATTGACTTACTCGCTGGACGAACGAACAAGGACGAGCAAAAGGCTCATACATCCCAGGTGGAAGCCGTGAGGGTAAAGAACCCTTTTCAACGTGGAAACCGTGCTGTTTTGATCGACACACCTGGGTTCAACGACGGGACCACGCCCGACCTGGAAGTCTTGCAAATGATAGGGGATTGGATGTACGTGTAGGATATCAAAACTCAGTGCGTTAAATTTGAACCCTAATCATATCACGCAGAGAACGTGCACATTTGAATCCACTGGGCGTACTCTACTTCCATCGCATCACCGACTCTCGCGTCGATGGCGCGGCCCAACGAACTCTGGATATGTTATCACAATTCTGCGGCGCCTCTGCTTCGAAGAACCTAGTATTCGTGACGACAATGTGGGATTTGCCAGACCCTATTCGCCAGAACAACAGAATCGAAAAGATCCTCAAGACGTCGTATTGGAAGGGCATGATTTCCCAGCAAGCTCGCGTCGCGAGGTTTCTCAATAACCGGCAGAGCGCTTGGAAGATTATCAATGACTCGGTTCTTGCGAAATGTCAAGCCCACCTTCCATTGCAATTCCAGCAGGAGCTTTCTTCCGGTGTGCCGTTCGAGATGACGAGAGCTGCTTTGCGACTACAGGGCGTGGATATCGAGGAGAATGTTGAAGAGGAAGCTTCGACTGCCTCCGAATCGGTCATGCCAGCTATGGTCGAACTTTCTCAGCAAACGCCAGCTGGACAGGGTGTTGAGTATCCCGAGATCACCAATCACCCGACCCTCCTCGAGAAATCCGCAGCCTACGAGAGTCCTCTAATGGCGACAAGCTCCGTGGATAGTACACCAGAGAGCGTCCCCTCTACACTACCCTCTACAATGGACGACGATTCACATTCTGCGACGACTGTGATCACAGTTAGTCCTGCTGACGAAATCGCGTCGAAGCCCTCAGATCACGAGGAATTTCGAAGCGCTGTGCCTGACGAAGACCGAATCATACCTTCTTCTCAAGAGTCAGCTACGGAATATACAGAATCCGAAAGCGCTCCTCCATCCATCCGCACACCTCCACCTGTGAAAGATGAAGGCATTTCCGCTGTTGATGCTCAGGTCGCGTCTTCGGGACAGAATGTGCATCATCTGCACGATGGTACCCCCAAGCAAGAATTGGAATCATCGCCTGTTGTCGATGAAGCGGCTACTGTGCACCGGGTCGGCGACGAGGAAGATGGTCAGGACGCAGATGCACAGACTATAGACATGGAACTCGTTGCAGATGACGTTGACACACCCACCGCCCAACCTTCTTCGATGGACAACCAACGTCATGACACTGTACCAGGCGATGCGCCTATCAAGCCTTTGGTTATGGAGTCGGCCTCTCCAAATGCCATCAATGTTCCCCAAACTTCGCTGCATGAAGGCGCTCCAGCTCCTGAACCTATCGAAGAGTCGGTGGTGCAGGGTTCAGCCAGCGTTGCTCCCAAAACCACCGAAATCGATGCAGAGCAAAAACCCGAGATTGTTGCCGACTCGCAGCCACCAACGGTTCCACTGACAGATAAAGAAGCGCCACCAGAACCTACAACTCCAGTCGACTATCCTTTGCTGGCCACTGCTACAAGCCATCGATCCCAAAAATCTTTCCTTGGAAAAATGAGAACTTTTTTCTGTTGTTGATACCCGAAATTCAAGTGGGATAATGGGGGACTTATATGTCGCATACGTTCTTGCTCAGGACACGCTATATTATTTCATCGGACGGGGTCCTGGTAATTCCTTTTCTTTCTTTTTCCTTTGTGTCTCTCCCACTACGCTATAATTACATACCTTTCTCAAGATAGCAAAACGCGTGTCTGTTCATGAAGCCTTGAGGCTAGTGCAAGGCAATTGAATCACCGGAGAAACTGATCACCTTAATCTTTCGTCAAATGCTAAACTTGTTCTGGATGGACGAGGGTCGTGTTAACCTTGCCTCCTTATACTCAGGCCTCCAAGTGGCTACTCGTTCTCATTCTCGTCGTTCTCTACTAAATGGCCGCCGCGTCGTACGAATTCGATATTGTCCCGGACGCAAAGTCGCTTAAAGATGACGATATGGTTATCGCGTAAGTCTACCTAATAGCCTCGAAATAATAACTGCTAAGCTAAAAGAAATTTGCAGGAGCATGGGACCGACAGGTTCTGGCAAGAGTAACGTAAATTTAAATGCATCTTTTACCCTGCCAGATTGTACGGCTGACATGGATGATTAGTTCCTCGACAAGCTCATAGGAGGAAAAGCAAACTTTGCCGTGGCTAGTCTCGAATCGCAGAGCTCCGACGTCGTCGCTGTCAGAGTGAAGAAACATCCGCTATACAAGGATTCCATCGTCATACTCGACACTCCAGGATTCGATAATGTGTTGAAGTCGGACTTGGAGATTTTGGAGATGGTCTCTCAGTGGCTTTTGGACGTGTAAGTCTGCATTAATTGTCTTTCGACTTTTGATTTCCTTCAAATTATTCAACTGCGGCTCAACAACAGACATCATATGAAAATACGCATAAAGGGCATTCTCTACTTTCACCGTATCACGGATACCCGTGTATCAGGAGCGCCAAACCGCAACATGCGCCTGATGGGCGATCTCTGTGGCACTAAAGGTGCTGCAGCTGCCGTTCTTGTCACAACGATGTGGGACCAACTCAGGAGCGACGATATCGGTATACGAAGGGAACAAGACCTCATCAAAAACTTCTGGCGGGACATGGTCTCCAACGGCTCGACCGTCGATCGCTTCTTCAACGACCAAAAATCCTCTTGGGATATCGTTGGCAAGCTCGCACTTAAAGATACCTCGGAAGTTTTACTCTTGCTTCAAGAAGAGATAGCCGTTCTGAATCGCGCTCTGGAGGAGACGAGAGCTGGACAGAACCTACTTGCCCAATTTCATCGGCTTCGTGGGACGCAGAAGAGGCAACTTTCGATCCTTGAAAGCCTGGCGAAAAGTAATGGGCATAATCCTCCCCCTGACTTTGCTATCAGGCATGCTGCATTGTCGACACAGATCAAGGAGACCACTGCCATCATTGAAAAACTGCAAGTACCACTCGGCCGAAAAATCAGACTTTTATTCCAACGAAATCCGACTGGGGTGAGTCCTTTTAAGCTCGTAATGCGTTAGCTTCATCTTATATTCGTCGCAGCGTGCTATAGTAATTGGGGACTCGCAGCCTTAGCTCAACCTTCGTATATTCTCCATCATTCTTTCTGAAATTATTTGGCCAACGTGGAGGGGTGCTTTTTTGCATCGAGGCAAATGCTCGAACATAAAATGGTATCGATTATGTATGTACATGTAACATGTGTATGCAATACTATGGTGCGATGCAAAGGAATCAAGACGTGTTATGGAATACTAAGAAGATGGCTGCGGAAGCGTCAGCAAACTAAGGTGTGTGAGCTTCTTGCCTCCTGAAAGGAAGCCAGTTCTTGAAGTTCAGGGGAGTAAAGAACTTTTTGGCCGTTTGGCCGAAATTTCCTGGACGACTATTGAGCTCTCGCAACAACTTGTCAATTTCTGCCTGAGTAGTCGCGTATTCTTCCAAGAGTTTCTTCGTCTTTTCCTCCTCGGTTTGCGTCTCCAGATGATGTCGGCGGGTTGCGTCCTGCTCCGCAATGATGTCCGGCAAAGGAGCGTAAAGGGCGTGCGCAGCACTCGTCTCGGTCAGGCGCTTCCTTCTGGAAATAAGCTCTTGCTGCAATGCCAATACTATTGGTTTCCGGTCTGGTTGCGCTATAGCACGAACGATGTCCCAGGCCGACGTCAGCGTGTTCTGAAATCGCATATAGTTGGCGCCGGAACTCTTCATTGTGCCCCAAAACCTTTCGTCAATTTCCTCTTCGCGTTGCTTTCCGACATCGAGCTTGACCTCGTCCCACATGGTAGTGACTAGAATAACGTTCTGCAATGCTTGTTGCCCGCAGATTTGACTGAAAACATGAAGGCTTCGCCGCAATGCATCCGCAATGCGATTATCAGTGATTCGATGCAAGTATAGCAGACCAGATAGATGGATGTGAGTTTTGTATCTGATAAATAACCATTCAAGGTTAGCGTTCCAAGATACAGTAAGCCGCACTATTTCACGTACGTCTTTGCCAAAAATTTGCTGATAATTTCTAAGATCTCGTAGTCCGTCTTGCTAGTATCGTCAAATCCAGGAGTGTCGACTAAGATAACACGATTGCGAAAGACAGGATGGTCTGTGTGCAGTCTGACTATGTTCACTGCGGATGTTGCGGAGTGCAGCCCTTCCCTTGCCCGATCCCCGTGGCTTTCAGCCAAGACATCGATGAACTTCGAGAGGAAAATCAGCGCCCTGCCAATATTCTGATATTTCTTTGACTGACGTTGCTTTTGCCAGAACCCGTCGGGCCCATTACACTACGTTGAGTAATTTATCCATCAGTCAACAAATTGTGTTGTTATGTAGGATGGGTATCTTACACAATGATGATGTCGTCTTTGAGCAGTTTCGTGTATTTCTTTATATTCGTGGTGGCGTTCAAGTGAACTTCTCTGGGCTCTGCCGTTTCCTTCCCGAATTCAAGTTCAGAGGAGTTCATGACGCCGTGACTTATCCTTGAAAACAGTGTTAGTAGCTGATCGTCTGACAAGTGTTGAAGACATACCTCTTTTTCGTGCTAGGTTTGAAACGAAGTTGCTGGAGAGACCTGCAGTGAGAAGTACGCGGGAAGCGGACCCGCACACGAGCAAGGTATTCTTATTCCTGGCGGATAATTCATATGGCCTTGAACCTTCCCATTGCCTATGCTGCTATAGGTTGAGGGGCCGAGAATCCGTCCTCGTGGGCGAGGGCATGAAGATTTCAAGTTAGGAGATGGCAGCCGAGTCAAGTTTCAAATCAGGGCCACCTCACCAATCACGGCAACGTGCCAATCGGCGTGGCACTAACACACTACTTCACCACTACTTGCACACTGCTAGATTAGAACGTCTGAGTCCTCCCATGCATGTTGATATGACACCACGTATATGATAATAATATTGCGTGAACGTTGCGGTGAGCTGTTAGACATCCTTGAATTGTATGATATTGACTTACAAGCTGTTACAGTATTCGCCACCAGCGTACGGCCAAATCACATTTGACAAGCCTCGCTGCTCAAGCATGCCAGCTATCCATTAGCACTTGTTGGCCATCATTAAAGATCGGATTGAAACATGAAGCATTGGGCGTCGACTTACCCGCGACGGTATCAACCTTGCTATAGGAGCTTCCGTGAACAAGATCTCGCGATATGAATACCTAGAAAACATCTGGCCACATGTCTGTTCAAGATATTCAACCCGCATTTGAAAGGTCTTTAGGGCACGATAGGCTCCCGTAAACTTGGCTGACGTCTTGCCATACTCAACCCGTACTACTATGCCTTCAAAAATCGCTATGTCTATACATTCGAGGATCAGGCAAGACGACATCGTCATATTGTACGAACTTCAAAGTACTCTTCCGAACTTCTAACAAATTAACGTGATACCTGATATTCAAAGGATTATGGGGATCACCGGCACAGGAAAAAGTACTGTAAGTTATCACTCACTTTTGATGAATGTTACCGCCTGGACTTAAGCTCTTTCAGCTTATCGACCATCTAGCGACGGGGCAGCCAGGAACTATCGTACGCGCGGGAGACGGACTTACATCCTGTACACAGGATGTAGCGATGTTCGTGGTGAACAATCATTTCTCTAACCGTATAATTCTGGTGGATACCCCTGGTTTCGGCGACACAAATAGGACCGACATGGAAGTCCTCGAAAATATAAGCAATTTCTTGGCAGACCTGTTCGTATCGTCCTCGGTTTCTCTCACCTTCGCAACACTCCGCTCATGTTAATGACCAAAATTGCAGCTACAGGAACAATATTTCACCTCATGGTATCATATATACCCATAGGATCACCGATAACCGAATGTCTGAAGCCCAATGTCGTGCTTTGCGATGTTTTCATCGTTTGTGTGGAGATTATGCTTGCTCCAATATTCTTTTTGTTACGACAATGTGGGACGAGGAAAGGTCAGGAAAACGAGCTGAGGAAATGCAACGATGTTTAAGGGAGAAGTATTGGCGGGATATGATCAGCCTCGGAGCCTCCACGACACCTTACTGGAATACCCCTCAGTCAGCTCTGGAAACCTTGAAAAACTTTGTCGGCAGGAGACAGGGTCTCTCTCGCATTCCACTGCAAATTCAGCTGGATATAGTGGATAAGCGGTTGACTCTAGGAGAGACAGAAGCTGCCAGAGCTCTACAACCGCCCAAAGTTGCTGTTTTGTGAGTATGAGTAAAATTTAGCTCGTGCGACCTGTCTGATTTTCGGACTAATTAGGTTACTTGGTCTGACCGGCGCAGGGAAGAGCACGGTTTGTTTTCTCCTTTGTCATTTGGTTCAGTGTGTGCTAATTTGCGCGTCGTCACGAATCTAGTTTGTTAATACTGCCGCGGAATCTTCAAGGGCGCGAGTTGGCCAAGAACTGACTTCTACCAGTATATGCGTCGAGAGGTTCCTAGTAGATCATCCTCGCAAGTTGACGAGCCTTATTTTCGTCGACCCCCCTGGCCTTGACCACACCAGCGTGAGCGATGGTGAAGTGGTAAAGAAAATAAGTGAATCGCTTGGGGCCTTAAACAGGTATGTCGCATATCACCTTGGTCAGGTACCAGCACATAACACGCCCCTCAAAGGTCCCTACCCGACGCCTTGTTTGGAGGTGTAATCTACCTGCACGACATATCCGAGAGTAGGACGCAATCGCCAATCGGAACGACGATCCTGACGCTGCTATCAGTGCCCGAGCCATCGAAGCACATACTTCTCGCGACTACGAAATGGAACAAGGCCATGACTGATCCAGAAGAAAACAACTCAAGGCATTTGGAGCTGGTTAACGGTGCTTGGAAACAAATCAGGGAAAGAGGTGCCCTCGTTGGAAAATTCGAGGACCCAGAAAACTCGGAATCTGCATGGGGTCTTGTGGACCTCCTTTTAGACCGTCAACCTTTGGACCTTCAACTCGCTCACTCGGAACTCAATGCACTGCAGGAAAAGCTTCGGACTCTGACGCCGCAAAAGAGGAGAGGTTTCTTCACAAAGCTTTTCAAAAAACTGTTTGGACGATAGATCTTTTTTTCGATTACTTCTTTCGAGTAAAAGCGTCGAGGGTACTCGAGGCTCAAATCCATGCGTATTAACAAAGCTAATTTGATTGACATTTATGCAAGCCCGTAAATTGCATTGGGCTACACGCTTACTGCACCGTCATAACGATGCGAAATCTGGATCGCGGGAATGGCAGTTTCCATTCGACGCAGATGAAAATGAAGCAGCCTCATGTCCGTGCAACGCTGCCTAGTGGTGAACGCGTGGTCAGTTTATTTTGGCATAGACGGGAAATTATTGCCAACGCCAGGCTTTCGAAGATTTCGCCGAGCAGCACGGTCTAACGTTCATAGAATGTGACTATGCTTCCAAGAAGATTTCATTGCGATCAGGCGAGTCTGTCAAGACAGGAGGGTTATGTACAACAATGCCAGGGTGACTGTTGGAGTTTGCAGCAGATTGAACCCCAGATTTTAACATGCTATGCATTCTGCCACATTCCGCCGCCATGAGTATACACCGTCTTTGTAGATCGGAAGTCTTGCTGCCAGGGTCTCTACGTCTTATTTGAACAGAATTATCAGAAACGACGGTCTGAGTTAAAAGAACGAACATCATCGACCCCGTACCCCTCGTTCATTTCTTGTTCAACCACCGAGAAGAATGACAGACGATAAAGTCTCCTCCTCCGATATCATCATTGCGTACGTTGTTTCCTGCCTAGGATTAACTGGGAGATGCTGATACAGTTGCAAATTTAGGGTCATGGGTCCAACAGGAGCAGGAAAAAGCACGGTACGCATCCAAGCTTACTCTTCATCAGCAGAAAACTGAAGGGGCTATAGTTCATCAACGCCCTTTTAAGAGAAGAGAGAATGACTGTGGGCCATGGATTGAGCTCGTGCACAAAAGGTGTCTGCGCCTCTACGCTAGAATTCGAAGAAAGTTTCAAGGCCCTTCCTTTCTATAAGAATCGACGGCTCGTCATCGTCGATACTCCCGGCTTCGACGATACTTATGAGGGCGATTTACATATCTTGCAACAAATTGCAGAATGGCTAGAGCAGTCGTAAGTCCTTGCTCCTAGAAAACATGCAATAATCACTTACCAGATATTCAGTTATCTACAAAAAACGATTCTTGGCGGAGTGATTTACCTCCACGACATCTCCAGCGACCGTTTCTCCGGAACAGCACGCAGGAACCTAGAAACCTTCAAGCTCATGTGTGGGGACGCTGCGATGTCGAAGGTCGTTCTCGGGACAACAAAATGGAGCAGGACGACCAATGGACCCAACAGGGAGCAAGAGTTGAAGGAGAGGCACTGGAAGACGATGATCGAAAAAGGATCCCAGACCTGTCAATTTCTTGACGATTACCCCTCCGCTTGGGAGTTTGTCGACGTTATCCTCCGCCGCTTAGCTCTCGCCAACGTTTTGGAGATTCAACGAGAACTCGGTATCGAAAAGAAAACCATTCCGGAGACGAAAGCGGGTAAAGAGTTACGCTACACGTTGCAGGAGGCTTTGGAAATGCAAAAAAAAGTCCTGGAAATAAGCTTGGTTTCCTCCCAGCACAGCAGGGACAGTTTCTACAACACAGACATCGACGAAGTAAGACGGAAGCTGGAATTGATCGCGAAACAGATTCAGGATTTGAAGATACCTGCTCCTCGCCGTATTCGCGCTTTCTTGGGAATATAATCTTGCGTTGGGGATAGCTGGAGATCCACAGAGAGGACACAGCAGGCATAGTACTAGTCTAATTTGTAGAAGTTTATGGTCAAGGCTGGGGAGAGCAAATATCAAAATACTTACTTGCATAAGAGATATAGGGTTTTAAACATCTTGGACCCAATGGACCAGCGATAGCTGCACTTGTACACCCATATAGGTTGCATTTACGGTAGAAGTCGAAATAAATAAGTGACAAGTTGAAGCCGGTCAAGCTGCGTGAGCGTTTCTGTCGTGCATTTGCCGTTGTCACGGACCACCGGAATTGGTGCTCGGTCACGCCGACGCGTTACATGTCACACCACAAAACCTGCCAGTGATTATTATGAGGAGACAAATCGACAATTCAAGAGAAAAGGACAATCTGAAATTCTTGAACAGACTAGTACAGAATAGGTGAGTCTACATCAAAGGATTCCCAAAAACTTCATCAACTTGCGGAAGAAGGGGATTTTTAACTGTTCAATCTGCAGCATCAGAGCATCCATCCTCTGCCTTGCCTCTTGGTGCGCCCTTCGAATGGCATCGTCATCGCCCGCTTCCGTCATGTCCTTCTCTAGCTCCAATATCTTTCTCTGCATATCGAGGACCTCCCGAAGGGTAAACCGCAATTCCATCCCCGCTTGAGTTTCCGGAATAATTTTCTTGTCGTCCACCATCTCTTTTTGAATCGTGAGATAGATTCCCAGCAACTTGTCTTCGACAATTTGCCTGATGAAAGCCAGACAAGAGTCGTAACTGTCTTCGAAATGCTTAGTTGAAGCGCCCTTTTCCAACATTGGACGCCAATGGACTTCTTTCAGCTCGTTTTCACGCCGCTCCCCGGTGCTTGGAGGTGTACGCCGCCACTTGGTCGTCCCGATGATGACCTTTTTGAATGCGTTGTCACCGCACATACGGTTAAACATTTCGAGGTTTCTCCTCGCCGTTCCAGAGAATCTGTCGTTGGATATGTCGTGCAGATAGATGACGCCGCCAACAACCATCATATCCCGATGCCTGTAATTATAATATGTCTATCTGAGCTTATCATTGTAGAGATAATAATAAAAAAGTGCGCACGCGTTTTTCAACCAATTTGCTATGCGCTCAAGTATATCCACGTCCGCTGCGTAGGTGTCGTCGAACCCTGGGGTATCAACCAAGATAACCGTATACTGCCGCAAGAAGGGATCGTTTGGGAAAGTAAGGGTAACGGGCCGTAATTCGGACGTGCAAGAAGTCAATTTATGACCAACTTGGAATTTTTGCCGTTCGTCTTGCACCAGATAGTTAAGAAACTACGGGTGTAGAGGTATATATGTGTCAGCGGGATAAGAGTACATTCTGAGGGGTAACATACAGTGCTCTTCCCCGCACCAGTAGCACCCATGATTCTATTTGGCCGTGAGCAAAGATAGTTAACTAACAATATAGCATTGGAGAAACCAAGAAACATACGGGATGATAATTATCTCCGGTATCGAGGCAGCATGCAGTCTGTTCTTCCTAGTCTTGGTGTCCAAGGTGATCCAGAAGGCTTCGAACTTCAGCCGCGGCTTTTTGACAATTTGCTCGATGAAAGATACAGCAGAGTCGTAACTGCCTTCGAACTGCTTGACTTCAGCGCCCTTCTCCAACATCGGGCGCAAATGTTGCTTCAGCTCTTCGTGCTTCTCCCGGTTCCTGATTTGCGAAGTAGTATGATTCCACTTTGTCGTCCCTATGATGACCTTGCTGAATGAGGCTCCACCGCATAGATGGCCGAGCCTTTTGATGTGATTTTGAGCGGATTCAAGGAGCCTATCGCTGGATATGTCATGTAGATAGATTATGCCCCCGAGAATCTTCTTATGTCGATACCTGTAGTATGTCTCTCTGAGCTTATCATCGGAGAGATAGAAAAACAGTGCGCACGCATTTTCCAACCAATCTCTTATGAGCTTGAATGTATCCGTATCTTTCATGGTGTCGTCGAACCCTGGGGTATCAACCAAGACGATTGTATACTGCTGCAAGAAGGGATCGTCCGGGATTGAAGTAAGCGTAATAGGGTGCAATTGGGACGTGCAAGAAGCCATTGTATCGCCAAGTTTGGATTTCAGGTGTTCGTCTTGCACCAGATAGTTAAAAAACTATGTGTTTAGAGGCATACAGGTCAGGTCAGCGGCTTAGTGAAATAACAAAGAAGTCAACCTACAGTGCTCTTCCCCGCACGAGTAGCTCCCATGATTCTATTTTGCAGATGATGTTTAGCTGGTGATAGGATTCGAGAAGCCATAAAACACACAGTATGATTATCTCCTGCCTCGAATCAGCGCTCTGTTTTCTGAAATTGCTTGCTCGGGGCATGAATATCTAGAAGGATAATTGGTTCAAGAGTCGGAGAGTGTTCTTTTCTGCATACCTTTAGATTCGGGGCAGCTAAAGAAAGTAAGATACACCTGAGCGTACGCTCAGAATAAAGCAGTTCATATACAGACAATGTCCCTCACCATTGATGCGAAAACCTAGCTTCAGCGGTCTGTGTGCCACAACTGGTCGAGTTTGGCGAGGCAGTCGCACCCAGCTCCATGCATCTTAGATCAGTGGCAGGTACACGCTGAGGACGCGAGTTAGTGTCATAATATCGCCCTCCTGTATCTACCGCGTGTGTAAAGTTCACTGTGAACGTGCGTCTATGACGAGGAGAGCATGAGCATCAAGGTAGGCGCCTATACATAGCTATCATCATGCACTGAGCACTCACTGACAAGTTAAACAGTACTGCTACTTAGCATAACCGGCAAATCCCGTGATTGCACAGTCTGCCGCTGGGAGAAGCTGGGAGAGCGCCGCAACCTTGACTCGAAGCTGAACGTTGAACGTTGAAATCCTGACATCCACGAGGCTCGATTCTCGAATAAGTGTATCAGAAAAACGACGGGGGTCTCACTCCTTATGCAGGTATTTTTACTGTTGCTCCTGGGTTTCGACAGACAAATACAAAATAGTAGTAAAAAGTGAGACTCGACATCATAGGAATCCAAAAATTCTTTTCAGCTTGCGAAAGAAGGGGACTTTTAACTGTTGAATCTGCAACATCAAATCATCCATCTTCCGCCTTGTCTCCTCGTGCGCCCTCTGCGCGACATCGTCACCTCTCCCCTCAGCCATGGCTTGCTCTAGCTCTGCCATCTTCCTCTGCATTTCTAGGACTTCCTGAAGGGTGTAACGCAATTCCTTCCCCGCTTGAGTTTCTGGGATAATCTTCTTGTTGTCGACGATTTCTTCTTGAATCATGAGGCAGGTTCTCAGCATCTCGTCTCTGACGATCTGCTTGATGAAAGATAGAGCAGAATCATGGTTGTCATCGAATCGCTTGGTTTTGGCGCCTTTCTCCAACATAGGGAGCCAATGGACCTTTTTCAACTCCTCCTCGTGCTTCTTCCCAATGTCCCGAGGTGTACGTCCCCACTTGGTCGTCCCAATAATGACCTTCTTGAGTGCAGTGTTACCGCACATATGGTTAAACATTTCGAGGTTTCTTCTCGCCGTTCCAGAGAACCTGTCGCTGGATATGTCGTGCAGATAGATGACACCGCCAAGGATCTTGCGATCACGATACCTGTAATACGTCTATCTGAGCTTGTCACCAGATATCGGATGGAAAACAGCACGCACGCCTTTCCTAACCAGTCTGCTATGCGCTGAAGTATAGCTGTGTCCCCTACGTAGGTGTCATCGAACCCTGGGGTGTCAACTAGGGTGATTGTATAGTGCTTCAAGAAGTCGTCCTCGGGGAAGTTAAGCCAAATGGGGTGCAGTTCGGACGTGCAAGAAGTCAATTTATGGCCAACTTCAGATTTTTGCCGCTCCTCTTGCACCAAATAGTTAACAAACTGTAGAAAGGTATACAGATCAGTGTGCTCAGTGTACATATCAAAAGTTAACCTACAGTGCTCTTCCCCGCACCAGTAGCTCCCATGACTCTATTTTGCAGAAGATGTTTAGTTGGTGATAAAACTCCAACTTAAGCCATGAAACATACGGTATGATTATCTCCCGCTTCGAATCGGCGCTTTGCCTTCTTCTTATGTCGTTTTCGCATTTTTCGCCTTTCGAGGTTTTTGCGTCTTTTTTCGCCATGGATGTGTAGAAAGATGATTCGTTCAAGAATCGGAGATTGCACTTGGAGGGGTGAAGGGCAACAACTTGAAAGCAGGTTCCCCGGTGACTTGTTGATTTGAGCAGTTAAAGGTGGAGACACGTCAGCGAGCACCCGGCATCATATAAGCACTAGCACTCACCTTGAAGCAAAGAGCGTGGGGATTCCGTGAACCAGGAGAAGATTGACTTGGGTGAGGCAGTCGCACCCAAGTCGCACCTTTTGATATCACATCTACCTATGTTTGGTGGAAATACCACCCTACTGCTGTTTGCCTCGTGCATGGTAGAGTTCAATGAAAGCGCACGCGTTTACCATGTGTAGCCAACACACGGCTAGATATTGGTCATGGCGGAACTAGAGTACACCGAAGGAATCCCTCGAAGGCTGCCCGTAATTACTCGAATAAGTCCAAACCTGTGTGAACTTGTAAGTAGTGTGCAGCGTGAAGATGGTGTGATAAGTACCGTAAAAGTTGTTCAATGTTCACGGTAAAGTTGCCCCGGGACCCTGAAGCCGCCAAAGGACGTGACAGCTTGAATTAGCCTACATAATCACTCGTTTCAATTCAAATCCAAAACAAGATTCCACAGATTCAGGCTGTGTTGCGTTTCCGATTCACTCTGTGCATGCCAGGTGCATGCTAGTCCCAGACACGGGCAGCGAATTCTCCACGTGTAGTACTGCTGCCAATTGCTCCGAGTTCAGTCGTTATAATCATTGCATACCCCTACGGAGGAAGAGGATTGCTGTCTCGGTAGAGGGCGCAAGCAGTGCGTGATATATTGGCATATAACAGCTCGTCATAGGCGTCTTGAAGTAGGCTTATCCTGGAGACGCGCACGAAGCGGTTAAACACAGATCGTATACAATGTCCGCGACAAATCCCAACAAACAGGAAATTGTCATCATGTACGTCTATATATTTCTCTCAGACCCACTGGGTCCAAACAAGCACCGTGCTCGTTGCTGACGTCGCCAGCCCAGAGTCATAGGACTAACAGGTGCCGGGAAAAGCTTCGTGAGCGCCCACGTCTGCATTCTCTCATATGGTTATCAAACGCTCACTGCGGTCTGTTTTCAAAGTTTGTCAATGCCGCTACAAATGGCCAAAATGCGGGCGCTGTCAGTCATAGACTGACTTCAAGTAGAGCTCCTTCAAGACTGATTCCTCTCCCTCAAGACGTCGACGGAAATATTGTACAAGTTGTCGACACCCAAGGGTTCGATGACACAAATCCCAATACTGCTGACGCGGTCACCTGGAGGAATATAACAAATCAGCTCACTCGCATGTGTGTTTGTCTTCGCTGCAGCCTGGGTTTTCGCACTAATCGTCGTTTTGCTAGTCGGGCGGAGAATCGCCAACGGCTTTTCGGGGCAATATATCTCACCAGTTTTCCAAACAATCGTGTCCAAGAGGCGGACAAGAAGAACCTAAAAACCTTCTTGCTGCTTTACGGGGTAAACGTTCCTCGCACAGTCGTGCTCGTTTCAAACAGGGCGACTCGGGAGCAGCATGACGAACTTGTACAGCTCGATCCATGGAAGTCCACAATAAAGGATGGAGGCCAGGACGCTCGTTTCTGCGGAGATCGAGGATCCGCTCTCACAATTGTGGAAAAGGCCGTTCGAAGAATCATCGAAGACAAACGAGGAATCGAAATCAATGAGAAGTTGATTACTAAGAATTTGAAGAAACTTGGTCTGTCAGAGCAAGAGGAGTCTGAAAAGCGTCGGTCTTTATGGAAAAGATTCTTGTCATGGTTTCGTCCTTCGTAGACTTGCTGTGGTTGGCTTTCTGGTTGCTAGCGTAGACCTGACATCAACGAAGTTTCTGGAGGAACCCAAACGTCTCTAGTTTGTCGGTAAAAATACATATTATCCGTGTATTAGAATGTTAGGATAGAACCAAGGGTCGCCGATATCGCTTTCAATGACATCCCGAAGTCGTGAGCAGGCTCTTATTCCTGAAGTGTCCGAACTCCCAGTTGAAACAATCCTATTAACCACAAGTAAGAATGATGTTTGAGTTAAAAGTCAAAATACAAACCGTGCAAACACCGTCGACCCCTTCAACTTCATGCGCTTTCCTGGGTAATGGAACTTCTCGATACTTGGTGTTATCTTCCTCGTCTTGTTCGCCGCCTCTACGTCCCCATCCCCACCGGAACACGGAGAACAAGCCCTTCTTCTCGTCTTGGTCTTCCTTCTCTCCATTGAACTCGTCTTTCCAGTCCCTGTTATCAGCTAAGAGTCTGTCCACCACCAATTTGATACCGTGATTACGGATGTCAACCGACCAGCCGAGTTTCTGGACGGTATCGTACAATATCACCTGCCCAAGGTGGCATCGAGTTTCAAGTGCGAAACCTCCAATTGCACAGAGCGAAGTCACGCCCGTACATGTACCCATAGGAATTGGCTGCATCTCGTTAGTATTATATTTTCATTTGAAAGAAATAGGACGTACATCGGCTGTGTTGTAGACATGAACGAGATGATCCATTGAAGGCTAGACAGAGAGTTAGAACGTTCAATACAGCACATACGAGTAAAACGTACCGGACGAGGAAGGTGAAGCCTCTGCGACGCTAGCCTTTCTGCTGGAGATTCAAATGCGACAACTGGGGCACCAAAAGTTGCACCCATGAGAGACGCCAGACCTCCTCCAAGCGAATGTCCAGTTAGCCATATATTGGCGTCAGGATACATGTATGTGACGTTGTTGTATAGATCCTGCGGAATAGACTTGAGTGTCGTCGTATTGAAAGCTAGATGAAACGTACCAATCCCAGTGGATAAAACAAACCTTCTTCTTTCAGAGCCTCCTCAACGCAATCAGCTTCGCAACGATAGTTCCCTTCATAGCAGCCACAGACAGGCGACCAGGTAGGTCCAACACGTGCGCAGCAACAGGAAAACAAGAGATTATCGTTCTTCTTATCCCTACCCACTGTAGGACCTCCACCACCAACCAACCAACCAGCAGAAGTTCCCTTGATCCCAATTACCACCGTCGAGTTGTCTTCAGAGACAAAGATGTGGCCACGCATACCGTCGTCTTCAGGCAGCCAACCAAATGGGTCAGACTTCCATTCGCCCGACAGGTCATACCACTCCCCCGCGGTCTTGTTATCCGCAGCGTAAGTGTTGAACGCCATTTTGCCCATCATGAGCAGTGTACTGCGCTTGGTAATGTCTGGAGCGACGATATCCCAGTCCTGCCACTTGACGTTCGATGTTGCTCGTAGGTCGCGGTTCAAACGCGCTGAGTGAAATTGTTGCAGTGATTCAGGCCGTGGTATTCTCACGCCTTGAGTTGGGACAGTGAACAGCGACTCCTCGCTGAAAGAGAATGCCTCTGGGACGATATCAGAGAAGATGACTCGAGAGTCGTTCGCTACAGCATGCTGGTGGCGTAAATGGAACGTGAGATGAGACCCTGCGCCCGGCTTTGTAGGTGGATTCGTCCAAAGCAGAGTATGCAGTAGGCCGTATAAAGTAGATGGCAAACCAAGTATCATAGTTCCTCGGTCGTAGTGGTAGGAGTTCAGGTCAAGTTCAGGAGCCTGGCATGGCTACTTTAAGCATGGGGCGCGTGGAGAATAAATAGCCGCATGCACGTGACTCTAAATGCCTGTAATTGAAGTCCTGAATAATTTCACTTACCTTTGCTCTTCACTAACATCTTCGCTTTCTGCACAGTGACTGCCAACTTCTGCAGGCGGCGCTAAGGTTGCACAGACGGCCAATGCCAAGCGACCTAGCGTACCGAAATTACCAAAGGACTACCTATTAGACGGTAAGTAAACATTCGCACAAAGCCGTCACTTCTACTAAGATTCAAATTTTGCAGATGTTACGCGCTTTGCATAATTGTACAAAATTCCAACGTGGACAAGGATGGACTGGATCCCTAATCACCATAATTTGTCGCTATAGGTCTGGGGGTGCTGTCAAGACTCAGCGGCCACGGCCTCAGCAGGAGTTCGACTCTAGACGACCTTCTGTCAATCGACATACATTCAGCAAACAATATGTTCATATCCCACATATATTGGAATCCGAAGTGATACCCTACTTTGAAGATAACGTCCACAAATGGGCAACATCTCCGAGTGTTCGACGACGGCTAATTTCTTATGGAATTCCCGAGTTGGATGTTCGCAAACTCTTGAACGGTTTTGTCGAAGAAGTCGAAGCTGGCTTGCTCTCTGACAAGCGGAGCCAGACATACTACTCCCTTTCACGCTTCTCGCATCAACATGATAGGGAAAGCATCGACATCCTTTACAGCACAATATTCTTTTCATGGGCAGGCAGGGCGGATAACCGGGAAGAATTGGTGGAGGCTTTGGAGGTCAATCCTGATACGGTCCAATATCTGGGGAGGCTGCTGAAGGTCACAAGTCGGCCGTATATGGCAGACGAATTCGACCGGGCTCGTATGGTGAGCAGGAAGATCATCATGCACGTCGGTCCGACAAATAGTGGGAAAACCCATCATGCTCTTCGTGCGCTCGCTGCAGCCAGAACAGGTGTTTATGCCGGGCCATTACGACTACTCGCACACGAAATTTGGGAGCGCCTCAATACTGGTCAAATTGTGCCGTTAGGAGTAGAAGAAGCTATTCCGGACGTCAAAGCCAAAACCCGAGGCAATCCAGCTCACGCAAGAGTTTGCAATATGATTACGGGCGAGGAACAAAAGCTCGTGAGCCCTGAGGCTCCACTCCTCAGTTGCACAGTGGAGATGTTGCAATTTTTCACCAAGTACGACGTTGCGGTTATCGATGAAATTCAGATGATAGGTGATGCCGGCAGAGGCAATGCTTGGACGAGTGCTGTTTTGGGAATTCCTGCCGACGAAGTCCATCTTTGCGGAGAGGAAACGGCTATACCCATTGTACAAGCTTTGTTGAAGCACACCGGCGACGAAATCATCATCAAACGGTATGAACGCCTCACACCGCTAGTTGTGGAAAAAACTAGCCTTGATGCCGATTTCTCGAAAGTCCGGCCTGGCGACGCAATTGTGACATTTAGTCGGTCGAATATTTTCGAGATCAAGAGTGCTGTGGAGAAGAAGACTGGGATGCGCTGTGCTGTCGTATACGGTCGATTGCCTCCTGAGGTTCGCAGTGAACAAGCCGCACTTTTCAATGATCCCGATTCTGGATACGATGTTATCATTGGCAGTGATGCTATTGGAATGGGTCTCAACTTGTGAGTTTCGTTGCCCTTTGTATCTGACGTTGGAAATATCAATGCATTTCACAGGAAAATCAAACGCGTCATCTTTGAAGCCGTGTCAAAATACGAGGATGGAGGTGTCCGACCATTGTCGACCTCCAGCGTTAAGCAGATTGCAGGGCGTGCAGGACGTTATGGCCAACACAAAGATCAGGTCGATCTTGGTGGAACAACGACAACACTATACCCCGGAGACTTGGAAGCTCTAAAAGGATACCTTCAGAAGCCATACGAACCTCTGCCCTACGGTCGCGTTGGACTAACTGCGGAGTTGATTGAAGAAGTGCTTGCTGTATTACCAGCCGGAACACCCCTGGCAGTCGCTCTCACTGCAGTCATACACGTTGGACGTATTCCCCCCTTCCTGCGATACGTCAATTATCCGGAACTAGAAAAGGTCTGCGACTTCGTCGATGCTGAGTGGTTGCACATGGGAAATGCAGACAAGGCGTCACTTTTGTGGGCCCCATTGCCCTGGAGAGATGTCACTACCATGTCCATCGTCAAGAAAATGTTGGCAATGCATGCTCGACAGTTCGAAGTCGACTTGGCTAGCGTAATCAAAGGCACTGATTTCATGCAGACGCTGGAGTACGTCGAAGACATGAAGGAGAAAGTGGAACAAGGCACCGCCACATTCTCTACCAGTTCAACTCTCCTCAAGAACCTGGAGTCGTTCCACAAGGCGCTCGTCTTCTACATGTGGATGAACTTCCGCAACCCTGTCGTATACTCCGACTACTCTGTCATAGATTTGAAGAAGAGGGTTGAGATCCTGCTGAATTGGTCTTTGGCTAGTATGTCCATCTCGGATGAACTACTCGTGAGGGAAATTCGCCCCCTTTCTCCGGATGCCGATGCTCTTGAATCTATTTCTCTGGATGAACCCCCCGCACCCCATCTTGCCGCCAGGACCCGACTGCACTTCAGAAAAGAAAGGAGCGAGCGGGAACTTCCTGCTGATTTACTACCGAGGCGGCGGCAGTACGCCGTATCAAAGTCTGCTTCGCTGTAATTTATATCATTTGTAATTTATTATCGTAGATCATTGACTTAATACCTATGCTGACATGTAACGAAATTATTCAGGGTCCTTCATCACATCTCATTCTTTCGGATTCGCAAGGAGGTTCGAACTTGGATGCCAGGTATTTAGAAAATGCGTGGTGTCACATTGCACGTGGGGTGTAGCTCGACGCGCCGACGTGACCAAGTCTGGAAGTTGGAACATTTTGAACTGCCAACCATTTCATTCAGTTTTATCTGCCAATTTCCTCGACAGAAACAGAGAAGAAGAACCTATGTAATATCACGCTGGGCTTCCTCCTACATTGTACGATAATTATCGTAGCTCCAGATCAGGTAGAAAGATTCCAATGACTTTGCAGAATCCCGAACTCAAATTCAATTCCACAGCTTAAAGCAACCGACGCAATGCCAGGCCATAAAGATCTAGAAAATATAGCAGAATAAATTTCTCGGCCTATGAACTGCAGCGGTACGAGTCGTAACGATCGTGACCATTTGCTTCGATGCAGTCAGCCTCGTCTCCGTTATATATTCGATAGTCAATCCTGAGCTATCGGATAAAACGTCCCTAACAATCACAAGGACTCCCAACGTCGACAAATGGCTAAACTAAAGCTCACATTTTCCTCCAAGGCATCCTCTACGGGAACGCTACCGTCTCCTCTCACGCTCGAGCATGACGTTCGAAACAAAAAGGAACCCAGGCCTTCCGTCAAGGAATATTTTTCGAGTATCAGGTCGTCTCGGATCTTCAACCTTCACAATCGTCCTAGCTCGAAGATAGTATCTCCGGGAGATACTCCTCCAATGCGCCGTTCAGCAACGCAAACGCGGACTCCGCTCCTCATGTCTCTGTTTTCCTCCAGACAAACACGGTCACTCAAGTCTAGGCATCATAGACGATACACAGTCAGCCTCTCACAACTTGGCCAGACCAGCAGCGACCCTGAAGTCGATGTCGTGGATATCAACCAAATGCTTGTTCCAAGTGGTGACCCAGAGTCGCCACTCGACAGGGCTTACAAGAGAAGATACAACAACGCACCAGCCTTCACGGACCCTCTAACACCAGAATCTTCACCGCCACGGGCTCGTGATTTCACTGCTACTTCAATCGAGAACGATGTTAGTTTCCAATCACAATCTTTCGATTCTGGGATTGGGACTTCATCTCTTCGCTCCCGGCCTGCTCAGGAAGAAGACCTCTCCTCCATTTCACTCCAACCTGATCATGTTCTCGAGGTTCAGGACACCAACCAACGTCATCAACAGGTGAAAAAGCCAATCATGATGATTCCAGGCGACGAAACCCATGAAATCTACCGCATCGCTGTAATCCTACAAAACGTTGCAAGACATATCTGTGCCGACCAAAAACACTCACAAGCATCCGTCTTCCGCTCTCTTCTACCCGTCGTCATATTTGTCTATTTCTTCGCCCTTGGCTTTATCGTCCCGAGAGTAATCTCTCATTTAGGTTCCTGGAGGGCTATAACGTCGGATATGTGCTTCCTGACTCTCGGAGGACTGCTTCTGGCCGTGCTCGCGTTACGCACTCTCATTTGGACTATTGGTTCTATTGCTCAGGCATTTTGCGATGCAGATCTCAAGGAACTGCTGCGAAAGAGTGGCTTGATAGTTACAAACGGCGGGCGGGTTGGACAGGCGGATTTGGTAGCTGGTATCTTTGCATAACCCCTCGTTTCCTTCTAGTACTATCTCTTTGCGTGTATATCATCAAGTGACGCTTTTGTTTAATATTTATTCAGCTCTTCATTCAGGTCATTCAGGTTGAGACAAAATCGTTCCAGGATGTGGATATCTGCGAAATTAGGGTATAATGTAACGATGCTAGGTGTATCCAACTAATACTATGGGTCTCGGTGATTGACAAATGCCTACTCGACCTATGACATGCAGCGATGACGAGGCCTGACAATTTTGTCCTCGTCGTCCCTTATTTCCTCAAAGTTGGAAGAAGCGGTGGATGTCGTGGATTCGGTGTCGGAATCCATTGTTTTCGCAGGTCCGTTGTCTCCCAAATGCTTATCAGGTATCTGATACAATCATGTCAGTTACCAACTGACGATGGGCCAAACGAAGGACGAACTTACCGGTAAGCGTGCAAGATATGCAAGCAAAGATGCAGACGCTGCGAGGATAAAGACCGATTTTAAGCTCGCAGCGTATGACTCTGTAGCAAGATGCTGGGTCTCTGGAGGAAGAGTGGCAACTAGGCGTGCTGAGTGTTGGATCTTCTTGATAAGCTATGAAGAGCATGGGATCTTTGAGTCGCGGCATCAATGAGCCAAGTAGAACTGCTCGCACCTCTTCCGTTTGCTTATCTCCAGTAGGAAAATGATGATGTAATTCGGTGTCGAGTCTGGATTGGAAAATGGCTGATGCAGAGGCGAGGCCGCCGACTTGCCCTAAATACAAGACATGCACGTCAATCATTGGGATATAGGGTACGAGAGTCATGCAGAATGTTAACCTAAACCCCTTAAAAGTTGAGCAAAACCTGTTCCAACTGCCATTTGAGATTCTGGCAGATGAGATACTAAGGCAACTGCGAAGGAATATCAGCTTAGCAGGAGTCCAATAGTCATCGTTGGACTTCGAAACTCACTGAACATAGTTTGAAGCACCACAGCATTTCCGAATCCGAGAGGCATCTATCCCGAGCTTTTAGCAAAACCTTACATGACCGAAGAAGAGAAGAACGTACGATGGTAAACCAAAGGATGACTGGGTTGGAATCTTTCTTCATTTGAGTCATTAAGAGCGCTGCGCAAAACGGTAGAATGCCGAAGACCATATTCATGGTTTTGTATCGTCCGTATCGTTTCATCATCCAACTAAGCAAAGAAAAGGTCAGAATTTGTGCGCGCCAAATGTAAGGAAGAACAGACCCCGCGAATAGAGAACCTCCAGATATACATATGCTGTTTGGCAATAAATGTAGACCTGCATTGTCCTTATTACCGAATGCATCGAATTAAGTCATGAACCGATAACTTACCAGCAGTTGATGCTGAAGTTAGCATTACGGTCTGGAACCAAGTCGGGTAGTAGTATGTCACCGATAAATTGCACACAGCGACCAGAGCATTGCTGAATCCGACTAGAACAGGAACCCTTTCCGTCAAAAGGTACGTAGGCAAGATAGGCTCGACAGCGATGTAAATTTCGACAACAAGGAACAAAATGGTAAAAATGATGGCGGAGGCGCAGGGTACCCATACAAGAGGGTCGCTCCACTATGATTGAAGTTAGAAATTTGACGTGCTAGACCTCCTGCAATGAAAGTCCGCTTACCGAAAGGCCTTCGCTGAACCTGGTACTCAGGAAAAGGAGGACAGAGCCTACCTAAAATATCAAGTCGTGAGATGGCCTGTCTTTACAAAGAGTAGGGCACTTACTGCTAAGAGCAAGGTGAGAGTTCCACCATAATCAATGCGCTTCAAAATATCCGATGTACTCCTTCCTGAACCCTGGAGTAGAAGGCAACATTAAAATACGAATATAAGTAAAGAAGATAATGCACAAGACCCACAGGTGTTACGTATGTCAAGTTGTATGTGATGGCCAGCAGGGAAAGGACAAAGAAAGGGATTTGAATAAAGAAAGCCCAACGCCAGCCAAACCTACAAGGAAATTAGCACACTGTGATCCGCGTCGATAGAACCTGCTGTACCGATCTGTTATCAGTCCTCCGATAGGACCACCGAGACCCATGCCCAGCTGCATAGATTATGTCAAAATGAGGGTATACACAGCGAGACTAAATGAGGTTACCCCATAGAATATACCCCCTATACTCTGTACATAACCTCTTGACTGTGATTGGATTAGGGTAACTTCACCAAGCGTTGAAAAAGAGTCAATTACCCTCAGGTTGTACATATCGCTCGTTATAATCCTGGAAAACGGCTCAGTACTACACTGTTCAGAAATTTAAAGACCTTAACATACGAGGCGGTCGTGAAAATCCCTCCACCTCCCATTCCAGAAATCTAAAGCAAAATTATCAGTTGCGAAACGATGCGACAAAAACGAGAACGAACAAATCGGGAGACTATAAGCATTTGCATGCTATTTGACCATCCGCACGACAAAATGCCAATCACTGAAAAAAGAAGAGCGGATTGACTGGCGCCACTCCTTCCCATCACGTTACTAAGTCGTCCATAGAGAGGCGTAAATGTACAGGTTGCTAGAAGGTAGCTGAAATGAAGTGGTACCCCATGTCAGCGTAGGTAACAGGAACATCCGCTGCTACTTACGACGTGCCAACCCAACTAGCTTCGTTGGACTTTTGGAAGTCGGAAGATATTGAAGGAAGCACTGCGTTCGACAATATATCAGCGTGGATATAAAAAACTAGGGAAAAGGCCTACTCGTTGGTACCAACGTTACTTTATAGAGGGAAAAAAAGTTAGTTCCAGAATGTTACATGTTGCAATATCATTGCTGACAATTTAATGCCTGAACAAGATGATCTTGAGAAATCAACGAGGAAGCGACGACAATAAGCAGCTTACAGAAAGAAACTGCCCCAGCCAAATACCTGCCAATATCCAACGTCGTGAACTGCTGGATATCTCCAGAGGTCCAAGAGGCTGTGAGATTGTAGACGTAGGTGAGCTAAAATCAAGGCCATATGTTCGTTTTGATGGTGCTTTCGGCACCGGAGAAGAATCGAGAAGTGCATCTCGTTCGGAATAGAGCAAAGACATTAACCTGAAGTAGGAGCAAGCTGGAGATGGGGTTTGGAGCGACTGGCAATTACAGCGCGCTCTATATATACCTGCTCTGGTCTTCTGGATACAGTTTGGAACTTTAGGAGTACGCAAGCGCCAAGCCCCCGAAGCGTCGAGTAGTGGCAACACCCTTCCATTAAGCTTCAGTTATGAAGGGCGGAGGGAGCGTAAGCTCGGTGGGAGTGCCTATTAACAGAAAATTTTGCCCTAAACCATCTATCCGGTGTAAATTATCGCTCCATGAAGTCAGGTAGATCAGTACGAACCTCCTCTCTTTGACCCAAACACATTCAATGACCATATCGCCTTGGGTCAAGGATCCAGATACCCTGTGATCTTCGTGGATACACCTCTTGGCAATACAGAGGGTTGGGTACCCTTTGCAATTAAACAGGCAATCATAACGTCGAAAGAAGGACACGACGTCTCGATGTGATGCAGTTGGTCCTCGGGAAGATCACCTGCGCATCCGAGGCAAGCTCCTTGAGCTTCTCTTGCGCAATCAAGAGTCACGTATTGGATATCGACTGGGAGCTTCACACAAGTCTGGGGCCTTGAATAGGTCTTTCCATTATGTGAAATGAAGCAAGAACATGAAGGAGAAAGCAAGAACGAGGCCACTATCATGCACCGCTCGCGCCGGCTGCTATTAGTTCCGCTAATGTTCATTGACTGAAATATTCGTATTAAATGTTGATTGTTAGGTACCAGAATATCCTAAAAGCTTGACATATTAGTGAGTTATCCATTATCAGGCCAACTAATACGACCAAAACTAACAGAAATCATTTCAAGAGGCCAATATCCAATATTCGGGCGACGAATAGTAATCAGCGCCAGAAGTGTCAAGGTGGAGCCTCGAGGTCGGCCATTGGAGGAAATATCCAAGAAACACCCTCTTTTCAAAACAAGGCAGTGTTGAGTGATTATAACGATACCCAACTTGTCAGGGAGATACGGAGCATGCGCAAGGAAAAGATTTAAGAGCAAAGTACGTGGCGTGACAATTGGAGAGGAAAGTCACATGCCTTGTGGCTATTCAGGTGATGTGACGAGCGTGTTGTTCGTGACACGCATACGCTAACCACCACCACCACCATTATTGGGTACTACTGTACTAATCGGCTCTAAACGGCCAGTTCGCTCGGTCATGCCTGGGTTCGTGACTCCTTCGTTGTCTACTATGCACCAGCAATGACCTATTTATCAAACAGACGAAGCCGTAATGATTTCACTGAGAGCGATGATGACCACCTCATAGAGTATATCGCGACGCACAATCCTGATCCTTCTGGAAGACAGGGAAACAAGTTATATATCAAGTTAACAGAAAATGTTTGTGTTTTACTCTCATCCAATGCTGCTACTTATGCAGCCCACAGGCGGGAGAGGAATGGCCTTGGTCGGAGAATCATACATGGCAGTCATGGCGCGAACGGTACAAAAAGAACCAGGATTACTTTGATTATCAGATTCGGAAATTTAAACGGAAAGCTAAACAGGCGCTTGAAGCTGCAAAAGATGAGAAACAATCTGGGAAGAAGAAGGATTCCTCAATTGTCAAATCTTCGAATGTTGCTGGGACATCCAAAGCCGCCTCCACCGTAAAATCAGCAAAAGGTGCCGGAGAGAAGAATGTTATTAGGGAACATCGGAAAGGAGGACGAAAGACGGCTGAGCAGGTTGCTCAGCGAAGAAATACCATTGCGCCGCCAAAAGAAAAGAAAGAAGCGCCTGCCCCAGAGCAAGGGCTTATCCCAGCACAGATAGGGACCACGCAAAATCAAAAGCAAGATCCCGGAGAACTCCCTGATATTGATCATGGAGCTTTGTCGCAAGACACGATGGCTGAACTTTTCGGTTCCTACGAAGAATCAGATACTAACAGAGACCCGGTTGAGTAAGTAGTATCCTTATGTCATTCTATTCGATTGCCTGACTCTCTGAGCAGGGCTCATGGCTTGTCCGATATAACTCGGGATAGGTCAACCGTCAAGGCAGTTCCCCAATCCGCTACGGTCGACATTGATTCACCTCGCCTAGCCCAGGTGGTCCTCACCGAGAAATTCTCTGAGAAAGACCCTCCTCCGGCACCTGAACAATCCATGCCGCCTGTCATCTTAGTACCTTCCTCTGACAGCCCAGAGCCACATCCAACGCCAGCGAAACAGCCCAAGAAACGCTTGCTCCTCAGGAAACGTGCTGATGACGACAATTTCTTCGCAAGTCCTTCGCGTTCCCCTGCACCTCCAACTCTCCAAGACCCGGTCCCCACCAAAAAGCAACCACTTGTCCGTATAGAAGGCCCTTTCCACTCAAGCCTGAAACGACCGCGCACAGTCGAAGAAAAGGATGACACAAATAGAAGTCCAGAATGGCCACCTAATCGGAAACGTAGAAAGGAGGGACATATCCATATCATGCAAGATGTTCAACCAATGCTGGGACAAAAAGTCGATGATGTATCGATGAAGACGTCAACAGTCGCTCCCAGGCCCCAGGCGGTACATGTCAATGCAGTTGCTTCATCATCGAAAGTCAAACTGCCAAGCGCCGTCCAACCTACGCCAGTTCATTCCGACACAAAGCACGATGGTTTCGATGTATCTAGTCCGAGGCGTCAGTCCAAGGAAAAGATCGCTACTACTGTGCCAAGGGAATCCGAAGGTGGACAGCACTCGATGGCAATGAAAAAGCCTAACGCTGTACCTCCGGTTCATAGTGTCGTTGATGTTAATCATCCCCGAATCGTTATCGAGGGCGTTCCACAACATGGCTCTAACCTAAATCTCCCAGAAAGCCGTACTGAAATCAGGCAAGAGTTTCTTGCCAACAACACTCCACCTGCGGTATCACCACCTCCACCGCGCGCTATCTTCAACCATATTCTGCCCATCCAACATCCACCTGACGCTGCTGATCCTTTCACGCAAGTGAAACCTCTATCGGCGAAGGCCGCTGGTAAAGCTCGTGATGATGCCGGCTCGTTCAAGAACGAGAATAAACTACCGAGGCGGATCGACCTTCATCGGGAAAGCTTGGCAGGAAAACTTCGTCGACAAAGCGGCAACCCTAATGCCTCTTTCGCATCGAGCAGGCCTGGATCAGCTCTGAGTTCGTACACGTCTACGACCGCCAGCTCGAGTAAGAAGAAGAGGAAGGACGGTGCTCGGTTGAACCATCGTCGTACTTCTGAATCTCTACGCAAGTCAATCTCCGCTTTGGATTTACCACCCGAGAAAAAAGACTTTGCCGTTGCTGCTACAGCAGAACTGGAGAAACAGATCGAGGCACTAGCAAAGCAGTATGGAGTGTCCAACGAAATCGCGATGAAGACGTACCTGAATACACGCAGTATTGAGAAGACCAAGTTTGTGTTGGCAGAGCTCTTTCGGGGTTTATGTTCGTTAGAAGAGGAATTATATTCGCGATTGCCTAAACTACGCCACACCTCTAACGATGATGAGGATGCGGACTCTGATGCAGACCTTCTTGACGGTCTCATCCCTCGTCCTTCTCCGCGTCCTGCACCAAGAGTCTCAAGCCCAAACCTAAATGCAAACCAAGTTTCCCCATTTTCTTCCCGACGCCGGTCTAAATCAAATTCACCGCGCAAACGAAGTCGGCCCAGTCTCGTCATCAAACCACTTCCTTCTGACAAGGATGACCCGCCGTCGGACTACTCTCCCCCTAGCAAATCGCGTGCTGGGCAGTTCCTGAGGCTGGTAAAAGCGGGTAAGCTTGAAGAAGCGATTGCACGCGAACAGCGGCGAGTGAGTGGCCTGCACGTTGTGAGCACGCAGGAGACACATGCGAGGAAGCCATCGCCTTCGGTTTCTCCTGTGAAAACGGCGAAAGGGAAAGCTGTGGCCCCTCTTGAGGTCGATCAGGATGTACCCATGGACGTGGATGAAGGAAAGGTGGTTGAAGTGGTTTATGACAAGGAGCAGGAAGGCTATGATGACGACGATGATGATGAAGATATGTATGTTCATACAGAGGATGACGAGCAGGATAAACGAAAGGCTGAGGATGAGGAAGCTTCCGTTGTCGTTGAGGATGAAGAAGAGGAAGGACAACCCTTCAGCAACGACGAGCTCTCCGTTGACGAGCATGCACAGAAAGAAGATGATCTCGAAGATGATCTCGCAGATGACGGTGACGGTGACGATGAAAACGAAGACGACGAAGATGAAAACGAAGTTGAAGACGAAGACGAAGATGCAGATGAAGCCGACGTAGCTAGCCTTGTTGCAGAAGAAGAAGATCTCAAAGCCGAAGTAGAGGTCGAAGAACAAATACAACTGGATAGTGACAAACAAGACGGCGATGACTCTGGATTTGCCTCCGAATCTCAAATGCCTCCTCCAGGCGCGCAAAGGCTGCCTTCCGAAACTCTGCAAACCTTCAAGTCTGAACCTCAGTCACAGCTGCAAGTATTTTCGCAATCTCAGCCCCAATCTCAGCCCGAGCAACCAACCGATATTCGCTCGAAAGAATGGACATCTGCCGCTGAAGCACGCGAATACAAGCGCCTGGCATTCGACGCTACCAATGACGACGAAGAAAATAGACAGGCTATGCTTAAGTTTGAAGAGCGTAAGCATCCTGATTTATTGAGACTAGCGAGTGTGGAGTGGGTGGCGGAGTTTTTGCAGAGGACGAAACGGAGGGTGTATTAAGAAGGGATTCGAGCCTTTTGTACTTCCTTTCGTGATGGCATTGTGCAGATCTTTTCATCTCTTTCGCCAACCTTTATATTACCACGTCCCACCACGAATATCTTATTTGGGATAGGTTCGACTATTCTGTTCGATTGTGATAGGTGTATTTATGCAAAAAATTCAAAGAAAAAATAATCAACCTGACCTGTTGTTTATATTTAGACTCTAGCGTGACCTTCCCAGCCTCGTCGTTCTCGCTACTCGAGTCCTTTCTATAATCCCACTACATAACCAGAATGGAACCCCCAGCCAGGAAAACTCGACTGCACATTCCAAAGTCCGCTCCTGATCATGTTGAGTCCACCACAAAGATACTTTCTTTGCCTGTCGAAATCACGGCTATCATTTTCGAGTTAATTTGTTGGGAAAGGTTCGAAAGCAGCCGCCTGCCCAGAGAAGTGACAATTTCGCATGTGTGCCATTCGTGGCGGGCGCTTGCGCTCGCTCGTCCTGAACATTGGACATATTTCCATTCCAATGGCGAGAAGAGCTCTGTGCTGAAGCGTTTGCAAGCATACTTGGAACGGTCCAAGGACGAACCGCTGGAAATCGAATTCAAAGTCACCGTCAAGTTCGACGTTTGGGCTTATAGAGGCGTCCAGAGACTACTCCACGAGGCACTCAAGTACATCCACCGTTGGCGGCATTTCTCCCTGATATCGGATCATCATGATTGGTATACTCCAGACCTCATCCAATCGTTGCATGTCATTTCCACCCGCCGCCTCGAGTCACTCCAAATATCTCTCTGCGCCCAAACTGGCCGAATCATCCAAGGGCCACTGCCTGGACCACCCAAGTATATTCGAGGAGATGCTCCCAATCTTTCTGCGCTATATCTTGACGAGACTTGGTTCGTCGTAGACCCGAGCTGGTTACTACTGCTCCCAAATCTCAAAACGCTTCAAATACACGCCCAAATGGGAGTGAGGGCAAAGAGCGGGCAGGTACCTGCCGAGAATATCAAGAAGATCTTCAGGTGTCCAAACCTCGAAAATTTATCAACAGTCTGGAAAGTTTTCCGGGGGTTTGGGGCCACCATGCCTTCAGGCAAAGTCACAGCTCGCAACCTGAAGAACATACGATGCGGAGATGAGAATATCCTGCGATATCTCTTCCACTGCGTTGATGCCCCCGTGCTGGACCTTTTGGTCATCAACCATCTTCGAATATCCTGGTGGCATGCTCTCCCCATCGCGAACAACAATTGCCCTTTGTTTCCTGTATTGCGCACCCTAGCGTTTATGAATTGTGTTCTCGACAGCAACGCCTGTTTTGGTGATATAGCCCGATTGATGAACACAATTGAACGCCTGTATATCGCAGGATGGTTGGGCTGTCGCATGGAAGACGTATTCAAGCACATGGCCGAATGTTATGCGAGGGATGGAACCATCATGTTCCCGGTGTTGGAGGAGTTGTACTGCGCATCTTCTAGGGACCAACCACGCACAGAAGAAATCGATTACTTTGATTATCTGAACGTCGTTACATCGAGGAGCGAACGTTTGAAAAGGCACTGCACCTTGCATTTGTATGAAGCCGATGCGGAGACCTGGAAGTCGAAACACCCCGAAACTTGGAAAATAATGGAAGGATGGGATTATTATCGCAGAATACCAAATGACTATCCAGCTGGTTTGGACTTGGTCCCATGGCCGGCGCGTGTCGCTCGGTATCAGGAGTGTGGGTGGGAGAGTTTTGTTGAACGGTTTACTTATTCTTTAGCAGGCAAGAGATGATTTTATCGTATTATTACCAGCAGGGATAGGGTATTAATTGAATTATAGACTACTGCATTTGAATGAAGCTCCCGCTCTGATTTCTTAGGCGATGTTTATCATAGGCGACTGCCTCCTACTATTTGTCCCATTCTTCAACCCCTGCTTGTCAATTGTATGATTATTATTGCCTTTATTATGCGGGGACTGGTGGTGGGAGATTCGCTGGATCCTCAGCCGTTCGATGTATAGAAATGTGAGGATGATGAGGTCGACAATGTGTTCTCCTGCGGGGAAGATGTTAATGCATGTTGGTGCTTGCTTTTGGTTCGGTTGGTATGAAGTCTTTTCTTTCTTCTCCGGATGCTGCTCGGTAGTTTCTGATGGGTGTGCGTATCGGGCGACGAGCAGAGGAACGTGGGCTTTCCCATGTTTCTCGTGCGGATCTGAGTCCAGAAGAAATAGCTGTTTACCGGGGAAACAAGTGGTGTTGAGGGTATAAGGAGGGCTGGGAGAGACGGGGGTGCTTACTTCGGACACGTTCTTTTCTAGCCTCCAGATATATGTCATTCCATCTTCTCCTGAGAAGAGGCGATCACTGTCATGCAGAGACTATTCAATATCATTTCCATCAAACAGCATATTGAGGTAGACCTACCTTCCATACCAACCTCTCACCTCTTTTTTGAAGAATTCGCTCGTCTTCCACTCTTTGCCTTTATACCGGATCACAGAGGATAGGATTGTATGGAACTCGATTGAGGCAACCTCTGAAAAGCGCGTATGGGACTCGGTTTCTACGGCCGCTTTTCGTAGATGTTCAAGGTCTGCGAGCACAGGCGACTGCAAGCGAGCCGAAGATGAGTCCGACCAATGGAACTCGTGGTCGTGCCATGAATCGAAGGAAGACGGTCTGCCGGGATCGCGTCTCTCTTCTATGATTTCGTTCTCCAGAGTGGTCGAACTGGGAAAGCTTGTAGAGCTACTACTGGTTGATGAGTAGTAGGAGTGGGAGTGCGCTTCCGAGTCTGCGTAGGCTGCAAAGTGCTTTTCTGCCCAGAGCACTTCATCGGGGGTAGGCTTGAGGTTGGGCAGGGCGTGGAAGAGTGTGGCGGTACGTGGTCTGGGTGAAGACGGGCATATAGATTTGAAGACGACTTGCCCGGTTTTGGTACAGAAGTCGGTGTTGGTTGGGTCGGTAGGATTAGTTAGGTAGAGGGACATTCTGAATTAAGAATAGAGAGATAGTCCAGTAGGTGGATTGTGCTTGGTGGCAATTTTTGCATTGCATGCTAAGGTAAAGCAGGTTTATATAGTCGGAGAATCGTATATGAAACTGGAATGTAGAATCCAGTCACTACAAGGTCACTACAAGAGCGCGTCGGATGACAGACAAGAGCAAGTTACAAGCCCAGAATAGCCGAGGTTCAAATTCTGCCTTCGCCTAGATTTGTCCTGGATATAAATAGAACAAACCCCCAGGTACTATGTCAATTTATTCTTTAATTATAAGAACACAAGTCAGGAAAGAAAACTTGAGTGAGAGATTATTTTAGTAGGCCAGGCCGACAGAGTAAAATAGGGTAAGGAAAATGCGGATTTCAAGAAGACGTCCGAGTCAAAGGCCAAGAATCTAGAACAGACCCAGGCGAGTCGGAGGCGACGCGGCTAAGGACTCAATACGACTCGAGCAGAGGAAGTAGCGCTGAGCCATGGTGTGTGGTTGCATTGCCCGGCGAAATGGACAAAATTGTGACAGTGAGTGGGAGGAACCCTGACTAGGAGGCCTGACGACGCGACCCCTAAACTACAACTCCATGATGATCTGCGCCGTGATGAACAATTTTGAAAAACACCTACGTCCAAATCTCCTAAAATGGTCATACTTCCAACCAAGTATACGAGAAGCTTGATGTTCAAACTTGTCCGTCAGGTCTGTAGGATTCGGCTTTTCCAGTGCTGGCCGCCAGCCAAGGTATGGTTTAAAATTTACATCGTTGCATATCTACGGACTCGACACTCATTGGATAGCCACATTGTAGGATACTGGTAACTGCGCTGCGGTGGTCTACAGACCTCGAATACTACTTGTGAATTCATTACCCAGAGCAATTGAAATAATGCCGCCACGCACACATGGGTGCGCTTGGGCCGAGCGAGCGTGATCTGTTCCAACCTTGGGTCCTTGACATACGAAAATGACAGCGACAATCCTGACTGAAGGCACAGGTTTGGTCCCTAAGTCCGGCCAGTCGATCCTACTAGTTGGTCTATCCACACTACTGTACCATTTCGATCAATTCGGCAGTAACGCGTAACGGAGCGCCAAATTTGGCCGAAATGTAACGGTTGTAACGCTTACAGAAGCTTCCCGCCGAAATTTCTGGCCGTTACACCCCAATTTGGGTCAAATTTGAGCTATTTTTGGCTCGAAATTGGCCGAAAATGTAGGTATGTAACGCCAAATTTTTCGCTCTGCCGAAATGAAAATTTCGGCAGGCGTGTAACGCGTAACATGGCCTGCCGAATTGATCGAAATGGTACAGTAGACGCAGCCTGGGAGGAAACCGCCAAGCTGTGCAGCCCACCGAAAGGCGGTGTGGAGTCTCATGTTGGTCTCGGCATGATGATGATAACACCAAAGGTCCCATAATGGGGCCGTTCGCATACCCTCTCTGTTCAGTACTTCGACCACGATGACTCCTGAAGCATATCTCTTGCTTTCTCTGCCCGATGCCTCTTTGACCACAGGAGGAGGAGGATACCCAGAAACCGGCGTGCTCAATTTGGAGTGCGTCTCCATGCCTAGCCCAGATTCAAAGAACGAACAGGACAAGAACGTGTATCTCGTCCTACGCATTAACTCAACAGAGGTCCCTATAGACCCTGCGAGGGTCGTCAGGCGGTTTGACGAGCCTGGTAGAAGGGTGTATTCGTTTGCAGGCACCCAAATCGACCCGTCTGAGATGGTCCTTGCAATCGCCACTCCTTCGAGTAAAGGCGAGTTGACAGACAAAATCGACGCATTCGATAATATCCTCGAGCAATATGTGACGGAGTTCCATGGCCCTTTACACGATTCAAATACCATTGCGGGGCAATCGACGACGGTGGATATCAAGCAAGCCGACTCGAAGCGAGATCTCAGGGGCCAACTTGTCATGGTCAACGAGGACACCGGGGAGGTCGTTGGTCAGGTAGAGGATAGATTCAGGATTGAAGAGGACCCTGTTATGCATCAGCCTGGACACGAGAACGATCCCGTTATTATCGAGGTTGGCGAAGAATATAGCACTCGTCAGTCCGACAAGGATGCTTTGACTGCATTTGCCCGTATCGTACCTCCTGAGCAGAGGAATTGGATCACATCGTCTGCTAATATTGCTAGGTACGCTCTTCTAGTTTATTGTCGAATACATTTACTCATTGAATTTATATCCAGCCATGCAATCTCAATGACCACCAACCTTATCCTCACCACTATCACGACCGCCTCTTCTTTCTACATTTCCCATTCTACACCCTCTCCTCACGCATCTGGCACCAGCACACCCACCGGCACGCGCTCAACCACTCCAGGAGCACCTGGAGCACCTCCTCCTCTCCCACCACGCGCCCTCGTTTTCCTCACATCTGACAAGACCAAGAAAAACCTCAACACCATCCACGCGTATAGCGGAGAGGCGGTGAAAATATCTTCCAAAACCGTCGGGATGATTGACAAGATGATCAGGAGAGCGATAGGTGCAGGCCCGAAGAGGCAGAAATATTTCCCCACCAGGAAGGATGGTGCGGGGCAGGAATCGGGATCCACGTTGACTGCACCTGGCCCTGCGCTGCCCGCAAAGTCGAGGAGTCCTTCTCCCCATCCCAGCCCACCGCCATATTCTTATTCTAGTGAAAAGCAACAGGGAGAGAAACCACCCCTTCCTCCACGTAATCTGGGCAATACAAATGCAGCCGCAGGTTCATCCACTTCTTCTCAACCACCACCCCTCCCACCTCGTCTCACGACCAAAGACCACCTCTTGATCTCTGCCGACCTTATTCTGTCTACCATCGACGATTCCACTCGGCGTCTACTTGATACAGGCACCGAACAGGTCGGGAGGATCGTAGGACACAAGTATGGTCCTGAGGCGGCCCAGTCATCGTTGCTCATGGCCGGCACGGCGCGGAACGTTGGGCTGGTTTACGTCGATATGAGCGGGATCGGTAGGAGGGCATTGTTGAAGCGGGCGGGGAAGAACTTTGTCAAGGCCAGGGTCAAGAACATGATGGGATTGAATGCAGCGCAGCCTGTTCCGACCCCTAAGAGCGCGCAGTGAAGGTGATAGAAGGCAGATTTACAAGGGCATTCCAGTGATAATAAAGTTTAACATGGATATTTTAATTGGGACTTAATGATACATAAACTATGGCTGTAATAATAATATGATCTTTACGAATGGATTCAGATTCGACTCCAAGGAGAGGAGCAGCTTCTACGCTACGAATGCCAATGCCTATCTAAACGCGCAGGGCGAGTACTTAGTGCAGGAGGAGCTGTTTAATCTTCGAGCTTCAAGGCAGTCTTATATCTAAATTGCAGGTTTTTCCTTCTAATAAGGAGTAAGAACCCCTAGGAGACATACCTAGGGATTTGTTCTATTTATATCCACGATAAATCTAGGCGAAAACAGGATAACCTCGGCTATTCTGGACTTGTAACTTGCTCTTGTCTATCATCCGACCCGCTCTAGTTGTGACCCTGTACTGACTGGATTCTACATTCCAGTTTCATATACGATTCGCCGACTACAGTATATAAACCTGCTTTACCTTAGCACACAATGCTAAAATTGCCACCAAGCACAACGGCCCGCCTACTGGACTATCGCTCCATTCTTAATTCAGAATGTCCCTCTACCTAACTAATCCTACCGACCCAACCAACACCGACTTCTGCACCAAAACCGGGCAAGTCGTCTTCAAATCTATATGCCCGTCTTCACCCAAACCACGTACCGCCACACTCTTCCACGCCCTGCCCAACCTCGAGCCTACACCCGACGAAGTGACGAATGTCATTTGCTCCGACAAGACTGGCACTTTGACTACTAATCAAACGAGCGTGTCCAAAGTAGGCCCTTCGTATTACCTGTTCTATCTGTAGACTAACGATCTTTTGCATCAGTTCAAGTTCTTGGTCATTGACGGAAGCACTGGGGCTCCACGCGAGTATACCGTTGAAGGAACAACCCTTTTCGCCTGTCGGGTCGGTCTATAATGTGATGGCAAGGAAGCCTCTGCTGGACTCAGATCAGACCCTATTCAACGACTGGCAGAGATTAGCTCGTTGTGTAACGGTGCCAAGATTGTCTACCACGCTGTAAGTGTGAACGCCTTTTTACCGGAAGCGTATATTTACTCTGCTTTCACGCTCTGAAAGATACCAACGTTGGCGAACCAACTGAAGCTACATTCAAGTTGAGAGTTCTCGCTGAGAAGATTGGCTGCCGCGATGCTCAAGTTTCTAAATCACTTCGCGACCTTCCTCTTACTGCTCGCGCCAACGCTGTCAATGAGCACTTTGAGCGCACATACCCTCGTCTTCTCACCTTTCAATTCTCTCGGGACCGCAAGACGATGTTCGACGATGTTCGTTCTTGTTAAGAACGCGAATTCGTGATGTAGCAACATGCACACACCCTCCTTCATGTCCCAACATCATCACTCCCGTCTTCTTTACCCCTCGTGTGGGAGTCTTCCCGGTTTTGGCAAGGCAATGCAGCGCGTGATAGTCTATAGAATCAGTTCCTGAATCCTTACGTCCTCGATATCTCCTTCGATTACCGCGAAACTCGTCCCACATCGTCTCGATATTCATCCTCGTCCTTCGAAACCGCATTCTTAGTCTTCAAATCTCGTTTCAACAGCCGGCAGCAGTCTTGGACGCCCAGAACAACTAGCTACAATATCGTTCTCTCTCGGTTTGGGTAGTACGACGCATAGTGCTGATTTGGGCTCGCTGTCCCCTGAACCATTCCGTCAGGAACAGCAGACCAAGCCGAAGAAGACGAGCAAGTTCCTATCGATTAGCCTTCGCTATTACTCTTGCCGTTTGAATGGAAACGTGATGCGCGAAACATTGGCAACAATCGCAACAACAAGATGCACATGGAAATCTAACACACATACAATCGTTGGTTTTGTATGACTTTGTAAATGTTCAATGTTTGTGTTCCCCACAATAAGACTGCTTTCAATCTACAATACCTCTTCCTGTTCACACAACATCAATCTGCGCATGACTTCTTGCACCTCCTCATCTTGGTCATCAACATAATTGCAGCGTCTGTGCTTATATGCTTGTCCTGCTAGGGTGAGAAGGTCCTGCCCTCCTACTGAGTTCCAAAACGGATGATTTGGAGAGACTTTACTTCCAAGTTCAACTATATCCTCCATATCCCAGAGTGTGTAATCGTTGCTTGCATCTCCACCAGAAAACTTACTGCATAATGAATATTTGAAGTGGGCTTTGATAAAACACTGTTCCACTGTATTCTCTCCGCCGAGCAAGATGTGCTCCTTGAGCCTGGATGCGCGAAAGCCCTCCTTTGCTAAGAGCTGAAGCGCATCTTTACCGATTTCTTCAAACAAAACAATGCGGTAATTGTCCTGCGCAGAGAAAGGTTTGTCAGAAAACCTCCATTACTTTACGTGGGACATACATCGACGTCAATCGCAAAAGAATTGTTCATGAAGGCGGTTTGCAGGGATTTGTGCATTGTGATACAATTTCTCGGTATACGAACGTCATCGGGATCTTTGTACTTGTCATCGTAATCATCCTACATATATCCAGTGTGTTCAGCTCTTATCACTACGGCAGGCAGTGCTCTTCACTTACATACTCCATCCAAGCCGGAGGCACGATCCAAGAAATAACTGCGTCGTCACCAGCAGGCCCGCTGAGTGCGCATTGACCCTTATCCCTGCGGAGTACCGTCTCCCAAATTTTTTTGTCTGGTGCGTTATCTTTTTTACACTATCAAGAAATGAGCCTGGGTAGCATGCAATGCATGAATTAAACGCACTTCATCAAACGTATTGTGCGGGTGTCTCTTGTGAGCGATTTTGGATTCGACCCTTGTGGCTCTCAGCCCGTATGAGTCCCGCTGACAGGATTCATGGAAGTGAGAAGTAGAGGTAATGCCGTTGGGGTCTGTTTTGGTCAAAGATTGAAGGGTCAGTAGAATCTTATATTCCAAGACGTAAAAACAGATATTCCCACCACTGTTAAATAAAGCATAATAGCCTGCAGGTATTGCTGTCTCCTTGTCGTCCCATTCGATCGTCTTCCCGGTTGGGTTTTTTGCGTATAAGAACAACGCCCACGATTCCAACGTGACTTCCTTTAGAATATACTGCGGCATGCTGGGAAATAAAATGCGCCTAAGCCACTGATCCACTTGGTGGGGCGTAGCCTTCGTCACTCGCTGATTAAGACCTGGTTACAGTCCTCATGTCAAAAATCAATCAACACACCGAACAGGGAAGCGACACATACCAGCTATTAACGGGCCGTGATTGCATCCTAGAAAGATGAAGGTATCTCGCTGGAGACGACGGCTCTTCTTGGACAGTGCAGCAGTATCTGTGGTGGCCACTTGGGACTCAGACATGAGGACTATGGTTCCAAAGTCTGGCAAATGCTGTTGGTCTGCTTACAGTGTCTTGCATATCAGACTGCACATCGTAATTTCTAAATTTACTTGGTCGTATTTGTACAAGCGGCATTGCCTACTCGGCAGAGTACATAATGAATCTCATCTCCGCTCCGCTTACCTTCGGCAACTGGGTTATGATGCTGAGCAGCCTTCTCAAAAACCATCCATGAGCCCTCATTAGCCTCCTACATCGCCGACGACGGAAGACATAGTAATTGGATCCTCTGGTGTAGGCAAAACAAGTCTTCGTGGAAAGGTATACCAATCCCTCATTATTAGTGTTAGGAGACTGACCTCGGGTAGTACATTTCAGGTCGCTTTTCTAGTGGTCATCGGGCAACAATTAGAGCGGATCTTATCACTAAAACACTACCACATCCGACGAAACCAGATGAGTCAGTCACCTTGCAAATTTGGGTCCATAGTTGCATAGTCTGACGCCTGAATTATGATAGGACACTGGGGGCCAGGAACAATTCTCTAGCTTGCCGTCTGCCTTCTTCCGTGGTGCAGATGCAGCATTACTCATGTTCGACCTAAACCAGTCGGAAACTATGTCGGCGTTGAAGAAGTGGTGGGCAGGTTTGCAACAAGACACCTGTGTCGGGCGAGGCGGACATGGATGATTACTGCTGTGTTGTGGTCGGGAACAAGATCGACATGGCTGGACAGGATGGAATGTTCTCCCAATCCGGAGCTTTGGAGTTCCTGGACGAACTTGTACCACCCCCTGTTTCTAATCTATCGTCTACTGGAGATGTCCTTCCTTCTACGCCGACCAATGGAATTTTGCAACGAAACGGAACCGACATACCGACTCCAAATCGAAGCATAAGCTCGCAATCGACTCCATCATCTTCACTTTCCATTCCACGTTCTTCCGCAATTACGATACGAAATGGCTCTGGCTCGACATCTCGTTCACCAAGGACAGGCCTTTCCAAGTCTCGATCTCGGTCTTCTCGATTTTACCCCGGAACAATGACTACGACACATACCGCAATGACAATATACCATACCCTACCCTTTCCTCCTCCATGTTCGACTTCTACGAATCTGCACGTTCGTCTCCGGAACCATCATTGAGTCCACAAGGCAGCGTCCGGAAACGAAGTATGACCATTTTGTCGTCAAACAGCACGAGCTCGGGTAGCGCAGCGACCATTACCCCAAGTTTATTTGCTCTCGAGAGAGAGAAATGCTCAGCGCCAACAGTTCACCACCTCCGCAGGCATCTTCACTACCGCCGGGACGTAGTCGCAAATTATTCTTCACGTCTGCCAAGACTGTGGAGGGTGTCACAGACGTCTTTGAATATATTGCAAAGAGAGTCATCAGGAAATGGGGATATGAGGAATGGGTGGAAGCTCGGACAATGCATTCAAATCGAGATTGAATCGAGAGGTAGGCGGCGCCGCGGAGACCATCCGACTACAGGCAGAATGGAAGAGGCAGAAAATGGTCGAATTGTTGCTAGTCGCTGTGTTATCAGGGCATAAAGTCCCTCTTGTAGTGTGTACTTCGCCTGACTTATAGCATTCTTCTCTGACTTTCGTAGTCGATTTTACCCTAGTTATGTCAGAATGTTTTGTCACCTACTATGAACATTATTTATTCATATTTCGTTGCGTCGTCTTTCTGTCCGAAGTTGCATTTTTTCTCTATTCCTTTTCCCCTGCTTCCTCAGTAACATTAAGGACGCGAGGGCAATTCATGCATACCATGACTCCCATTGTAGTTGTCCAATCAATACTCCTTACATATCCCCCAGCTGCTGGGAATTTTCAAGAAACCTCCATCATGACTAGAACAGAATGGTTGCAACTCATCTGCCTACTTCGAGGCTTTCCATGCGTATTCCAGCTGTTTGGTGCTTCCCCTGAACCAAAACTTGCCGGTCAGTCGTACTGAGTGCTTAGCCGCGTTGTCTGGGTCTGTTCTAGATTCTTAGCCGTTGACTCGGACGTCTTCTTGAAATTCTCATTCTCCTTACCCTGCTCTCCAAAATTTCTATATTTCTCGGTCTACCACATTGCGCAATGATATTTACTCAGAAGTTTTTCGTAAATACCCCTGGGCGACATACCTGGGTATTTGTTCTATTTATATCCACAACAAATCTAGGCGAAAACAGGATAACCTCGGCTATTCTGGACTTGTAACTTGCTCTTGTCTGTCATCCGACGCGCTCTTGTAGTGACCCTGTACTGACTGGATTCTACATTCCAGTTTTATATACGATTCTCCGACTATATAAACCTGCTTTACCTTAGCACACAATGCAAAAATTGCCACCAAGCACAATCCACCTACTGGACTATCTCTCTATTCTTAATTCAGAATGTCCCTCTACCTAACTAATCCTACCTACCCAACCAACACCGGCTTCTGCACCAAAATCGGGCAAGTCGTCTTCAAATCTATATGCCCGTCTTCGCCCAGACCACGTACCGCCACACTCTTCCACGCCCTGCCCAACCTCAAGCCTACCCCCGATGAAGTGCTCTGGGCAGAAAAGCACTTTGCAGCCTACGCAGACTCGGAAGCGCACTCCCACTCCTACTACTCATCAACCAGTAGTAGCTCTACAAGCTTTCCCAGCTCGACCACTCTGGAGAACGAAATCATAGAAGAGAGACGCGATCCCGGCAGACCGTCTTCCTTCGATTCATGGCGCGACCACGAGTTCCATTGGTCGGACTCATCTTCGGCTCGCTTGCAGTCGCCTGTGCTCGCAGACCTTGAACATCTACGAAAAGCGGCCGTAGAAACCGAGTCCCATACTCGCTTTTCAGAGGTTGCCTCAATCGAGTTCCATACAATCCTATCCTCTGTGATCCGGTATAAAGGCAAAGAGTGGAAGACGAGGGAATTCTTCAAAAAAGAGGGGAGAGGTTGGTATGGAAGGTAGGTCTACCTCAATATGCTGTTTAATGGAAATGATATTGAATGCTCTCTGCATGACAGTGATCGCCTCTTCTCAGGAGAAGATGGAATGACTTATCTCTGGAAGCTAGAAAAGAACGTGTCCAGTTCGCTTACGCCAGCGGTTGTGGTTCCGAACAACCATCTGCGTCATCTGCGAGCGTACAGGCAGAGTTGAAGCCTGGAGAGTCCCTTGTCAGGGTATACGCATCGGTGCATTTCCAAGATATCGTAATTAACGAGGACACGTGGGTGCAAAGCATCTTGAACACCTTTGGACGATCTCTCCAAGCCCATGCAAAATCTGCGATTCGACTGGACGAGAGGCTTGTTAGAGGTTTAGGTGAGTGACTCATGTGACATTAGTTGTCACAACACTGACGCGCAGCTTACATAGGCATGGTTTCGCAGGAACCTGGAGCAATATTCAGAAACGCAACTGTCAGGACTCAGTTCGATGCTGGAGTCGATCCCGGAGAGAAAAACAATACGCTCTATCATCCTTGACATTCCATTGTCTATTCACAATGAAAATGACCCTGAAGCCGCTAGTATCTTTCCTACCAAAAATCTCCTCGAGTGTACCGCTGGTACGTTTTCCTTTGTCGTCCACTCGAGTACGCATTGACTGTTGACCCTACCTTTAGCCCAGGCTCAGGCAGCAGCCGAAAGATTGAGTGCCACAGAAACGACCGGTACATTCACTTTATCAACTTGTGCATCCATCCCTCTCGAACGACACATTGACATTTACTTGATTTGCTCCCTTAGCTTCAGTCCCCGCGTTGCCTAATGCAGTTGACAAAGAAGAGAGCGCTCAGGCTGGTAAGCCTTCCGGAAAGCGACTGCCATCTCAGGAAGAAATGTGGGAGCAATTACAAGAAATGAGGGAAAGAATTCGCAAGCTGGAGAAGAATTGCCAGCCAGTCTGCGAATGGGAGAGGAAGTTCCGTAGAAAATCACGCGAGCTCGTTGAACTACAAACAGTCCACGGACGCCTCTTAGCATCAGGCGGCGACCATAAGCTCGCCAAAGCTTATAAGGAAAATGTCAAGACCGCTTTGAAGCTCCTCAGTGAGGACCTGTTTGGTGGCATTGAGGGGGCAATGTCCGTAAGTATTCTTTTTTTTATTGGAATATATTGCATCATTGCATGGTTTGGATGGACTCTCTCGCTCACCACTTGTTTGCAGCTATCCGAAATTCTCCAAGCCCTTGGTTTGAGAGCAATCTTAGACGCTGGGCAGAGCCTACTCGGCCGGTTCCTCGGTCTTGAGACTATGGATCCTAAAAAAGATACCTATTCATTGAGTTTTCGGATGAAGATTTCACGCGATGCGAATGGGAAGTTATTCGGCAAAGGCCAAGTAGCCGACGATGGACGACGCAATTACGCACGGATGCTCATGCAATCTCAGATGAACATGCTCGCCGCACAGGAACAGCAGTCGCCGCTCGCTGTCGCCACCCAGTGCCTCCTTGACAAAGAGGAGATCATGAAGATCCTCACCGTTGGCAGGTCGAAATTCAGAGACGAAGGCGATATGGTGGCGCACATGCTCCCTACTTTGGCTGATGTTGAGGGCTACGTGGTATCCCCAGCTTCAGAGCTCACAGTAAATGAAAAACGGAACATGAAGATTATATTGGAAGCTGTTAATATGACTAAAGGCGATCAGGGTCCTGTTGCAGCTACAGTTTGAGTTTTTTTGTCTCTCTCCACCGCTCTCCTCAGCAATCTCTGCCTCGGGTCTCTCTTTTTCTATACCTATAGAGGGGCAGGGAGAGGCCTGTGATTTCGCTAGTATTTACCTTCCTGTACTTTATTCCTTCGATCTTGAGCACTTTGTATTTTAGTTTCGATGTGTATCTTATCCTTGATTATTGTTGAGAAACATGACCACCAGAGTTTTTTTTGCTTTGCTTTTACATAAATACACCTAAGTATCGCAAGCAAGCAGAACACGTCTTTGAAAATTTGCACGAAAATTCGAGCCTATCCCAATGTATTGAATCTTTCCGAAATTGTAATTTGGGACAGACTGGGCTGTAAAAACAAAAATCACAGCAACGTTCATTCCTCGATATGTTCGTCATCTAGATCAGGAGCATCTACGGAAAGAGACCTGAGTTCGGAAAGGCGAAGCCAACCATCCTCCTCATATTGCGCCACACGTGGGGACCAGGGGACCAAATCAATCCCATTCGGATACTATCTGCCCAACTTGCGATAATAACCTCCATCTTCCATAATCTTCCAACTCCCTGGATCGCTCATTTCAAATGAGGTAGCCTCGTCATCATATAAATGCAAAGTACAATGCTTCTTCAAGCTCTCGGTGCGGGATTTGAAGATAGTTGTGTAATGGGTGTAATCTGGGACTTCGCCCAGATCTCTGTCAAACGCGCAGTAGAGCAGATCCATGCCATTGGGGTAAAAGATGGTGCCGTTCTCGGTGAACTGATCAGCCATGTCACTGAACATCTTGTCCACCATGTTGGTCGAGCGATTGCTGGTAACGTATATATGTTTGGCGTTGTTCGTGGGGAGGGTAAAGTGATGAAAGACCTCAGCACCATCCCTTGGCCAACCGGGGTTGATGGAAGCTGGAGCACATCATCTTGCCTGCTAAAGAATAAGTAAACCGTTCAACAAAGCTCTCCCACCCACAATCCTCATACCGAGCGACACGCGCCGGTCAAGGGACCAAGTTCAAGCCATCTAGACATTCCTTCGGTATTCTGTGATAATAATCCTCTCCTTCCATGGTTTTCCAAGTTTCAGGCTGTTTCGACTTCCAGGTCTCCGCGTCGTCTTCGTACAGATGAGGTGCAGTGCCTTTTCAAACGTTCTCTCCTCGATGTAACGACGTTCAAGTAATCGGAGTAATCAATTTCTTCTGTGAGTGGTTGGTCTCTAGAAGATGCACAGTACAACTCCTCCAACTCCGGGAATAGGATGGTCCCATCCCTCGCATAACATTCGGCGGCTATATCACCGAAACAGGCGTTGGTATCGAGAACACAATTCATAAATGCCGGGGTGCGCAATGCAGGAAATAAAGGTCGATTATCGTCGTTGTCAGGAATGGGAATATTCCACCGCGATATTGCAAGATGGTGGACGACCAAAAGGTCCAGCGCGGGCGCGTCAACGCAGTGAAAGAGATATCGTGGGATATTCGCATCTCCGCATCGCAGGTTCTTCAATAATCAATTTGCGAGCCGTAACTCTGCCTGAAGGCATGCTGTGTCCCGGGCCGAAACCTTTCCAAACTGTCGATGAATTTTCGAGGTTTGGACACCTGAAGATGGCCTCGATATTCTGAGCGGGTACCTGCCCGTTTGTTGCCCTCACTCCCTTTTGGGCGTGTATTTGAAGCGTTTTGAGATTTGGGAGCAGTAATAACCAGCTCGGGTCTACGGCGAACCAAGTCTCGTCAAGATAATGATTAGGCATCTCCTCGAATATACTTGGGTGGTCCAGGCAGTGGTCCTTGAATGAGCCACGAATGGCACACAAGCGAAAGTATCACTTCTTTGGGCAGGCGACTCCTTTCAAACCTTTCCCAACAAATTAGCTCGAAAACTCAAAATGGTCAGGAGCAGACTTTGAAGTGTGCAGTCGAGTTTTCCTGGCTGGGGGTTTCATTCTGGTTCGTGGAGTTGCAGAAAGGACTCAAGTAGCGAGAACGACGAGGCTGGGAAGGTCACGCTAGAGTCTAAATATAAACAACAGGTCTTGGTAATATAAGGGGTGAAGTACAAATATAAGGGAGGGTATCATTCTAAATAGTAGGTATGGGAAGCATTGATGTTGACCGTATGAGGAAGAAACACTGTGCTGAGGAAGTAAAGTTGATAGGGCGGGTCGTGATCGGTGCCCAAGACAGAAATGGGCGAGGGCGTCCTGATTGAGAATAGAGCAAAAATGCCCTCGAGGTCGTACCAGACTGGGCGGGCACGAAAAACAGACAACCAAGTTCACATATCTTGATCGTCGCCTATTAGGTCAATAGCATCTACGGCGAACGACAGCGGTTCAGCATGGCTAATCCAGCCATCCTGCTCATACAGCGCTGCGCGTGGAGGCCAGGGAACCAAGTCCATCTCGTCCGGATACGCAGGGTCCACCCTGCGATAATAACCTCCATCTTCTATAATCTTCCAGTTCTCCGGGTCGTGACTTTGCCATAGGGCAACATCGCCATCGTACAAGTGCAGAGTACAATGCTTCTTTAAACTTTCGGTGCGGGATTTGAAGATTGTCGTGTAATTGTTGTAATCTGGCACTTCACCGGAGGCCCTGTTAAACGCGCAGTAAAGCTGTTCCATGTTGGGGTAGACAATAGTGCCATTCTCGACGAACTGATCCGCCATTTCATTGAACATTATCTCCTCCATATTTCTTCGAATATTGCTTGTAACGTATACATGCTTGGCGTTATTCGTGGCAAGGAGGAAGTTATAGAAAACACCCGCCCGTGCGCGACGCATCAGTGGCGAAACAAGTTCAATGGAACAGTCGATGAGCGCGACGGTGTGCAGAGATGGGAATAGAGGCGAATTGTCATCAGTTACGATCCTAAGATCTTGGGGAAAAAAGAAACGTTGCACGATGAATAGTTCCAACTTGGGGGCGTCGAGCGATCGCAGCACGAATTCCACCACACTCTCGTCGCTGCATCGCAGATTCTTCAACTTTGGTGCCTTTGTTTTGATGATTGGGAAAATAACAAATGCTTCAAAGGCAAGGTCGACTATGGACAAGCTTTCGAGGTTCGGACATTCGAAGAGGCGGGTAATAGTCTCCGTGGGCAGATTTGATGACAAGGCGGATGCCAATGGACCGTTACTATGTACTTGGATGGTTTTGATATTCGGAAACTCTTGCAGCCAGCTAGCATCGGCGATCCAAGTCCCGTCGAGAAACACAGTGGTAAGGTTGTCAGCTTGACCTCGCAGGAATTTCGCCTGTCGTACGCTGTTGGCTCCATTAATCGTGGAATCGATTGAGATTTGGAGGCACTGGAGGTGGGGGGCGGACATAGCGTGTAGGTTTTCGATAGATTCAACACCGGACCAGGTGTAATCATCGGATATAAGCGAAAAGCGCCGCCAACGATGCATATGCTCAACCACTACTTCGACGAGCTTCTCGATAATGGTAGGATACCTTTGCCCTACACGGACGGAAAAATCGAAAGGCCTGTCTTTTGACCTTTCCAGATATACCCGCAGACGGTCGATCTGGGAGTACGTCTCACCCATGGAGAAGAAACTGTCCCAATAGTCCGCGCGCGAAAGTGCCAGGGCCCGCCATGAATGGCAAACTTGGGAAACAACCTCAAGCGAGTCCGGGAGGATGGATTGGGTTCTCCCACGACGAAGTAAATGAAAAATTGCTGCGGTTACTTCGAGGGGTAGAGATAGTATGTTCGACTTTCTGTTGGCGAGGGAACTGTATTCCAAATGAATCTTTGTGATTTCATCGTCGATTGCTTTGCGTTCGAGTTCCTTCTCGTGTTTCTTCCTGAGCAGGGCAGCAAGTGCGGTTTCCATGTTGCTGGTAGTGCAGCGTCAGAAAGGTAGGGTGGCGGAAAGATTTTAGGGGTAGTTTAAGTGTATAACTGCAACATATATCAAGGAGGTCAGTTGTTTTAGTAAAATAGAAACAAATGGGAACGGACCTGTCAAGGCAATCTGTTACCGGTTTATTCCCAACTTCCTTTAGAGCTGGACGACGGTCTATTGAGCGCTATCTGTTCCTAGTTCAAAGGCATATGCGTATGTCGAACTAACGAAGCCCTCAGTAGTGCGTTGGGTTGACTTACTAAGTACAACCTAAGTAAGCCTAAAGGTAGTCTGTGTTCGAAGTTCGAACGCGCTCCCGTTACCGCGTCGTATTAGTAATAAACGTCACGTGTAGTTCTCTCTCTAGTCTCTTGCGTCTTTGCTGGGCCCTGGCTGCTTTGGACGACGTACTCTGGCATACAACTTCGAGCTTTCAAGCCTTTTAAAACCATTGACCCGCTGAATGAATACTTCGAGGCACATCCGACAAAAAGACCAGATATGATGGTCGGTGATTTCGAGATGGTCGAAGACAGAATAGAGGCACGGTTCTGACCTTGAGCATGCGGTAGATGCGCTTAATGCCTGAAGCGCACTCTCCGCATGGAGGATGGATGCATTTCCAGAGGGCAAAGCGTAACCTGCAGATTGGAGTGCTAAAACTTGGAGCAGACATCCGTCTATCGCATCCCCGTCTGGAATTCGAACTTGGCATTGCAGGTCCGTTCTTATTTGTCCATATTTTTACAAAAACAGCCGTCTTACTGCCAGCAGGGCTCTCTCCATTACCCCAAAACAAGCTGTCGTTGCACCACTTACTAGCAGTATGGCAGCCGCACTCGCTGACCTGCTCAGGAAGAAACTCGAGAAAGAACTCGAACGCAAGGCCATCGACAACGAAATAGTGCGGATTCAATTGGAGTACAGCTCCCTAGCCAACAGAACCTCCAAGATACTCTCGCTACCACTCGAAGTAACAGCCGCAATTTTCCACTTGCTCTCTTGGGAGCGAAACCAATTCAGTCCCCCGGACCCCATCGAGACCGTCTCGCGCGTTTGCAAGTCATGGCGAACCCTAGCACTTTCGCGTCCTGAATATTGGGACGCTTTCTTCTCCGAGGGTGAGAACCACTCGCAGGTCGACCGTCTGCTGGCATACTTGGAAAGATCCAAGGACAGGCCTTTCGACTTTGACGTCAGCGTAGGCCGAAGGTATCCTACCGTTACCGAAAAGCTCCTCGAGGTTGCGGTTGAGCACATGCATCGCTGGCGACGCTTTTCTTTTATATGTGAAGCAAACATGATGTGGCAAGGTACCGAATCCATCAAAAAACTACACGCTATATCTGCCCCTGGCCTCGAGTCCATCCAAATCTCTATCGATTCCTTGATCAATTCCGCCGAAACCGTTCGACAGACCAAGTTCCTTCGGGGTCAAGCCGGGAAGCTTACCACATTATACCTTGACGCGACTTGGTTCGCGGATGCCAGCTGGTTGCAGGGATTCCCGAGTGTCAAAAACATCCAAATACACAATAACGGTGGTTTGGCGTCTTATTTATCACCAAAACTGCCTACGGAGACTCTTACCCGTCTTTTCGAGTGCCCGAATCTCGAAAGTTTGTCCGCAGCCGGTCTTCTCATTGAAAAATTCGTCACTTTCCCAATCATCAAGACCAAGGCATCGAAGCTGAAGTATCTGCGATGCAGTGACGAGAGCATGTTGGAATTCGTGCTTCACTCGGTCGACGCGCCCAAGTTGGAGCTGTTCATCGTCCAACGCCAGTCTTTCGGCAACAGTCTCAGGATAACTGAACATGATGACGAGTCCCCCCTATTCCCATCCCTGCACACTTTGGCATTCACAGATTGCTCGATCGACCCCGGTTGGGCAATGGATGGCGCTGAGGTCTTTTATCATTTTACCCTCGCCACGAATAATGCCAAACATGTATATGTTACCAGCAATCGCCCAACCAACATGGAGGACAGGATGTTCAGCGACATGGCTTATCAGTTCACCGAGAATGGCACCATCTTCTACCCCAACATGGAACGGCTCTACTGCGAATTTGACAGAGATCCGGAAGAAGTGCCAAATTACACCCATTACGCAACTATCTTCAAATCCCGCACCGAGAGCTTGAAGAAGCATTGTACTTTGCACTTGAATGATGTCGAGGCTGCCTTTTTTGAAGGAAGCGATCCAGAGAGTTGGAAGATTATGGAAGATGGAGGTTATTATCGCGGGTTGGGAAGGCAGTATCCGGATGGGATTGATTTAGTCCCGTGGCCCCCACGCGCGGTGCGATATGAGGAGGATGGTTGGCTTTGCCTCTCCGAACTCAGGTCTCTTTCCGTTGATGCCATGGACCCACTGCATGACCAACACGTCGAGGAATGAACTTTGTGGTTGCCTAATTTTTGTTTCTACGGCCTTGTCTGTCATAATTTCGGAGAGATTCAATACATTGGAATAGGTTCGAGTTTTCGTGACAATATTTGAAGACGCATTCTGTTTGATTGTGAAAGGTATATTTAAGATATTTTGGCGGTCATTTTCTTACGACCTCGGGAATGGTTCGCTATAGGTGAGTAGACTCAATCGTCCGCGACGGAGCAGGTTTCACCCTTCCCGCTCATTTTCACAATCTTTTGACACTTACTATCATTGATTTCTAGTAGGTATTTATTACTTAGAATCGCTTGCTGCGCTGTTAGAACGCGATCTCAATGATTCACTCCCACAAATGCCACATGCCACTGGTCCGAACCATCAGCGGAGGTTGCGGCTATCATCATATAAGGAGTCTCTATAAGACAGACCTATCACATCTGTCTACAGTTCGGACAGTTGTTGGACGCAGGACATCATAGGACATCGGTTCTCACAGACAATGAATGGGTCTCATCTCAGGATACTTAATCAAACTCTGCAAATATCGCAGTGTCCAACCATCATCATCCATAGGCAGACATGAGAGTTGCATGCCTTTAACGCAGATCCTTTCATTGGCGTTCCTGGGTTTCGACGGACGTTCTCTACATCTTTTCCCGATGCGATGATGTTCTATCAGTGCCTGGTACTATTTTTGCTTCAGGTGAAGGATGACGGACGCTTTTCATTCAGGGGAGAATGCCCGGAGAAGGTATAAAATCTTTTTACGCGCGTTTTCGACGTGTCATTTCTGCCCTCTTGCCTGCAAAATGAATTTACCGTTGGCTCTGGTGGCTGCTTTTGCCTCTCTTGCTCTTGTGAGTTGCCCCCTTCGGTTGTTTTCTGCGTCTCTACGAGTCTCACCCTAGCTATCTAGGACGCTAAAGCTCAGACTATCCCAGCTGTTCTACCAACGAACTGGACGTCTATAGGATGCTTTACGTGCGTTATTACAAGTTCACAAAGGCTTGTGGCCTGACGTTGTGATCAGCGATATCTCGACTTCGAGGACTCTAGCAGCCACCTTCCTCGTACAAGATCCAATGACCATTGAAACTTGTATTAGCTTTTGTTCAGCAGGAGGATTTATCTTCTCGGGCGTTGAATTTGGACGTAAGTCTTCCGTATTATTGTTCCAGTTCAAGTAAGCTGTACTCAACGGATATGTAGGGGTATGTGTTAAGCGCTATTGCAAGGTATATTGACCTAAATAATTTTCATTCTCGTTCTCATGTAGGAATGCTGTAAGTGACGACTCATTATGATTGTATTGCTACCTTATTTTGGCTTTAGACTGCGACTCGACTATTCAAATCCCCTCCCAGCCGGCACCTGCCAGTGACTGCAACATGGCCTGCAGTGGAAACAGTCAAGAACTCTGCGGCGGCCCCGTTAGAATGAATATTTTTCAGAGCAATAAGCCGCCTCCGGTCATAGTGCAAAATGTCACTGTTGGTACTGGACTATGGACATACGAAGGATGCTTTACGTATGTATTAGCTTTTCTTTTATCTCTGTCATGATCTCATTTTTTGTCTAGCGACTCCGTTTTGGCAAGAACATTGGGTACAGGAGTCAATATTCCCGGTGGAACGACTGCAGAGTCCTGCATTGCTGCATGCCAAGCAGCTGGACCATTTACCTTTGCCGGTTTAGAAAATGGACACGAGTGTTGTATGTGCAACGTACCTCCTGATTATTTTCTGTACTGATTGTTTCCAGGGTGCGATACTGCTGTACACGCACCAACTCAACACGTAGGCGATGCGGACTGTCGAATGCTTTGTTCTGCGACACACGCTGAATACTGCGGTAATGCCAACCGACTGGCGATATACCAGTTCTCTGCCAATGGAAAACCTCCTGGACCTCAAGTCTGTCTCGACACGTCTTTGACGAATTTCACGCTGCGAGCCCAGTTCAAAAATCCCGGAGTGACTGTTGGAGTGGTTGGCTCGGGTCAGGAAGTCGGCGGTCCCAACCAAAGCTCAGTGCAGCTGAAGGTTGTCGCCGTTGAGATGGCGAAAAATGTTTTGTGGACAGTTCTTTCGGTATATCTCCCATACCATGATATCTTCTTCTTTAGCCCTTATTAATGATCGATCTGTTCAGGCATGCCCGAAGTGCTGTTCCGAGTGGCCATCGTTGAGTCTCTCTAACTCAATTGTCAGCCCTCATTCGATAGTCGTGTCGACTCAACAAATGACATCTACTCTAACCAACGATGGCGAATCCCCGAACTTCGTTGCATCTATACCTGCCTTCCCTGGTTCTCAGACATATTGCACTATCGTTCGTCGTTCTTTTCCCATTGAACATAACGGAGGACCTTATCTTTCTCGTTTATAGACAGACAGCATTGCCCCGATCGGCAGCCCTCCACTTCTAGCCTTCAACGGCAAAACGGACGCTTTCTCTTTATGCACGAATACTAGTGCAGATGCTCGTGTCGACCTTGTCTTCTCTCCTGTTACCGGACACCCGCATTATGATCTGAATGCTTGCCAACCAGTCAATGTGCAGGTTATCACGTCATAACTTGGATGTGTACTAGAGTACGTCCTTGCTTAAAACTTAGCATGTACTACTACTGTGCCTTGCAATTGTAGTTCAAAATCAGAACTCGTTTGATATTGCCGTTGCTCTATCTCCTCCTTTGGTTTCGGTTTTCTTGGTCATTTAGATATTGGACGGCTTTGCATTGCTTCATCGGTTGTCAATTTTGCGAATTGCAGTATTTGATGAAAATACTTCCCTTGGACTTTCCCTACCTACTCTGGAGTCTGCGTTGGCACGTCCTGCAAATATTTATTGGTTCTATTTCCAAGATATACCCAAGAAAGGCATAATCGAAGATTACGAATGCTAGAATCCTGTTATGATTGAATTCAGTGTCATCAGGGTGATCGACCTTCCCATACTTTATGAGTGATTATCTGCCCTCAAGTGGCACTCCGATCCCGCGGTTGGATACTTATAGCTAACGGCCAGATTCGTGCTCTTCTATTTTCCCCTTCTCTTCTGCCTTCTTGATAGTACCTCTCTTCCAGTATGCTCTCTGACTCTCTGACTCGGGCTGAACTTGGTCAAATGCAAGTGAATTGTGTCGTCCAAGTATCTCATTGTTCCATTTAAATTGTAGTGCAGGGTCTATGGTGAATAGGACTGCCTTCTCATTCGGTATTACTAGATGAACAAGACGGGCTTGCTACAGCTCATAGGTTATATATTGAACTGGGGCTTCTTCGGCATCTTGGGGATGCAAGTCTGTACGTATCAGTGTGCTACTTATTCCCGTCCGTCCCACACTGATTTGTACGCATTCTAGACGTTTATTATCTAGCGTTTCCTAAAGACTCTGCGAGGAAGAAGGCCTTGGTTTATATTCTGCTAATCCTAGAAGCTGCCCACACTATCATCTTCACCAGCAGCGCTTTCAATATCTTCGCTACTGGCTTCGGGGATGCTGCGGTTTTGGACCGCGTCGATCTTCTGTGGTCTTCGGTGCCTGTAATGAGTGGTCTAGGTAAGTTCTCAGCAGTGGACATCATTTCAATGCCAGACTATTTTTCTCTTTCTCCCTCGGTGATAAGTAATTATAACTGATTGTGCGCGGGATAGTGGCATTCGTGGGGCGGAAGTGTACTACGCTTCCCGAATAGCATCGTTCTCGTACGCAGAGAAGAAGTATCTTTCGGGTCTAGTAACCACCGTATGTTTTCTCCACAACATCTTGACAGAGTGAAGACGCTGATATCATCGCTTTATAGCTCGCTGTTCTACAGTTTGGAGGAGCAATCGCGCTGGGTGTTCAGACTAAAAATGCCATCCTGTACAGCCGGCTGATTGGCAGCGGCCCTCTCATCACGTCGACAGTGAGCGTTGCCGTATTTGATCTGGTGCTGATCAGCGAGTCTTACGGTTTTCGACACAGATATGGCAAAGCTCCAGTTTAGGATGCAATTTAATTATTGCGGTCTGCATGTTATCGTCGGTGGGGTTTTTCCTTCAACCGTGTCAGAAGTGTTGGCTAAAGAGGAGGGAGAAGAATTATCACAGGTTTATTCAGACACCCGGAAAAAGGCCATCTGATTGTGTAACTAGATTAATGCGCATAATTGTAGAGAACGGGGTCTTGACAGGTAAAGCCTACTTTTCCTTAAGGTCTACAGGCTAATTAACGCTCACACATCCATATCAATAGCTATCGTTACCCTGATAACTCTCGTTTTATCATATCTTCCCAATCGATCATACTATTACCACGCAAGCATCAGTGTCCTCGCAAAGCTCTACTCTAACTCCATCATGGTATCCTTCAACAGTCGTATAAGGATAACGTCTGCTACAAATAAGAATAACGTCCATGAAGTGCACGTTCAGCCCACGGTAAACCATAGAGAACAGAGTGGCGAAATGAGATTTCGGAGTGGGGATTCACAGGCGCGGGCGGTATCGACGTTGGAGACAGAGTCCTTGTAGTCTTTCAGCGATCCATATGCATCTTTCAATAAACTTTGAACAACACTTCAAGGACTTCGGAGCCTCAGGCAAACATTACTTACTTACTTCAATGAACGGAGCTTGTCCTATGCTATCAGGTTGCCTTCCATTCCGCCTGGGTGTCTGACAGCTAAAGCGCTCGTCTTCGTGTTGGGTTTCCAAGTAAGACCAAGTAGTAGTTTTGCAGAGTCGCGTCGGTTATTAACCGTTTAATTTAGTGTCGCGTCTGTCACGTGAACTACACAGAATGCACGTCGTCCGCACCGGCCCCGCCGTCGACCACGAAGTCGACCAACACCACTTCCAACTTCTAAGACCAACACTGCACCAACGCGCAGCAGAATAGTCGAGAGTCTACACATTGAACAAGTAGTCACAGCTCCATCCTGGCAAATGGTGAGAGATTATTTCTCTTGTTAACATCCATTCTTTCTGACGTGAATTCGTTGGGTCGCAGATTCTACGGAATATTCTCAAGGCGCGCCCACTTGTACCGCACAAAACTGCAATCAAATTTACTTTGCAATACAGAAATATCTCGAGCCTTAATACACCTGCAGCGTCGCGCACGCTTCTAATATCCGGGCTTGGAATTGTTGTGGCCACAGCTTGTGTGCTATACACGTCGGAAATCCACTCAGATTTTGAGGAAGAGGACAATCAGATTCATGGACTTTATACCCGAGGTAGCAAATACTTTGATGTGCTGAGCTCGTCAGGCAGCATTGCGTACAGGCCAACCATACCTGGCATCCGCCGCTATGATACAGTGCAGGTGGATAGGTACGCGCTTATTTTGGCATCGATCGCCGGGGAACAATTGCTGACTATCATTTCCATGCAGCAACTCTCCAAGCGAAGACAGGCTGTCCGAAATTCACGTACCGTTCTCTCCTACACTGACTCTGGCCACCTTCCTGGTTCTGGACGGACATAATGGCGGAAAGCTGGCCCACAAACTTCGTGATACCCTTCCAACTTCTGTTCTACTTTCAATCGCCGACGTTTACTCGAAATATGCAGAAATGGAGGACATGGGAGGCCCTGGTCGAAATCCTGGCGAGCTTCCTAACCCGCGCCCATCATCTGAAGCCCTCGACGAGGCAATCAAATCAGCCTTCAATACAGTTGATTATTTGATTGTACACGGAGGCGCTATGAAGGCTCTTGGACTAGACAAAGATGCCTACGATGCCCTGCAAAAGGACAACTCAGATACATCAACAACTACTAGTCCAGCCAGCTCTTCTCGCACCCGTCTCGAAGCCTTCCGCGAGGTCGCCCTTGCCAACGAAGGCAGCTGTGCTCTCATGGCCGTGTACAATTCGGACGAACGTTCTTTGCGGCTCGCACTCACTGGTGATTCTCGCGCTGTATTCGGTCGACGGGTGCAATCCAACGACGGCAAATTTGTCTATGAAGCAGAACAACTTACTATGGATCAAAATGCCACCAACACAGAAGAAGCTGCTCGCTTACACGCTGAACACCCTGACGAACCTGATATCCTGAAGAATAACCGCGTTTTAGGATGGGGTCCCGCAAGGGCTTTCGGTGATGGGGTCATGAAATGGTCTCGGGCGGTCCAACGACAGCTTAATCTGCGAGTTTTAGGCGACAGGCCGAGGGAAACATGCAAGACTCCTCCTTATTTCACCGCCGAACCTATAATCACGGTCAAAGAGAAGATTGAAAAGGGCGATTTTGTCGTTTTAGCCACTGATGGATTATGGGATTGCTTGACGAGTGAAGAAGTCGTCGGACTCGTAGGGATGTGGTTGCACAAGAATGGGATTCGAGAAAACCTTGACACGCAGAAAGAAGTTTTGGTCGCACCTCCGCCTAGGCATTCGATCGATGATTTCTTCGAAGACCCAAGGATAACGCTCATTCGACACCTGGAAGCGTCTGCTCAGGCTCGCACTATTAAAATCAACGAACAACCTGAACAATCCGTCAAACCTTCTGAATTACCGGTCATTTTCCCTGAAGGATATAAGGATAAGACTGGAATGTACAAATATTGGCGGACGGAGAAGAAGTTTGTTTGTCAAGATCAGGATACCAATGTTGCATCCCATCTGGCGAGAAACGCTCTTGGAGGTGCAGATGCTGATTTGAGAGATACGTTGATGGAGATTTCGCCGCCGAGGAGCAGGAGATTCAGGTTCGTCTTCCGATAGTACTTTTCGTGCACTTATTAATTACTGGCGCTGTAGGGACGACATTTCTATCATTGTGGTCTTCTTCGACTAGTAATGACTGACTTGTTCCAGAGGCTGGACTTGCACAAGTACGTAGATGTACAATTCACATCGAAGGGTCATTGTATTTGCATCATAAATATACCCTTGACTCCGTGATTGAAGAAACCTTGTCAAATGATCTATAAGACCAAAGGCTTGTATTCCTCGTTCAACATCAAGTTATCCGACCAGCTCTCAAAGTCCTCCATTTCCTTGACCGTGTTTCGCAATTTCGCTGGTCCTTGTGCCGTCGCGAACTTGCCCATGGTCCAGTGTAATGGGATCTTTGCGTCTTTCTTATCCTTCAGGTAGGATACTTCGACAACCCGCCGTGCTGCCTTTGTAATATCGCCTGGAGCTACGCTCGCTTCGTAACCGCTGCGAAGCCCCTGGAAGGCGGCGTTCTCGGCGTATGGTTTGATAGATGGGAACTTGAAGAGATTTTCATCTTGGCTTTTAGTTTTAAAGAGGTCTAGTTCGAGGAGGGTGACCTTGCGTCGAAATTCTCGTCAGCATTTTTCTGCTCTCATGTCGATTTGTACTGACCTTTATATTCCAGGTGGGGTCAAGCTCTTGGACTAATCCCTCCGTGAGGCCTTCAAGCGCTGTAAACATGTTCAGCAGTGACATAATTGGCTTAACCAACGATCCTTACCATGTTTACTATCGAATGTCATCAAAAATGCATCTTCAGACTCGTAGGCAAATAAATACCGGGCACACACCTCGCAGAATAATAAGGAAGAAAAGGGAACGCTACCACTCCGCACAACGAGCTCACATTGAAAAGCCAGCCACCTTTGCCTTTCGCATTGACGTCTCGGAATACTCTCACCGCTTCTCTGCTCACATTGCTAGCACCCCAGAAGTTCACATCGAACATCTTCCTGGCGGCGTCCTCTGGCGTACTCTCAACTTCTGCGAAGATGGCATATCCAGCGTTGTTGAAGACTATGTCCATGCCGCCGAACTTGGCCACGCCTTGTTCAAACGCGTTCTTGATGTCGGATGCGACGGATACATCGCATTTGACCACTAGTAATTGCTCCGAGGAGGTTTTGGCAACGAGGTCGTCAAGGACGGATGGCTTTCGCAAGGTCGCGATTACTCGGTCTCCTTGTTTCAAGGCCGCTTCGACAATGGCGCGTCCGAAGCCGGAAGAAGATCCTGTAACTATTTTGATGTTTAGGCGGACGAATGTTGAACAGAAAAACTCATGGATTTACCTAGCCAAGTTCGAGCCATGAAGAGAATATGTTTGAGAGTTACGGATTAACTTGAAGGACTCGGACAGGATTGAAGCTACGTATTTCATGGATGCCTTGCCCTATTTATGCTTTTTGGTAAGTCCAATAGGGCTGAAACACCGTTCCCGGGTTTCGAGCGTTCATCTAAACAACATAAAGTGTCGAGATTTAACACCTGTCCTGGGCCATGACGTCGCAGTAAAGCACCCGCGTAGAAACCCAAGTCCAAGGCAGAGTAATGACCTCGCATTCATTGCGGGCGCTGTTTCGAATTTCAGTTTTGACCGGGGTAAAATCAACGATTGCCCACTTCCCCAGGTCGTACGAAAGCAGTTCGTCGGCCACTTTTGTGTGAAGCACGTCACTACATGGTTAAAGAGGACAGATACTGAGCTTACACGGACATTATTGAGGTTTCTGGTGACTGAGAATTTGAGTACAACTCAGATGTTGAATCGAATGGCGAATTGTCCAGATAACACGGTTATATCAAATAAGATAAATGCACGTGATCGTACATGGTACTTAGGCGCGTTGATCACGTTGCCTTCAGACCTGGTGTTCAAACCACCACCAAGTCCTTTGAATTCAGAACACTTGCATCCTTAAGCTCTAAAACCTAAGGCCTATTCGGTTATTCGATAACCCACAAGGTCTTACGGTGTTATACGACTAACGTGAGTTCCTATAATCTCTTGTGAACTGAGCTACCCGACCCACGTTAATGTTCATAGAAGTTTATATTCCTTTAACAATATAAATACTCCAGGGAAATAGAACGAGAAGGTATGATTGACGCTGATAACAAACTATGACAAAACCTTCTTACTGATAACCTACCAGGTCGTCTGCTTTAGGTGCGGTTCTATATTATCTTGTATTCCTGCTGCCATTCACGAATCACCTCAGGATTTGCCATTGCAATTGGACGGACCAATATACGTCTGTATACATTTGTGCAAGAAACGTGTTCATCGACCGTGAATGAATGCTGAAGGATGGCAGCAGCACTGACAACCCATGGTGACATATCCAATGGTTCACAGCCAGAACTCTCACTGGGCTCACTCGCATCCTTTTCCACAACACCCGGAAGACCCAGTCTACGCGTCCCATCAACCTCCTCACGAACAACGGCGCAGTCGTCCGCACCCGTTGCAACACCCCCACCTCACAATACCTCGTTCTCGACTCGGCGGAAGTCCGACGATCCGGTCGCGTCTCTTTCTTCGCGGCTGAACATGCTCAATCATCAGGATGAATTAATGGATGAAGAAGGGATAGGAGGAGATGGAGATGTACTCGACACACCCGGCGCAGGCGGGGAGAAGAAACGGTGGCTTGACGCTCCTGAGACGCCAGGTCCCTCTGGATCTCGTTCCAAGCGTGCCTCTACAAGCAAAGGAGCAACATCATCTACCAGTGGGAAGGGTGTAACGCTGACACTGCGAGATCAAGAAAAGGTAAGCCCAGCGATTTGCATAATCAAAGCTCTTTGTTAAACGTTTCTCTCTAGCACATCGACAACTTGAAAAAGGAAAACTTCAACATCAAACTTCGCGTCCACTTCCTGGAAGAACGTCTGGCTTCTCTTGCCCCCGACCAAATCGATGCCGCTCTGAAACAAAACATCAACCTCAAGATCGAGGTTCAACAACGAGGCATGGAAATCAAGAAGTTGAAGAAACTCGTACTGTCATTAGAACACGAGTTAGAGCGACTGCAGAGGAATGGGTCAGGATCAAACAGGAGCAGGGAGCGAGAACTGGAGGAAAGGTTAGAAGAAAGGGAGAGGGAGTTGCAAGAGTTGAGACGGCGGAAGTCAGGGTTCGATGACTCTGCCATTCGCGAGCTCGAAGCGCGGAACGTGGAACTTGAAGACGAGCTAGACAATGCGAAGGGGCTGTTGGAGGATAACATGGATGAGATCGAGCGGCTCCGAGAAATTGTCGAACGACGCGGTGGGAACGACTCTGCGAACGAGAGTATGGGAGAGAACAGAAGAGAACGGCTGAAACGTCGCATCGAAGAGCTGGAAATCGACAATGAACAGCTCAGGGCGAAATTAGACGACCAGGCCGACTTGCTTGCGCAGAAGGATGGAGAAATGGAGGATTTGGCGGACACAGTGGATACATTGCATCTAGAACTGGAAGACTTGCAGCGGAGAAGAGAAGCGGAAGCGTTGGAGAGGAGTGAAAGTCGTGCGCAGGTTTTGGAGGAGAGGGAGGAGAGGGAAGCGGTTGAAGACGACCTCAACGCGATGAAAGACAAGCTGGCGGCTCTGCTCATCGAGTTGCAACAGAAGGAGGACGAGCTCGAGATGAAGAACAAGGAGATTGACGAGTTGGTCAGTGAACACCAGCGAATTGTCGAGGTCGTCGAGGAGGAATGGAGAGGAGAGGTGGAAGAAGCCAGGGGCCAGGTCGATGAATTGAAGGATGTTCGTATATTATCTCAATTTTCTGTCAAATCGATTCTTATTTCGTTTTACAGGTCCTAGCGGAACGAGAAGCCGAATCGAAAGATTTACGCGTCAATATCTCAGAACTGGAAGCCAACACCAACGACTTGCACTTCAAGTTTGAAACCGCTCTTGCCCACTTGGAAGAGGAGACGGACCAGAAAGATGCTGAACTGGAGTCTTTCCAACAGACAATTGACAAGCTTGGAGAACAGATCTATCAATTAGAGGACGAGAATGATAGGTTGAAAGAGGAGCATGAGAGGTTCAGAGAGGATGAGGCTGCGGAGAGGGAGAGACTCGAAGTGTTGGCTGCTGCTCTTAAAGAAGTTCGTTTCTCTCTTCTCAATCCAGTTCCGTCTCATAACCATTTCATTCTAGAAAATTGCCACACTGAAAGATGAACTCCGGGAAATGACAGAAGCCTACGAGACGTGCAGCCAAGAGATCCACGCACATCGATCACGTCAAGAAGAGCTCGCACGACATGTCGAAGACCTCGTAGAGGAAGTGCAGAACGAACGGACAGCTCGTGAAAGGGCAGAAGCCGATCTCGATGCAGCAGACAAGGAGCACGACGAGGCTATGCGCCGCGAGAAGCGCACGCTCGAAGCTAAAGAGTCTGCATTACAAAGTGCGCTGAACGACCTAGCGAGGACGCAAAGTCTGCTTTCACAACGCGAAGCCGACCTGCAAGCCGTGCAGACTGCCCTGCAAACCCTTGAGGCGGAGAGTAAAAGGCTCGGGGAGACACATACAACCGCGAGATTTTCCCTGCAGCTCGAGAGCGACCGGCTCAAGCGCGACCTCGAGAGGTTGGAAGACGAGCTTGCTCGTGCACGTAAAGAGCTGGACGACAGGGAAGCGAAGAACCGTGATAGAGATTCTGTTGTCGATAAGCTACACGCCGAGAACAGGGATTTGACTACCCAGCTCGCCGCTCAAACCCAGGCGAGGATGAATCTGTCCGAGAAGCTCGATTCAGTGCTGGCCAATTTGAAGAACGCAGAAGCCGAGATTGCCAGCTACAAGAGCAAGACTGGCGACCTCGAGCAGCGGCTATCGAAGGATCAGAGATCATTGTTGAATGCGGAGAGCCAGTATAGGGATCAGTTGACGGAGAGGAATACCCTTCTTTTGACGATTTATCAGTATCTGGATAAGATTTTGGGTGTGGATAAAACTCCTGTAGGCCTTTCCCTTTTCTTTGTATTTCAAGTCATCGCGTTGTTGATTTTCTTGTTCATCTTTCTTAGAAAAAGGGTTCTCAGGCCGAAACGAAGCCGTATACCAACTTCAACGTCTTCCATGACAACCTCATCACTCGACTGAAGGCACTCTCTCAGATCCAAATGGACTTCGAGAAGAGATGTAAAGAGGTTGAAGCCAAATTCAACGAGAAGCTCAGTGATATGCGCAGGCAGCTTGATTCGCGATGGAAGCAGATCGACAAGTTCGAGAGCAGCCTCAAGACGTACGCCGATACAAAGGCGAATTGGAAGCGCAAGTTCGTACAGAAGGAGGGCGAGTTGGAGGCTATCAAGGTCCGTTCCTTTTTTGTCGATTGTAGCTTTTGTTCGTTGACCTTGGTGCTTCTTGCAAAATAGGCAACAAATGCTGAAATGGCATCCCAGCTTTCAAGCATAAAGCGTCCTGGAGGCTCAGATGCCATGGAAGTCCGATCTCTAGCTGCGCGGGCTGCCAATGCCGAACGACGGTTGAATAATGCCCAGAACCAGCTTCTGTCGGCAGAGGAGAAGCTGGCGCAGATCAATCAGAAGAACGCCGCTGCTGACACGAAGTGGGAGGTCCGTGTCAAGGAGTATGAGGCACGTCTGAGGGCGGCGGAAGAGAGAGTGAAGAGAGAGAGGCAGGGAAGTAAGGAGCGGATGCTTGAGTTGGAGAATAATATCAAGTATGTGTTTTTTCTCTGTTTTTCTCGTGGAAATGTTTCTTATATTATTTTTACCTGTTGTATAGGAGCTTGCAGAGACAGCTGGAACTCGCTCAAAAGCGGAATGCGCAGTTGTACGATGTGGTAGAAACGACGAAGGCTGCATCACCTCATGGCCGATGATCGTGAACGATACTAACGACTTTTCCTTTTTTTCATGCTTTCTCTCTTCTCATTACCTTACATGTTCCTTCCATTCCTTTTAAGTCTCATATGCATTCCATTGATTTCTTCGGGGTAATACTTTTTGTTCATCCTATTGTATTATCTATGCATTTTTATAGATTTTCCAGTTGTATTTTTTTTCCTTCCCTTCGCAATCCTCTTCTGAACGTGTTATGCTTTCGATTTGCACCATGAATCTGCTCTCGCCTTTCTTTATATAGGGCTTCTATGGCATCAACCCTTTCACGTTTTCTTCGCGCTGTGCAGGATCCGAACTCGCGAAGCTTTGGTTTCTTTTCATCTGGAGTCAAGCCCCCAGCGATCCGATCAGTTGCTTCAACTCCTATTATCCTTTCTGTCATGGCTCTTCGTTAAAATTGTCGACATCCAGGATAAGCTCGAAAACATGCAGCGTATCCAATATACCGGACGGTCTATGGTGCGCCTTCAGCTGATACCCAAGTTTGGCGTATAGTTCCAAAATTTTCTCATCTTGCGAGGAGGTGGTGAGCCGGATTTGCTTGATGGAGTGGGTTCGTGCGTGTTGTACGGCTGCCTGCAACAGCCGTCGGGCTACTCCTCGTCTACGGAACTCTGGTGACACAACCATGCGCCGCAGTTCCGATGCGTTTGTGTGCTCCACTGTTGTTGTTGGGTTTGCATTCAAGGCGACGGGAAATTGGGCTGAGGAGTTGGGTATTTGATGAGCGAATTTCTATGCACTCAAATATTTTGTACTCACCCAACCCAACGCACCCCACCAATCTGTTCTCTGTCCCACCGTCCCGGTCGGTGTCATGCGTTGGAGACCATTCTGCAGCCCAGAAGCCGTTTTTACCGGTCAGCCTGCTGCACCTCGTAACGGGAGACTCTTCTATTCCGAAAGCCTTTGATATGTCTGCCAGGTCGCCTTCTTTTGTTAACTTTCCAACTTGAGCGGCGAACATGCACATGAGTGGAAATCTGTATATGCTTCCTGCATAAGGTGGATTAGTAGATGTTTAGAGATTATGAAGGAGATATTATGGGCCCACTAGCTATAGCTGCGAGAGATGGTTTTTGGGTATCCATGGGATCTGCCATCCTCATATCCTCGATAAAGAGCCCAGCGTCTCCTAATCATTTAACTCTCTTGAGTACAACATGACCTTGGCTTTAGACCTTGGAAAATCACCCTACTTCCAATAACCGACGAGGCGAACAAGCCTCGCACTTGTTGAGCATCTGAACTTCGAAACGGTCGGATTTGGATCTGTCCATGAAGCGGTTGCTCCTCAACTCGTGTTCGTGCTTGCTGCTTTTCCTTGGATAGTAGTCCAAAAGGTTCAATGTCGACAAGACTGCCTCTGTGGGTTCCAGTAGGCAGAAACCTACGGAATGCTTCCGCCAATGTGCGTGAGGACCGTAGGCTGGCCATGAACGTTTTGAACGATTGTGTAGTTGGCAACGATAGGACGCGTTAGTGGGTACAAAACGGCAGACAGGCGAGCTCTCAGGCTGTATATATATATGGCTTGCAGCAACCAGTAATTGGACTCTGGAGAGACTAAGCTGCAAGCGTTGAAATCACCGATGCTTCTGCGCAGCAGTCGTCACCTTCCTTCACGTTAAGGATACGCCATTACGGACCAGCGCGTGTAGATTTCTGACTGGTTGTCGTCTTGTTTACAAAGCACAGGTACTGTTTCGGGTTTACAGCCCCATTATGAAGTCGCCGAGAAACTCCATTAAGGTTACGGCAATCATTGAGAAGATCCTGGTTCATAGAATACGAGCTGCTGAGAAAGTTGCACAGGAGCGTTTACATGTTCAATAAGCCCACTATGAACTTGGATAATTTCTGTGGCTTCACAAAGAAACAGCCAAGCTCTAGGGATCAATGCAACCTGTGGGCGCCTACGTTAGAGTCAGTCATTTAGTATTTATAGAACTGCCAATATGATTGGGAGGAATCATTATCAGGCACAAAATCAAATTCTCAGTGATTAACTTGAGCAGCGGACAAACTACCTTGCACTAAAGCAGATGATAAAACGACTCGAGAACCCTACTACAGTTTACAAGTATTAACATCAAGAATTAACTCATAAATATAAACCTTTTCGAACAAAAATGTCGGATTGAAGTGCCTCTTCACGGCCCAGCCGAGCTTCAAATACATCTTCACAGCAGCGTCCTGGTATGAGGATGTTGTGAGATAGATCTGCTCAACTCCGCGCTCCTTTGCATGCTCTACAACGGCTTTGATGAGTCTCTGAGCGATTCCGCGACGACGGTAGTCCTTAGACACAACCATACGCCTGAGCTCAGATGTTGTGCTGCCAATTTGTGTCGCTCCGGGACTGTTGGCGTCTAAAGCAGGCAATCAGTAAGAATGGTATTTTTTTGAGAATAAGGTTACTTACTCATGCCTACACAGCCCACCACCTCCCTTTCTCCATTCATGCCCACGCATTCCGCCACCCAGAAACCGTTCTTGCCGCGAAGCTCGCTCTCATCGTCCGTCTCTGTTACCTCAAACGTCTTTGGAATATCGGCCATGTCCCCGTTTAATGCCGTTTTAAGGTGACCCTTGAACACGAAGTAGGGGATTGACAGGTAAACTGCCGAGCCCAGGACGCCTAGGAAAGCGAGGGCTATGCCCAGTGTTCGTCGATGTGGCTGGAAAGCTAGCAGTGCGCCAAGAACAGCAAGCGAATACAGAAAAAGCGATATCCTTGCAGTGCGCTGGTCTCGAGCTAGCAGGGCAGCAAATGAATCAGCTGCAGAAGTAGATGATTAGTGGCAATTCCCCCGGGTGTATAATAACGAAGGGTACTTACGCCCGACGTTCGAGTCGATAAACAAGTCCCTCACTGTAGCAAAGTCGGAGCTCTTGTAAGGGCGGATGTGTACCTCCCCTTGTATAACACGTCCAATTTTCTTTGTGTCTATAATTGTCGGCACCGAAGGCGACGATTGCTCTTTTAAGCCAGCTATGATGATCTTCGCAACCTGCGAACTAGTCGATATTTTGGCCAGGCCTTCGGACAGGCATTGGGATATGGCTAATGGTAAAGTAGACATTTTGTAAGAGAAGCTGAGGAGAGATTTTCGCTTTTCCGTATTAAGTGAAGTAGTAGATGCGAGAGGGAATGTTAACTTATTGTGAACTCCTTACGCAGTTGCCATCTTATATGTGCATGTTCGGGCGGGGACATCCGCCTACATAGACGCGTCAAGGGGACGGAAACGCTACACACTGGCATTTGCCGCCGTTTGTAAGCCTCAGCGGGGAGAATGGCCTGGAGTCTGGACATGTCGACGTTTTGGACGACAGCCGAATATATTCGTCAGACGCGCCGCACGCGGACGTCGCAGGATATATTTAGCAGTGCAACAATTGGGCCCGAATTTGAATTTGATTATCAATTCAGTGTTGTAGTACGTACTCGAGCACGAATGCAGCATACAAATCCCCAGGTTATTACAGAGCATAAGCCCAATCCAAAAAAAAAGGTCGCAAAAGGTCGTAAAGAGTAGCCAAATACGAATTACGCATGGATGGGTCTTACTCTTTCCGATAAATTCGTATAGCCTTCAGGATCGACGCCTGTTCGAATGCTGCATAATCAAGCCCCTCAGCAACTAGTACCAGTGCTGACGACCTTGTACGTACCTTTCCTCTCCTCGAAGTTGCAGCACTGTACCCGAAGATGAGCCTGATCATGGATGCGATGACCGATTTCTCCTGCTTAGGCCCACCCAATTGCAGCTTCTTGAACTCCTCCAGACGGCCTGATATATCAGGGACCTGGGATTTACACGACAAGAGCAAGTTAAGCGCAGTCCATGCCGAGCTGTACCCTACTTCTTTGTTCGCGGCATCAATCTTGAAGCGACAAACGGAAGAAGACCTGTTAATCAATACACCCCATTGGTTCTTCTTGAGCTCGCTCTCTTTGCTCGAGGCTTTTTCCTCAGATATGCGACCCCATTTGGTGGTGACGAGCACGAAACGCTCGAGGCCGTGATCTGGCTTTCCGGCGAATGACGCCTGGAGAGCCTTGAGTTCAGAAGCAGCGAGGGTGCTGAATCGATCTTCGGATATGTCATGCATGTAGAGGACCCCGCCAAACGTCATTTTCTGGGATAGCCTGAAATTTGGTTTGCGTCGTTACGATTAGATAAATTTGCAATCCGATTTCCTGTTCAACGCACTTTTCTTGTAACCAATCCGCTACCTCTTTCAATTTCTCCCCGTCGCCTTTGACCTCGTCATCAAAGCCTGGAACCTCGGCAACAAGAATCTGTAAATATGGACGATCTGGATTTGGGCATATCGTGACGCTTTTGATGGAGGAACACGAGTTCAGAGCTAAGGTGTCGTTCACCGGCATGCAGGTTTCTTTTACAAGGTTGTTGATGAACTGACCGACATTGTTAGCAAAAGACTTATAAATGAAGCCCATAATCGGAAAGGACTCACCGTGCTTTTGCCCGCGCGAGATAAACCGGTAACACTTTTGGTTGAGTTGTATGAGCTGGCGTGGCGTCGAAAATCGGGCAATCCTAGGCTTACAGAATAATAGTTGTTTCCATAGGAAGATACAATACTAGTTCAAGGGGCTGGTATGTGTTGAATGGAACAGAAAGCCGCGCTGCTGGTCCTAAGCTGGTCCTCGATCCTATATATCTTACAATCCATCGCTACATCATGGTCTCCACGAGGCAGCGTGATGAAAGACGCAACATGTATGCGCCGTGCGGCGAATCTGATTAAATAGAGTAGTCGAGGAACACCAATAATGCTGTAGTAGGTGCTTCAACATGCATTCACTCCTGATTTGCACATGTACTCATACCCTTTGTCCAGAATTTGGGTGTTTGCGCTTTCGCAGTGTTCGGCCGCCCCGGCGGATCATGTCATTGGGATCACGGGCTTTGCCGGTTAGTCTAGGACTCTAGATACCGTATGTACCAGATATGTTCGAGGTTTGTACAGACCAGCTTCAGTTGGGTTTCGCCCCATTATTGAAGATGCTCGGAAGAAACCTTATTCGGTTTTCTAACATTTTTGAACTTTTTTCAGAGTATATATTTTACTACTGGCCCTTGACTGGCCCAGACTTCTGTCATTGGATCAGACAGACGCATATTAACAGAAGACGCATGTGCGTCTTTAACAGGCCCCAACAGAAAATTTGTTGGGTCTTATTCGTCTGTCAGGCCTATCAAGAGACTTGTATAAGCAGAAGACATATGTTAGCATTCTGTTAGGTCCACTGACAGGAGGACGTCTCCGCTTTAGAAAATAAGAGTCGTGAACCGTTCGCGGGACAGTTCCGTGAACGTTCGCGGAACTGCCACAATAGAGAGCCTTGGCAGAGTGACTCGCAGGTACGTCACGCCATGGTACATAGGCACCACCAGCTGCATTGTTTCCCAATGCCAGGGCCTCGTCCTCCATGCGGTACGTTCACACTCTTTGTTTTCATTGTTGAATCTTACTCATTGTTTGGGCAGCTGTGGCAGCATGGTGTAACCGTGTACTCTAGTAGCCTGAGCCCGGCAATGATTACAAGGAAGTGCAGTGTACTAAGCTGTAGGCAGGTAGCTATTCCAACCATCAACTTGTCTTTCTCGCTGCTTTCCTGTGTAAATTCAATTAATATTACCATGCAATTCTTGTCACTTCAAACTATTTCTAGGTTTATCCTGAATTGCGGAGGTCATGATAACCACAGGATGACTTTGTACTGATATCTAACTCAACTAATGCATTAAGCTTTGTTTCTAGGGCATGGCAACGACGAACAAGGCTGTCAAGGACCTTCAAGGACGGTGTGCCACTGCAAGTAACAAGAAAGTAAGCGAGCGGCACACAACGGCGGGAGGAGGGTCACATTTGGTCACAAAGGCACGTGGATTATGTAACAGATCAACCGTCCGGGAAGGACTCCCGTGAACTGTCCCGGGTCCTTATTTTCCGGAAAGGCGACTTTCTGACTGACAGCAGTCGGCGCCAGCGTGCGAAGGTAATAGTTATAAATAAACCTTCCAAAAATAACTCTCACTTATTCAAATATGGTGCCGGTAATGTGCCGGCTTGCTGGTGTACAAACAACAGTGCTGTGTATTGTTATTTGGCACATGTTGAAAACGCAAATAGCTCATTGTTCTAGCAGCCGTGGGAATCGAGAACAGTGAAGACTTCGCTTAAAGTCCTCCATTGTCTGCTAATAGAACCAATAAACTTGGGACTTATGTCAACGTTTTCTTTCTCTAACATCCAAGGGTGCAACACCTTTTCGCCTCACGCATAACTCTCTTCGTCTCTGGCATCGTCCAACGATGTCATCCAAGACTTTACATGATCCCAATGACATGAACGACAATACACCACGACAATCTATCGACTTCAACAACGACCTTTCGTCGCCATCGACTATGTACACGGAACCATCGATACGACTTCTTTTTTCATTTTTACCAAGGAGAAATATTATCTTTCTACTCCTCCCAGCAGTCCTCGTTTCGATTATTGCTGGAGGCGTCGCACCTTTCATGACTTTCGTTCTCGGTCAAGCTTTTAACACCTTTGCCGACTTCTCAATCTCTCCAGAGCCCCATTCCGTAGCCAAGGCAAATTTGCTGCATGGCGTTGGGACCGCCGCCCTCGAGCTCATAGGGCTCGCGGTGGGCTCCATGGCTCTAAGCAGTCTTACTTCCTGCCTTTGGATTTGGATAGGCGAGAAGAACACCATGGGTCTTCGGAAAGCAGTATACCTTGCAGTCTCACAAAAAGACATGTCATGGTTTGATATGCAAATGGGTTCTTCCAATGCCGACTCTTCGAAGGAGCCTGTCGGCGCTGGAGGTATAATGGCCAAGTTCTCGAGGTAAGAACCAGCAATACCGTCGGATAAACATATACTGATTGCTTGCACAGGGAAACTGACGAAGTTCGAATGGCTTCCTCCTTGGCTTCTGGAATGCTTATCCAATATTTAACCACTTGTATAACCTGCCTTATACTGGCATTTGTGCGCTCATGGGCGCTCACCCTCGTCATTCTTTCCGCCCTGCCAATCCTGGCTATCATCCAAAACCTCGCAAACGTTTTAGCAGTGCCTATTTTGGCGACAGAACGCGAGCACAACGGCGTCGCTGCGACAGTGATCGACCGGGCCGCTGCTGCGATCGCGACAGTCAAGGCTTTCAACGCAGCCGTGTATGAGCATGCTCGCGCCAATGCGGTGTTTCAACTCTTGCTCAAGGATGGCGGCAAGATTAACAGGCTTTGGGCATCGACCTCTGGCGCTGCTCAGTTTGTTACCATGGCCATCTTTGTCCAAGCCTTTTGGTTTGGCTCCAAGCTTGTTCGAGAGGGAAAGATTAGCGCTGGAGATGTCATGGCCGTTTTCTGGGCATGCTCGATTGCTTCAAGCAATCTCCAAATGTGCATTCCTCAAGCCATCCTCCTTGCCAAAGGAAAGTCGGCCATGGCTGAGCTGGTCACCCTCATCCACGATAACCCAGCTCGCACCACTTCTCCCGCCTTCAATTCCCCTCCCAGATGTGCCGGCGAAATGGGCCTTTATAACGTCACGTTTGCTTATCCTTCCAGACCAACCGTACCTGTCCTATCCGACGTATCCCTTTTCCTGCCAGCCAACGAGACGACATTTATTGTCGGCTCTTCAGGCTCCGGAAAATCGACAATAGCCCACCTTCTCTTGAATATGTATGAGCCCCAGACAGGATGTATCAAGCTTGACGGCAACAATTTACGCAGCCTCGATCAGACATGGCTCCGTTCCCATGTTGCTTGCGTCGGACAACAAGGCGGCGCGGGTGTTCTCATCTTCGACGACAAATCAGTTTTTGAGAATATCGCAACAGCTCTTTATGGCCATTCTGACAAGCCTCCGAGTAGAGAAGAGGTGGAGGATGCATGCCGAGCTGCATTGATGCACGAGTTTGTGAGGGATCTTCCACAAGGATATGATACCCTGCTTGGAGGAGGGTCAGGAGTAGGACTTAGTGGAGGCCAGAAGCAGAGGTTGGCGATTGCCCGAGCAAAACTAAGAAATCCTACTGTTTTGGTTCTTGGTATGTTTTCTTTATTATTTATTATTTACACAACATTTATTTATCAAATTATCCTTAACAGATGAAGCAACCTCCGCTTTAGACAGCACTTCCCGTATCCTCGTCTTCGAAGCCATCAAACGCTGGAGGCGGAATAAAACCACCATTGTCATCACCCATGATCTTTCACAAATCCAACCTCGAGACTTCGTCTATGTGCTCAAGAACGGCCGGGTAGCGGAACAAGGATATCGTGCCGATCTCGAAGAGGTCGACATCGTTTCTCTCTACAACGATGACCAGGGCGAATTCAGGAAAATGATGGAATCTCAGCAACTTACTGGTGGTTTCCTACCCGAGAAAGAGGTCGAAGTGAAAGTGCACCCCGATTTCGACGTTGCAGAGGAACTTGAGCAAGAAAAAGAACTTTTAACCAGGCCAATGTCCTTCGTTGCACCTAGCATGCTCATGTCTCGGAACTCGACATTCCGGCCGATGACCTTTAGCAATTGGATGTTTGACGTTGTAGCCGATTTTACAGCGAACAAGGCCTCTGATGAATCTACTCCTGCCTCCCGTCAGCAACGTCCTTTGACTGCAATCTTATCGCAGGATTTAAAGTTGCCCTCTGCCCCTGATGCTGCTTACACTCACGAAGAAAGGAGGCATAGCATGCCGCCTACTCCTACGTCTACCACTTTCACTACTACACAACATCGTGCCAGCGAGGATTTCTTCGGCTCTGAAAAGACCGGCTTCGAGGACAGCGCGATCAAAACCCGTCAAGCTCGCGGTGGTCGTCGTGAACCGAAGACGCAGAACAATGCCGCATTGGTAGTCGACGTTGTAAAGTCCAATGAAGACTCAACATCCGAAGAGGATCCTCCGCGCTTCTGGGAACTCATGCGCTCTATATACCCAACCGTCCCACAAAAGCCCATTCTCTTCCTTGGCTTGGGCCTATGCATCATGGGCGGAGCCCTCACCCCACTCTTTTCTTTTCTTCTCTCTCGTCTGCTCTTCGAAATATCCATTGGCGCACAGGACGTGTCTAACATCAACTTTTTCGGCGGGCTCGTGCTCGCTGTGGCAGCTATCGACGGCCTCGTTCTCGGACTCAAGTACTACCTCATGGAGACCTCCGGTATGCTCTGGATAACCCGCATGCGGGATATCGCATTCCGGAAAGTTCTATCCCAAGACAAGAAATGGTTTGATCGCGCTCAAAATTCCCCCGTACGACTAGTACAAATCCTAGTGAAGGACGCAGACGATGCTAGGGAGCTGATCGCTGTCGTGTGGGCCCAGCTGTGTTTGGTGGTGTCGATGCTTGGTGTGGGCCTGGTTTGGGCCTTAATCAGCGGGTGGCAGTTAACCCTTGCCGGTGTGGCAATTGCACCGGTGTTTGCTGTCACGATGGCGGTTCAGACGGGTCTTGTGGCGAGGTGTGAGGTCAGGAATAAGAGGTCGAGAGAGGAGGTTGCGAAGGGCTATTATAATGTGAGTCTTTTTTCTTCTTTATTCTTTCTTATTTGGAGACTTAGTATGATTTCGAAAACAGACCATTATCAACATCCGTGCAGTTCGATCTATGGCATTCGACGAGGCTTTCCTTTCTCAATTCCTCGATTCAGTCGATCAGTGCATGAAGACCGGCATGCGAGGTGCCTTTGTCGAAGGTTGCACCTATGGAGTGGCAACTGGGTTGATTTATCTCGCCGAGGCACTTCTTTTCTATGTCGGTGCTGTCTTGATCGCGAATGGCACATACACCTATTTGCAAATGGTTCAAGTCCTTAATCTCGTCATTTTCACTGTTTCGATTGGGTCGCAGATTATGGGATTCAGTAAGCCTTTTGTTATGTTGAGAAATTGTGTACTCAATGCTGATTATTCTTTAGCCCAAAAAATTGCCAAGTCTGTGCAAGCTGCAAGCGACTTTAATAGACTTGCCAAGCTCGACACGAAGACGGACGAATCGCGCGGTGTTTTCTGCCCTGAACTGACTGGACCTATTCAGTTCAACCAGGTTAACTTCGCCTACCCTGAGCGTCGTGAAGCTCCTGTGCTCAAGAACATGCAATTGAGCATTGACTCGGGCGAATGTGTCGCCATCGTCGGTTCTTCAGGTAGTGGCAAATCCACCATCGCATCTCTCCTTCAGCGTCTGTACGAACCTTCCACCGGATCAGTCACCATCGGGGGCATCGACACGCGATTCATGAACACCCGCTATCTCAGACAACACGTCTCTGTTGTCAGTCAGCAGCCTCACCTCTTCGACGCGAGCATCGCTGACAACATCCGCTATGGCCAACCTTCCTTGACCGACTATGACGTGCGTTGTGCGGCGAAAGCGGCAAACATCCACGAGTTCATCATGTCCCTGCCTCACGGATACGCGACACATGTCGGCGAGAACGCTTCGCTCATCTCAGGCGGGCAAGCACAGCGGCTTCAGATCGCTAGGGCCCTCGCTCGACCGTGCGATATCCTCATATTGGACGAGTGCACCTCGTCCCTGGATAAGGAGAATAGAACGGCAGTGTTGGAGACCATCCGTGATGCAGCGAGGGGCAGGACGACGATTATGATCACGCATAACCTTGAGGCAATGAAGATGTGTGATAGAGTGATGGTGGTGAGTGATGGAGAGGTCGTAGAGGAGGGGCGGTTTGAGGTGTTGATGGAGCGCAGAGGCGTATTTGCGAGCCTGGCTAGCGGTGGTGAATGGATGGATTGAATGACTGTTCGTTTTCCTTTTTTTCTTCTTTTTGTTGTCTGTGTTCTCTTGATGTCTCTCCGTTTTCGAGTCGCTAGGCGACCATGATTTTTATTTTCTTCGTTCGCCATCACGATCTCTCTGTAGCATATCCATACTAGATAGACGGTTTCCTTCTCATCCTTAATTCCTGTGACACATCTGTATACCTATCCCACAACGCATGCCTTCCTACTGTATTTTAGCTAGTCATCATGCAATTACAAGTTTAACGTTTTTCATGTTTCACTCAGCACCATTTCCCCAGCCCTGTCTAAGACTTTGGATGACCAGAAACATTCGACAAGTTCAAATTCCTACCATCATATTCTGTACTCCTTCTACTCATCACTACCTCTGGAAATGAACGAAAAGCCAACTGTACTTCCATCTGAACCAAATGAGCCTGCCCCGCCAATCAACGCCGCTCAATCTGAAGATTATGAAGAAAAATTAACCATCCATGTTCGCCCGTACAGAAATTCAGATCTTGAAGCCGTGCGGGACCTGTTTTATGATTCGATGTCTGGAGGTTAGGATTCTTTCTTGATGTCGGTATCATCTGCTAATCCCCTTTCAAAAATGCAGAAGGTTCCCCGTACTATTTCGCTATGCGTGCCCAATGGACCAGGCCAATTTCGCTAGTCACATACGCATGCGCTCTCATTGGCATGATGCTGATAGTACGATCCGGGCAGCCACTCATGCGCAAAGCAGGCTACGGCATCGTTTTCATCTCTGTCCTCGTTTTCTCCGCCTATAGATACTCGCTTCGTGCAACTTTCGAGGACTTTTTGAAGCGTAATCTGGAGGGCGATTTTGCGCACATTCCAGACACGTATGATATCGAGGTGGTGCCCCTCGAGGAGTACCGCTCGAAGCCTCTTGGGAGTGACTCAGCTTTCAAAGGCAGAAATGGTTTTTGGGTTGCAGAAACGCCTTCTGGAGACGTAGTCGGATGCCTAGGTTTAGGTTCGAGGATCGTATTCAACGAATATTCACCTTTTTAAAAAAAAATTATTTGGTGACAGATTCGAATACGCATAATTCCAATGAGACGACATCAGAGCTCAGACACCTCGTAGTGTCCCGAAAATTCCGTCGACGAGGCATAGCGCAACAGTTGGTCACCGCGGCAGTCGAGCATGCGAAAGAACTTGGAACTAAAACTTTGTTCCTAACAACGTCTTCGTACCAGCGAGCTGCCTTGGGGCTGTACCAGAAGTTGGGTTGGACGAAACAAGAAATCCGCAGGGTTTCAGTTTTATTCGATAATATCGACATTTACGCTCTCCAGCTTGATCTCGAGAACTATCATGGATGGAATTGTTGAAATATTCTTTCCATGCGTGGCGTGTGGTTTGATAGTCGTAGGAGTCTGGAGGTTAACTGAGGTACTGCATAAATGATGATAATGGTCAAGGTGCACATTAGGCTGATGAAGCGAAATTTGTTGCCAGATATTAGGCCAGCGTCCGACAAAAGCGCGGACTAAGTAGGAGCCGGTACAGCATGGAATTACATGATGGATAGACTGGTACAAAAGAAGTTACTATATATCAGAAAATGCCGAAGAATTTCTTCACTTTGCGAAGGAGTTGTTGAACCTTTGACCATTGAATCTTTAGTTTCAAAGCATCCATTTTCCATTTTGTCTCCTTGTATCTCTGCGCTGCTTCCGCGTCTCCTCCTTGTGCCATAACCTTCTCTAACTCCAACATCTCCTTATGCAAGGCCAAGACATCCTGGAGAGGCCAAAGCAAATTCCTGCCGGCTTGAGTTTCTGCAATGATCTTCCAGTCGTCCACCATTTCTTCCTGGATTCTAAAGCAGACCTTCAGCAATGTGTCGGTGACAATGTGCTTGATGAAAGATAATGCTGAATCGCGACTATCTTCAAATCTCTTGGATTTAGCGCCCTTCTTCAGCATCGCATCCCAGTGAACCTCTTTCAGGTCGTCTTCGTGCTTCTTCCCGACTTCTTCAGGAGTACGATTCCACTTTGTCGTTCCGAAGATGACCTTGGAGAGCAAGGCATCACCACACATATCATTGAACACATTGAGGTTTCGTCGCGCAGTTTGAGAAAATCTATCCTCGGATATATCGTGCAGATAGATGACTCCCGCTAGTTTCTTTTTATGGCGATATCTATCTTCTTTTATCTGAGCTTATCATCATTCAAGATGCAAAGATTTTACGCACGCTTTTTCTAACCAATCTGCTACGAGTTTAAGTATAGCCGCGTCCTGCCGGTAGGTGTCGTCAAACCCTGGAGTATCCAGCAGGATGATGGTGTAATGCTTCAACAAATCATCGTCGGGGAAATTAAGTCGAATGGGCAGCACTTCAGCCGTGCAAGAGGTCAGTCCATGGCCAACTTTGGATTTGTGTTTCTCGTCTTGCACTAGGTAGTTGACAAACTATGAGAGGAAATACATAAGCAGGCTCACAGTGGCGCATCCAAAACTGGTCAACCTACCGTGCTCTTCCCGGCACCACTGGCTCCCATAACTCTGATACCGCGAACGGTCAATATTTAGCTGATGCATAAGAAGCAAAATACGAAGAAACATACGGGATGATGATCTCTTGCATTGAGTCGGCATATTCCATTCCTGCATTGGTTTCAGAGGCAATCTTTCTGCCGTCCGCCATTTCTTCCTGGCTTCTGAAGCGAAACAAGGGAGACGTGTCTTCGACAATATGTTTGATGAAAGATAATGCCGAGTCACGACTATCTTCGAATCTCTTGAATTTAGTTCCCTTGTCAAGCATCGCGCGCCAGTGATTCTCTTTCAAGTCATGTTCATGCTTCTTCCCTATGTCTACAGGAGTACGGCTCCACTTGGTCGTTCCAAAGATAACTTTTTTGAGCGCAGCGTCGCCACACATCCGACTCAACATGTCGAGATTTTTCTGAGCCTTTTCGAAGAATCTGTCCTGAGATATATCGTGCAAATAGATGACGCCTCCGAGGTTCTTTTGATGTCGATTCCTGTTTCGTTTAGTTTATCATCTCAAACTTGTTGCCATGGGAAGTACAAAGACTACGCACTCTTTTCTAACCAATTTGTTATGCGCCCAAGTATGACCGCGTCTGACAGGGAGGTGTCGTCAAACCCTGGGGTATCGAGGAGGACAATCGTATAATGTTTCAACAAATCATCGTCGGGAAAAGTAAGTCGAATGGGCAGCACTTCAGCCGTGCAAGAGGTCAGTCCATGGCCAACTCGAGATTTCTGGTTTTCGGCTTGCACCAAGTAGTTGACAAACTACGCGTGGAGATACGTCAGCGGGTTCAGGTTTGCTTATCGGGGGTAATCCACCCACAGTGCTCTTCCCTGCACCACTGGCGCCCATGACTCTGTTCATCACAAGCAGTCAATATTTAGTGCATGACACGAGTAAGGAGAGAAACTCACGGTATGATAATCTCTTGCCTTGAGTCTGCATTCTGTGTTGTGGGCTTGTTGGATTTGTTCATGATTCTCTAGAAGAAACGATGAGAACTCAGATAAGAGTAGGAGTAAAGAAAGCTCTGTGTGTACCTTTAAATTCGAGAGGCACCTAAGAAATGAAGCATACCAGGCGAGCACCCATGTGTAAGATGAAGATCAACGGCGAGGATGTCGCGCTCATTTAATATCACATTTGACATCAACACGCTGAAGACATGTTTACTGGAAGAATATTTAGCGTGCAACTTGCTCAAAAAATTCAATGACTATGAAGAAGATCCGCCAATGATTTATACAGCACTCACCATATGCCTGACTGACAAGTTGATGATGGAACTGCAGGTACTACTAGTCAGTCGCCAGGTCTCCTCGAGGCTAAAGCACGCTTTCGGCGCGTCATGCTGTTCATGATGGTTAAAAGTAGACATTCCGTTCCGTTCAGCGCTCGGAAATATTTATACTATAAGGCACAGCCTCAGTGATGTAATGCTATACCAAAGGAAACCATTGCTAAGCGTCTCCCTGTTACACGATTCTCCTGCCAGGCTGGTCCTGCATATAAACCGACAAACCGCTGAGCGATATTACACCAAGCTTTGCAAACTTGTTACAACTTACGATGCGCATAACACCAACAATCCTTATCCTTGTAGGTTTCTCGTGCAGAATCCTTGCACAATCGGTGAGCTTCATTTCGATGAAGGCTGTAGGAATTCGGGCATTGACGTAGAAACCAGGAATTCGAAGGGAATGACATCGATTCTCGGGACTTGGTCGAAGACCTGGACACCCGCGACTCTTCGGATACATTGTTCGTGGAGTCTAGAGATGCCTGTGACACGTACGAGCTCGACCTTGATGCAAGGTGGGAGGAAGACGAAGAGAGCTTGGATTTGAGGGAGTTCCTAGAGGGCGGCCTTGATGAGCGAGACCTCTTGAACGACGAGGAATTCGATGCTCGCTTTGAGGACAAAGAAGACATAGATGCCCGCTTTGATGACGAAGAGTTGGATTCCCGTTTCGAGGAGTGGGAGGAGGATTTGGATGCTCGTTTTGATGAAGAGGATCTCCATGAGAGCCGGGAACTTGGCTTCGACGAGTCGGCCTTGGAAGAAAGACAAGGCGACGATAGTGAAGTAAGTTTTAATGGTCCTGCCTTTCCCCAAGCAGGAGCGCAAACTGATAATTCCATTCTACTGCTAGCTGGAAAGCAGAGAACCTTGGATGCGCCATTTCAGGATTGGGACCGTCGTTTTGCCAAAAAACTGGAATTGGCCAAACCTGCGTAAGAATAATAACGGGGAGAAACATACCGCGACAGCGGATGATAGTTAGTATATGCATGTATACTACTAGAGTCATCGAAATCGCCAGCGCAAATTTCCAGCTGGACAACTTAGAGTACAAAGAGGTGATATAATCATCTGGCACCATGACAAGAAAAGAAATGCGGGGAAATGCATCGATGGTCGAAAGCAAAAAAACGAACAAGAACAAATGAAAGAGAAAAAGAGAAATGACGGGTCGACGAACACAAGCATGGAATGAATGTATATAAGACAGTATTCAAGAAAGAGATGAAATCATGACGGTCGTGACGGGGTCGTAGATAAGAAGGAAGAGAAAAAAGAAAAAAGAGACATAAGGTAGGTGATGTTTGGTAGGCCTAGTTGGCAAGGCATGAGGTCACTATTATACAAAATACATACTTGGGACGGAGCGGCGTTGTTCTACTATTATGTATACGTTGCAATTCCGTTTGAAACTGCGGAGAGCACAGAGAGAAGTTGAAATGGTCCTGACCAACTGGGCAGGAACATGGATAGGATACGACAGGTCGCACTGCCACCGCCAATATCCCCATCTACCAATGAAAACGAAAAAAGACCTAAATGGCGAAGGAGGCAAAGAGATAACAAGGCCGCATCAGATAGCCATGCTGTGCCTCCTTATGTCTTCCAATGCAGCCACAGCTGCTGCTGCTGCGCTCCTTTTCGGCAATGCCTTCCGTCTTCCCTCGACATTGACCCATGATCCCGTGTCGCTGTTCCTGCGGCTGCCTACATACTCTTCGTCTGCCTCTGCTCCATCGCTCAGATCCTCTTCGTCACTCAACATTAATTGAGGTCTTGACTTTTTCCTCTTCATAGAAGCGGCAGAAGACGTGGCAATTGACGAGGAAGACGAGACGGTCGACCCAGAGGTGGTAGAGCCCGTCGTCCGTGTTGGAGGTCCAGGCGAGTACATAGCAGCAGCTGATCCAGGCCTCGAGGAAGGAGGAAGTGGGAAGTTTTCAGGATCGATATAATTTCCACTGCTTCCCCTCAAAGGTAGCGGTCCGGCGTTGTTGGGAGATGAAAGTTCCACAGATGAACGAGCTTCGGTGTCGCCATCAGCATCATTCCCTGTGTCGAGGCCTCGATTCGAGTGAGACGAAGTAGAGGACAATGTTGATGAGGGTTTATATGTGTTGTGTGTCATCACAGCTGCCGCGGAGGATCGCTTCTTGCGTACTGGCTCACTTCCAGGAGGTGGATCTGGCTTTCGCATTTTCCTAGATGAACAAATGTCAAATTCAGAGGTATATGAAAGATAAAATTTGGAAAGACATACGTGTTCAATTTTGGTTCGGCATAATTGACACTCTTTCTTGCTCTTCTCTCGCGACTACCCAGGGCGTTCTGATTGCCTTCAGAGTCTGGTACAGGACTTGAAGACCCGCGCGACGTCGGGGCAGAACCTGCTGGAGAAGTAGGCCGCAGGAATTGTCGTGTAGACGCAAGTTTCGCTTCATCAACCTGTTCATGTACTAAAAATAGATTCTGGTTTAGAACATGAAGAAAACGAAATAGTCACTCTTACCATTGCTATCAATGGGCTGCAACGCCGTTCGGGGTATTGTTATCTCCTTCACCTTTGGTTTAAGAATTTCTGAGGAATCTACCTCATCATGTTCTCGTAGCCGTGTTTTCTCCTTGTGCTTGGACGACGATTCTCCCACATCCCTTTCACTCTCCGACTCTCGTTGCTCCTTTGTCTTGCTCTTCCGCTTGCTCTCTTTCTTTGGCGTTGGCGCGGCGTAATTCTCTTGTTGCTCTGTATCTTGATATATCCCCGTCAAATCCAATTCACCGTGCACTGCTGCAAATTCCTCCGCTTCTTCTGCTCTACCAGCTTCCAGACGGACCGGAGAACCAAACGCAGGACTAGCAGATCGAGGTACAGACAAAGCCTCGGTGTTGACACTGAGCAATCCACTCTGCCGCCTAATGGTTTTACGAGGCTTCGGTGCAACTGATACAGCCTCGTCTGTCGCTTGATCAAAAGCGGTCGCGTCCGTTGAAGGTGGAAGGAGTGATGGGCCTCGAGTGGGCAGTGGTAATTTCGACGCAGAAAGGCGAGGCTTAGCCTTCGGTTTCTTACGAGGTGGGGTGGTTTGCTTCTCCAGATCCGCGGAGGATTCACTGGGTTCGTCGTCCTCCATAATCCCTGGTACTTCGGGTGGCCGAGAGACTCGATTTAGTATGGGGCTTCCGTTCTCAACATCCAGCATCGGCGGTCTCTTTGCCCTTGGAGATGGCGGCGTCGTGGGTGCGGTCTCCGGGGCGTATTTAACATTGTGTGTTTCTCGTAGATACATCAGATGTTTCATGAGATTCTGGGACTAATCAAAAGAACGAAGAAATCGTCAAAACATGTTGCTATCCCACATCCTGGAAAGCTTAACACATACCGCAGCCTCCGCATCTGCAAGGACCTTCCAGGACTTTTCACGTTCGCGCTTGAGTTGTGAAGCGAGAGCGATCTCTGAAGCTCTTAGTCGTAGGTTCTCCACATAAAGCATAGATATCTGTGCATTAAGTTCCTCGATGCGGACACTCAGTGTCGAATTAAGTCTACGATGAGGCGTAAGCTTTCTGACATACTCTTATACACCACAATACGCACTTTGTAATATGTTTGTTGGCGAGCAGGAATTTCTTCTTGACTATCGTGCCACACCAACCAAGGTCAGGCCTGTCGTCCTCCCAGAACCGAATAAAGCACGTACAGTTTTCAAACTCGAACAGGGCATCGTTCTGCCTAGCGCCCAGCGACGAGCGCGACTCTCTCCTGCTCATCCTTCTCACTTATCCCTCTACGATCCTAGGTCCTGCTGAACGACGTGAGTATAGGTCAAGAAAGGTGCGGGAAACAAGAACAACAATAGCCCATCACGTGATTTGGGAAACGCGTTCTTACTTTGGATAGGCGCAACGCCTGCCAAATCAATGTTTGTTTACCCTTGCTTGCTCTCCCTTAAAGGAAACACAAAAAGAGGAAAACACTTTTTTGACTCTTGAGCTGAACTAGTATCCCAAACGGGCTGATTTAACTTCAATTGGAATATAAAATGATTTCTTCAGGGAATGTTCTGATAAAATATTAGATTATATGATTGCAACATCCCTTTTTGTGTTCTATCTCCGCCAAAAAAAAGCATTTCTATAATTCCTCTGAACATTCCCTGCGGATCAAAAAAAGATAACTTTCATTCATACAAAGTTTAGCGGTCAAGTGGCCAGAAAGAGAGGAAAATGGTTTTCAAAAATGTTGCATTACGCGGTGATCTAGATCACATCATGCGTCTTAGGGGCTATTATTTTGCTTTTCTTGCCCAATTTGCCCATACAGACTCACCCAATACCCACCATTTTTCATACAACTACTTTAACACATTTGAGAACTATATTCATGCCAGACAAATAGTGTTGAATCCAGTACTTTGACGGTATCTGAAGTTGGAGGACATTTCCCCAGAATTTGGTGGCTGTGATATTAGTCCTCCGACCAAATCCAGTACCGGTTACTTCTCCTGTTTCCGACATGTGAACAACGATGCATTATTATTGTTGCCATAGATGATCAATGATCCACGAACCAGTCCTACCACTGGCGCCGACGTCTGTTACTGGACTTGACAGATTACTAATAGATAAATATTAACAGGTTTTCTGTTTATATTTGTCTGTCTGACAGATGAATATGACCGAACAGATATTCTGTTCGAGTCTGTCAAGGCCCCTAACAGACGAATATTAACGGAATACGTGACAATATTCATCTGTCTGATCCATGGATAGAAGTAGGCGCCAGACGCGTACAGTGTACACATCGTAAATAGAGCTATAGATACCACAAGGCTATGGGCAAGCTGTGAATTCGTAGCCAATATTCGACACACACACTATTTTTTTTCGCTATCCTCCAAATCGTTCAACATCAAATAAGTGGAATTTAACTGCAACATCCAGAGTCCAAACGTGTAATGAGATGGAACTTCTTTCATTGAGCTTCAAGGCTCAAACTGATTTACATGGCGGTCAAATTTCGGTTGAGGCATCCTGGAATTTAAAAGTAGGCCTGCGGGGATCATCTGTCAGGCGTGCCTCTTCACGAAGGAGGAAGAATACTTACCGCAGCATTGGGGGGACTGGCGCAGCCTCCGATTCTATAGAGATGAGGTAGAAAAATAAATCATCATAGATTCTAGATCGACGCGAAGTGGTTGAAACGCACATATTCAATGGCCACGAAGAGAAAAAGAAGGTGTATCTGCCTGTCTCCGCGCACGTCTCGGACAGTTTCTCCAAATCAAAGAACTCGCCTAGTTGTGTATGAAGTGGTTGTTTAGATTTTAGTCAGAACCCTTGTTGTACTTGACGCCAGATGTCAAGAATTGCTCTTACCTAGTGGCATTCCCCAGAGGCTGTTGTATTCATGTGCGCAGTAGGCAGTTGAGTCATAGACGTCAATTATCAGCGTTAGCCTGACAACACAACTAGGACCCACCCTAGGATTGTCTACGCCCGCGGGTCCGAATCGAGTCAGTACATGATGAAAGTTTGAACGTTCCGGGAACCAGCTCATCCAAACTGACCTGATGCAAGAGCACGTCAGGGGAAGGCGAGGGCCATCTCTGTTATCAATCGTTTTTGTTAACAATCATAAACACAGAAGTCGTGTGTCTGTGCACGAACCTCCAGCGCGGGTTGATCAGAAGCAATTGCAGAAAAATGATTATTCCTGCGTCAACGTCAAGACATGAATAGCAGTAATCAGCATCATCCATGCGGCCACAGCAAAAATAAGCAGTAAATTACACACCACAAAAACCGTTTCATATCGTCGCCCTGCTCAATGCCAGCGCTGTATAAAAATGCAACGAAAAGAAACAAGATCAAGTCTTCCGCCTTTCAAGCAACTCCACGGAGCTGAACACTCCGACTGTAAAACAGATCAGGATACTTACAACGTCTCGGGCCTGGAAGCAAGAGCGTGTCGTTCTTCTGTCGCCACTCGATAATATTTTTGAATGAATCCAACGCGCAGCAACAAGATATCCCCAGTGCGGAATTCGACATTTTGGTAACGTGCCACAGCCTCCAGGTCCGCGACGGTTATAGCGTGCGTAGTCCATGGATCATAAGGCAGTTTCCCTCCGTTCTTTTCGTGATAAGAAACTATGTCAAGCAGGACACCTCGCCCGCAAATTCCGTGATTGGCCCAATCTACATCAGAAAAAGAAGGAAGTGAAGAAGGAATGAGATAATATGTTCAAGACGACGGAGAATGAGAATTCCACTGTAGAATGTGATCGGTTACGACGCAGACGCAACGACGAGAGGAAAATAATGTAAGGGGTATTAAAGAGGCGCCCGACATCACTTTCATTTCGGGGAGGCCGGGCAGTAATTCAATGCCATGGGGCTCCATGATTCTGGGAAAGGAAAGTCCAGAGGAACGAAATTCCCAAAACGTGGAAGACCACCGTCGCAGGCACGCCAAATATGCTATCGGGCGTAGTGAACACAAACCGATGGCCTCGTTTTGATAGCGCCATCGATAGAGCTGCATTGACCATCCTCCGTATTGTCATCATTTCATGGAAGAACCCAGACTCGTTAAGGCGAGAGAGGGAAAAAAACATACTTTGCATACCAACCCTAGTAAGGATTGGATCAATCTGGCTCGGGTCTTGTAAAGGAATAACGCCCGCAGGTAGCGACTTAGCGTCAGTGCTATTTGTGGGCGTTGATCAAGACGGGGTCAGCTCTGTTCGGCAATAATTAAAACAGGAATAGAACTTGCTTGTTGTAAAAGACCCCGTGTTCGATGAGCCCATAGTGCCTCATCCCATCCCATTGGGAACCAGATTGTGTATTCTAAAAACGGGAAAAGCAGAAGTCATTGGTCGGAAGAAACCAGAGGAACCGGGGCACATCGTCAAGTAACAAGCACGTTTCGCGGCTTCGATATTGCATTTCAACGCCACACGAACGCTGGACAGGTGGACCTAAACATACGTAGATCTGAACGCAGACTCACCATGTGGATTTCATCATCTCGAGGCATGCCATTCTCTCTCTTCATGATCATCTTGACCTCTGGCGTCTTGCGATTGAACATGGGCTGTATGCAGATGAATCAGCCGAGGCCTTGCTGGGAAGTTCGAGAATGAGGCCACCTTGTCAGGGAAGTTGATTGGCCTGGGGTAAGAGCAGCCGTACGACAGAAATTATTTCAGTACTAGTCTCACAGCAAAGCAATGATAAAAAAACCATATCATCGGGGAACGATCCAGGCAAGAAATGTAGCGATGCTTCTTCGAAGCATATCGCACCAGATCAGAACCTTTTGAATACAAAGAGCGATTCTTACCAGTTCAGAGATACGGTTCGGCCTAACCTATAGATCGAGGAAAACAAATCCGAGTTAGCAAACCCGTTCACGAAGTTACCGACCGCCAGTAACCGTCAAGATCGTATGTAGAGCAGAGACCGGCTTCGCCGAATACAAGGAAGACACTGACTTAATCTCCTCCGATGCCGCTTGCTGCACGACCTTCTCCGTCAAAAGATTCACCGTTCCTAACTGGTCGTCGGCGCCCCATACGCTCCACGCACATCCAGGAAAGTTCTTGAAGTGTGGCAGTTCATCGAACGTCGGTAGCTTGGCCATCTCGGACGAGGACGAAGACTTTGAATGGGGAACGAGGTGAGAGACGACGCTTTTCAACCTCCTCATCGACATGTTCCGATGCGCTTTATGGCCTGACGCAAGGATTCCAGCGGCTGACCTATATAGATTACAAACATAACTTCTCCCTGTGAATGCAGCTCAACCGCCTCACGGCCACAGCTTCCAGACGCCTCTTCTCGCGATGCCGAAGGCTGAGAAAAGAAAAAAGAAGGCCCAGAGAAGCTCTGGAATGTCATATGACGAGAAAACTTGTGGAACGACGGCCTAAAACAGGGTCGGAAGGTGGTTCAGCGTACTGGGCGTGTTACAATTACATATCAAATGTTACGTTACAAGCAAATAATATATGATAGTATCTTGTCTACATGCACCTGCATCTATTTGCGTCGTCCAAAATTAACCGCGAATAAAGGGGTGAGCAAGCGCTTCACGAGGATTAATCCTCCTACCCGGGTCGAGGGCCAAACATTTGTCGAGTAAATCGATGAAGGATATAATCATTTTGTTTTCTTCATCACTAATCTTCGCCGATGCCGGAGGCATTAATCGGGCTTTCAGGTCACGAGAAGGTTTTGAGATGTGAACTTTGCGGATAACGTCCTGGAGAGAAGAGACAAGAAGTGTCAAAAGATCGACGTGACGTACAAAGCAAACCGGTTACTCACATTACCGGTTACCCGGTCCTTCTCCACGCTTTCAAATCCACCCATCTCGTCGAAATAGACATCACCAAACTTCGCCTTCTTGATCATTTTGCTATTGAAACGCCCCTTCAGCTCCATCATGAGCAGGAGCATTTGGTTATTAGACCGTCCCGGGAAGAGAATTTTCCCCGTGTAAAGTTCGTACAGTGTACATCCAATGGACCATATATCAAGGGAGGGGTCATATGGAACTCCCAGGACTGCGTGAACAAGTCAATAATCTGGATATGCAGGAGGAAATGTAGTACTCAACTGATTTCGGGTGCTCTGTAAAACCTACTGACTAGGTAGGGGGTGATGTCATTCTCGGACGCGTCAGAGGCAGACCCGAGGTCACAAAGCTTGATAACGGTCTTCTGCTCGTTGACCTGGCATGCAACATTAGAAAAAGGGAAAATCGAAGAAGGCCTAATCTTACAAGAATATTATCGGGCTTAATATCGGCATGCATGATGTTGGCTTTTCTCAGCAAGCTCAAAGCAAGGAATAGCTGGTGTGCATAGGCGCGGACAGCACGGATATTGAGACCAACGTCCTTCCCAAAACGTTTCACAACATCGCGAAGGTTCATGCTTGAAGGAACTGTCAGCATTCCGAAAACTGCAAATCTAGAAAAATATAGTCACCTCAACGATTCGAACACCAGGCAGAGATGCCCACGATGCTCGAAAGTCCGCTCTAGTCGCACGATGTGTTTTTTATCTTCTGGATCAGCTTGCTTCAGCTTATTGAGTATCTGGACTTCCTTTTGCCCAGCACGGTACCTATTAAGGCATTAGCACATGCAATAGACGGTGGATAATTGACACTAACATAGATTCCTGGCACCGTATAATTTTGATTGCGACTTCTTTGCCCACTTCTCCAGGTTCGCCTTGTAGAATACGTGCCCGAACAACATTCGCAAACATTCCCTTCCCGAGAGAAGAAAAAACTTGGTAACGTCCGCCGTCTAACTGCTCACCAAGAATGACGCTGTAATAACCTTCTGGATCGGCTGCTGTATCTAGAGTAGCTGTTGTAATGAGCGCAGGTGCGTTGAGTTTCTCCTATACCCAACCGCTTAGTTTTCTTTTCTTTTTACAAAGGCGAGCTGAAACGCAGAGACATACCGTAGCTTTCTTCTTCTTTTTCTTGGGTTTTGAAGGTTTATCGGACATAGCGATCGCAAACATATCATCTACCTCCTCCTCCTCCTCCTCCTCCTCCTCTTCTTCTTCGTCATCTTCCCCTTCATCTACATTAACCCAGTTAACGGCTTGCGGTGCGTCACCAAACCTCTTGCGTTCATCTTCTCGTCTGTCTAAACTTGGGTCATAGTCCGCAGCCAAAACTTGCTCAGCTCCCGTATCATTGACATTCTCGCCTTCCTCGTCTTTCGCTAACGCAAAATCTTGTGGTGTGGGAGAGACGGAAGCAGATTCGCGAATACCTATATGAAAATAAAGGTCGGAAAGCTAAGCTTCATACTAGCAAAAAAATAGAACGTCTCCACTTACCCCGGAGTTCACCAGATTCTTCAGGTGCAACTGATCCATTGCGAAGAGGCGTCTGGGATACAGGATTAGAAACAGATAATGAAGGGGTAGGCGGTTGGGCCGCACTGCTTGGCCCAGGACTGGGGCTGACGCTCGTCGTTACACTTGCTACTCCGGCGTACTTGGCGAGAATAGCCTGCCGTTTAGCACGGCGAGCAGCAAGAATATCTTCAACAGGAGGAGGTGATGGTGGCAGTTCCAACTCCATTTCAACGTCTGTTTTCGGAGGTTCTGCAGCACTAGCAGGTGGTTCTGATTTGCCGTTCGTCTGGGGCTGTGGAGACGGCGACCTTCTTGGGGAAATTCTGATAAAATATCCGTCAGGCATAGTTCTGTGCAATTTGTTTTATGGCCTTACGATACTCACTCGCCTTCCTCCCGTTCCATATCTTCCGGCGTCCGACTGCGTACGGAACGCATAGGTGACCTCGAGCGAGATCTCCCGGAGTGTTTTGAACGATGGTTTCTTCCAGAATCGTGCCTTTCCTTTGACCTATCATAATCACGTCTTCGTCGGTCAGAATGGCTTGTTCTTCTTCCTCCCGAGTCATAATAACCTGGACTTCTTCTGTCGTACGAGTGTTGCTTCGTTGGCGGTGGTTTCCGCGCTGGAGATCTCAAGTGTACATCCCGCCAATCCTTTGGCTCTTCCCTTTCTCTGACCCTTTTATGATTGACCTCCAAGTCTGTACCATCCCAGGAACGCTTTTGTCCTGATGATATGTTAGTCATCTTTAAGGATATAATATTTGGTTTACGGGACTCCGCACGATAAAAGATAGAGGAATTAAGGATATGGAAGGCAGCGAGTCAAGGATGGTGGTGGTAGCTCGTCATTACAGACCTTTTGCACCGCATCTCAAGGGGCGGTGTTTGCACATGCTTTGCACAGTTCTCAGAACGTGATTTACGGAGTAATCCACGTGATAGGACGCGCAACTTGAAGATTCTGAATTTCTTGGAATTTCTGATTCAAGAAAGATCATAAATGTTTATGAATTAAGAAGGGTCAGAACTCCTATTTTGAGGCTTTTTATGCTTTACACAAGAAGCTTGTCGGTAGCTAGGCGAGCTGTTCGGCCGCCAAATTACTTATTCTCTGGACTTCAAAGTTTAGGAGTCGACAACATAGAAAGTTTACGACTTGTTCGGGTTGGGCTCGGGAGAATATATAGCATTGGGGAAATCGGCAGATCCAAATAACATGACCATAGTTTGACGATAAAGTAGATCGAAAGCGAGCAAGCACTGGGTCCATATGCATATCGAAATATGCAGTCTCGGTGAACCAATTCTGGCGTCAAGGATGCCCGTGCTCGTTGGATTCACGCGTTTCCTAATATGCCAGTCAGAGGTCTGGTGCATACCCATATACGTTTTCCAGAGAATGGTCCGGCAGGTGCCAGTAATATCTCTGATCCGCAGACTTGCACAGAGGATGTAGCCTAAAGTATACGCGGAAAGAGAGCCAAATATAGGGAGAATGTGAATGCAAGACTGCGTTTAGTAGGAGAGGCATTGACCGTCGTCGTATAATCATTTTCTTGTAACTGCTTGACAACTGCTTGACGGGCGAAGACAACTGACTAGCCGCGCCAGAGAAGTCGCAGAATAACGGCTGTCAGGATTTGCTGTGTTTGTGATTACTGTGGTCCTCTGTATTTACCACCGAGAGCGACATAATTATCATGAGTAATTGTTGCACGCGTAAGGCGAATTCCCGTCAGTGGATCTGTGATGTTGTTTACCTTGGAGTCTGGCAAAGAGAGTCAATTACAATTCCTAACTTTAAACAGAGATTGGATCATGAAGCGGTGTTATCGATCCGGGATGGCCAGAGCGATAGAATTAATTCGCAAAAACATATAAAACCGCTCCCGGGAGCACCGGAAGAAGTAACGGATACCTAGTCTAAAATGCCGTTCCTAAGCCGGAGGTCCTGAAGGCTATGTACCTAGTAGTGCCATTCCCAGATTTGCAGGGCGGGGTTTGTACGAGTCCCTTGTACCGCTTGATGCTCCTGGCCTTTGTAATGGATAATTCGCCTTCGTCCCGGAGCATTTCATCTGTTTCGTCATGTCGAGCAGGACAGTAGTCCAAATATAACCTTCTACTCCGAGAGTGCCATCGACCATGTGTTGAATATCCCGATATATGGCGACGATCACGCAAAAGAAACTTTTTTGCGGGGCGGCTTTTGAGTAGACCCAGATCCTTGAGAAGCAGGATCTTCTTCACTCAAAGTGGTGTCCTTGAACCGGTTTCTGCGTAACTTCGACTTCTCTTTCTTGGCCTCTAACAACCTTGCGCGCAGAGCGGCCTTTGCTTCCTTCTGGGGGTACAAGGGTAATAAGAATACCTGTTATAGGTGAGATAAAAGAGCGGTTTGGCGCACAAGTTTGGTTTTGGATTGTGATATAGGCTTTCGGTCCGCTTTGGGCTGCTCTACCTAAACATGATGATACAAGGTCAAAACGTCAGATATCCAGTCCAACTCGATTGAAACACACCTGAATCTTATGTTTCTCAGATCGGGAGGCAGATTTCTTTTCAACGTCGTCGGCTATGGAGGCCGCTAATGTCAGGGCATCCTGCGAATTGCGAATGAATACAATTCATGTTCAACGCAAGTTCGGCACGACCTACATTCTTCTCCAAAAACCGTTTGACTTTCTTTCCTTTAGGAGGTATGCTTTCCTTTTTCTGGTTAGGATCTTTAGCGCCCATAAACAAAGCAGAAGTTATTGAAATGGTCAATTTGCCGGGATCCTAGTGGTCATGATCAAACAGTAGTTTCAGCGTCCGAAAATAGCTGAACCTCTTTGTTATTTGGCTCTATTTACCGTCATCCTCTCAAATCCGGTACTCAGGAACCCCATTTTGGAAACCGAAGTTATCATTTTCGAGTGCCGCTTTAAAAGTACAGATTGATTCGGACTCAGCCTTGATCAAAGTAAGATGTGCTCGCATTCAACCCTGGGGCACCCATACCCAGAGTATCATCGTCTTCATACGCAGGGAAGTCGAAATGATCCAAGCTGCCTTGAGATGACCTGCCTTCAGCCATTTACCATGTTCATCTGAGCATGTCAAAGGATCCCGCTTTTGCTTAACACGACGTGGAAGTGACCTTACCCAGACCTTACGCCCCGTTATGGATCTGCCAGGCTCTTAGCAGAACAAATCACCTCCATTGCGATGCCATCCCACATTTCTGCCCATCATCACGGCTCTTTGTATTCTTAAATATATTGAATTGCAATGCAGACACACCGCGCCGCATAGTTATCGAAACATGATTTCAATAACTTGATTATCATGGCTATCATTTGCAAGGCGCTCCCTAACGTTGTTAAGAGCGATCAATGCGACTCTGACTCTTATCCGACAGCTGTAATATGGTGTAGTGCCGTCGATGTGACTCCGTCTACATATATATTTGTACATTGGCCTTCCAAGTTCAGTCCAGATTGGCTCTGGTCACCGGGGATTCCGACTACATCTGATGTAGTAAAGTGTAGAGGAAACGTCAGCGACATTTAATGCCAAGATCTATACAGTCTTGCTGTTACGTTGTTATATTTGACGCCGTCTCAGAATACATCATCGTCCAGTTACCACTGTAGATGTCTGCTCCTACCATAATAAGCCTCCGAAATAACCAAGTAAGCGTGTTTGCTTCTCCGTTGTATTTTTGAATCTGATCGCGTGCGTCAAGGTAATTGTGACAAGGTGCTATCGGAGAGCAGTATGGGCGCAATCGCCTCCACAGAAAGCGCAGAGTACCAGTTTAGCAAGAATGGGGGAGAGACAGCGACTGTAACGCGATCATCGTGAAAAGGTATATGCCGACCCGAGTCCCATGTATAAAAGGCTTGCAAAACGACATTGAAGGAAGCAGAACAGAATCCACTCAACGGTTCTTCATTGCACATTTGCCCTCCTCGACCTCTAACTTTCCACTCAATACCAACACCGCCCTTCGCAGTAGCTGAGAAATATGTGTCGCTGGCGCCAGTGAGTAGCTAGCCATGCTACAATTGCATCATTGCTCATCACGAACATTTTGCCTAGAGTCACTTTTGTCTATGGATGTGGACACATGCTTCCTTTGGTGAGTTACTACTTGTCATCTCTTGAGTGATGACCCGAAGCTCATCAATATTCAGGCTGACGAAGAGGTCGGTCTTCAGCTACTCAGAAGAATGCATCTTCAATTCTAAAAATCTTCCTCGTAGATAAAATGCGAGTCGCACAGATGTAAATTCAGCCCAAATCACCCCCGGAGCTGCGTGCCGCCCACCTGTAGGCAAACTTGCGCTCAACAGTATGTCTATAATTTAAAGGACATGAGTGCAGCCGTTGACCCTTCATTTACTTCTTAGGCACGGATATCCTCAGAAACATGGTGAGCAGGCGTGCAAGATCAAATAAAGCCTAGGTAGCTGATTCCCTCTTCCCATCTAGCCGTTACCAAGCAGGGACCATGTCCTAACTGCGCAAATCAACGCCGTTAGTGAACGACTACATTTCGCCTAGCCTAACTGCTGGAGCAACGGGAGTGGCCCTGTCACAAGCACCGGACTTTTTTGAAGTCGATATAGAGAGCTTATCAAGAGATAGTTGTAGTGCAAAGTTGTTTCCTTGGACTGGACAATGTTGATAGACTACCTTCGGTTTATAGATATAGATGATATATGATATGTTTGACGTTACCTTCTCCCGTGGCTCCCGAGCTGATCAATGATGTGTCTACTACCTGCCAATTGTGTGGGAGACGACAATTTAAACCTTCGTCCTGGTTATTCCAGGCTCACTGTGCACCTGATAACCTCCAATATAGCTACTCATATATGATGATATAAATATCGATTGCTTTTGAAATACAAAAACACAGCTTCGAGGGAGCAACTTGGGACTGCCGCTTACCATATCCAACTTTATAGCAGTTTACCATGTCGCACAAGGCAACAACTGGACAAATCTCCAACTGTGGCGTTGGCTTCTCGGGGAAAGCGCTTACATATACTCACGGTAGCTGTAAGCGAGCAGTAGGTACCTTGTATCATGGGAGTTGAGCGTACTGGCAAGCCGTACACTGTGCCGACGTATAGACCTCTGCACTTCGAGTGGTGCCATGATTTGCGGAGATTTATTACTTGCTTGGCGCAGATGTCCGGGACCGAGGTGCTGCCGTATTTACCCTCACTAAATCGAAGACCTTGTCATGTTTACAGAAAACGAAACAGAAGTGTATATCATTGGTCTATCAAAAACGGTCAGGATGACCTTCGTGAAACCTCCTCCCCGTCAAACATTAACGCAGAGACGATGATTCAGTAAATACTGCATTTTATGATCCCACGAAACCTTTCCCTCGCGAGTCATCTGAAAAGGGGTAGAGCGCTGTGATCTGTAATGGCCACAACTTTTTGGGCGATGTTCCATAGTAATCTTGCAAGGGGTGACTCGTCACTGCAATTGATTGCGCCCGCTGTTTTTAATGCGATTCGTCTCCAAATCGGAGATAACGCCCTCGGCGGATTCGTACGTGGAGAGCCTCCTCGTTCGTATCGTCGCTTTCGTTCCACTATCACCGGGACGAGGCGTCTCTAGTTCGTCATCACTTTCAAACGGCGTCGCCCCTGGCGAAGACGCCGCTTCTGAGTTGGGCGTCAGCGTTGAAGTTGATTCTGACCCTGATTGCGGTGGGCCGTTTCGTCGCGGACGATGGTCGAGCTTTTTATCCGGAATCTGATGACACGACGAAGTAAGTAAGAAGAACCGATGCTGCAGTAGCTGCAACACGTACCGGGAGGCGAACAAGATAGGCCATCATTGTCGAGCAGGCAGCAAAGAAGAATACAGATTTCAAGCTGATGTCGTACGAGTCCCGTGCCAGCCGCTGCAACTCGGGCTCCAGTGTAATCAATAATCTTGTGTTTTGCCGTATCTTCATGATGAGCTGATTTTAGTTCGCATCAGTTGATATCGTATTCTCATTTCAAGAGATACCGACCTCTTCAGCATCTGGAGTATGGATTCGTTTTCTAAGCTCCGTGTCCAGGCGCGATTGAAAAATGGCAGAAGATATCGCCACTCCCCCAACTTGGCCTACACCTCGGAAGAGTTGCCCAAACCCAGTTGCGACGGCGACAGAATCCTCTATTCTCAGGTATTATGATCAGAACGCAACTACATCAGATAAACGAGCGTACCAGGCACGTGGACGAGTAGGGCGACTGATGGTACGATGAGTATCAATCATGGGCACGAGTGATTTTACTCCTTACTGAGCATTGTCTGCAACACGACAGCATTTCCAAACCCGAGAGGAATCTAAGGATAATCGACATTATCTAACACAGAGCATCAGAAACGAACGACAATCAACTCACAATACTGAACCACGACTGTAAAGGTCCTGAGGTTTCCTTGATGTGGTAGATCAGGACAGCCCCAACGAATGGGAACGCCCCAAATATCAGATTGATAGTCTTGTATCGCCCAGTAGTGTGCATCATCCACCCAGCGAAGAGAGATCCAGTAGACATAGACACACTATTCGGGAGAAGATGCAGACCTGTAAGGCAGTTCAGACACTACCCGTAATTAATGAGTCGAGACATACCTGCAGTGGAGGCTTTGGTCAGAACCACGGTTTGGAACCACATGGGGAAGAAGTAAACGATGGAGAAGTTGCATATGGCAACTAAGAAGTTAGAACAGCCAACGAGCACAGGAATTCTACGCTTGAGGAGGAACGGAGCTAAGACCGGCTCTGGAGAGACGAAGATTTCTACGAGTAGGAAAACCACGGCGAAAATGGCGGCTAATGATATGGAAACAATCACGTATGGACTTGACCACTGGACGCTTTGTCAGGTTGGTTCTGTATAGGTTCACATCGATACGACTGACCGGAAGTCCTTCATTGTAGCGGACACTGAGGAACGTGAGCATGGACCCAACCTAAGCGACCAATTAATTGTTAAGAATTATCTCAAAGGAAAGAGTGCTCACAGCCATCATCAAACTACCACTTCCAAGGTAATCGACACGTTTCAAAATCTCCTTGGCGCTTTTCCCGGTTCCCTTCATCAAGTCACAATCTTTTCAGAATGGAATGCATAAAAGCTCACCTCAGTTACATAGTTCAGGTTGATAGTTGTTAGAGTGTAGGACATGAAGAAGACGGGGATTTGAATGAGAAAGGCCCATCTCCATCCTAGCCTTCGACAAATGATAAGAGTAGGTTTCTAGAAACGCTAATTTTAGTGCATACCAATCTGTGATCAGTCCTCCCAAAGGACCACCCAATCCTAATCCTAGCTGTTGCAAATAAGTCATTTTTTCCATCAGTGAAGAAGTATAAAGCATTTACCCCATTGAAAACACTTGCCACGCCTTGTGTAAGACCACGACTCTATTTTTAAACAAATATAAGTCCAAAAATGGAAGGTAGTTATGACGCATGCAACTTAATATTTACCCTGATGCTATACATATCACTGACGATGATGCTTGAAATAGACAGGCATAACAGTTAGATGGAGCGTGAACGCAAGTCCGAACAGAAACGTACGAGGATGTGGTCATTAGCCCTCCTCCACCAATTCCAGAGAACTAAGTCGCCTCGGTCAAGACAACGGCGTATGATCAGTACGCATGAGAAAAAGAACGCACGAATCTCGCTACGATCAGCATCTCCATGCTTCTAGACAGCCCGCAGAGAAGTACACCCAACCCAGCGAACAGAAGCGCTGTCCGATTTGCACCCTTTCTCCCCAGCACGTTACAAAGTCGGCCATATAGGGGAGTAAAAGTGCATGTCGCGAGAAGGTACCTGTTGTCGTTCGGTCAGATGACCATGAATGCCTTGACGCAATTGATTTAGAGACGTACGACGTTCCTAACCAACTAGCCTGGTTGGATTTATTGAATTCCGAGGATATCGACGGTAGCACTGATATCGGCGCCGTTAAAGTGACTTTCCAAGCTCAGTCTTGGACAATCCACCCACTTGTTGGAACGAGAGTCTCTTAAAGATGATGAATATCACAAGCGACGCGTAAAACACATGGCTCACTCACGGTTCAAAGCCTATTCTTGGATGAACAGACCCCCGAGCAATGAGAAATGTAGCAGGAGCTCACCGAAAGGAACGTCGCTGTCCATAACCCAGCTAGAATACCGTATCGCGTCGACCTTGAGATATCCAACGGGCCAACTCGGTTTGGATCCTTCCCAGTCTGTATGATCTCTCCGCCATCTTGCTGAGTGCTCTCGGCCGTTCCTCGAAGCAATGGTTCGCGTTCAGACATAGTCATGCTGGTTATTTTCACTATGGTGTCGGATACGCAGGAGCAATGCGCATAAGGATGCGAGAGGGTGACAATGGACAATTTAAAAGATCCTCGATTAACCTTGAGTTCCCTCGTGGAGTGATGGTAAGAGCAAAAGCTGCGAGATAGCCGATACTTGGGAGGATATTTAGCCGTATAATTCGGCAAACCGGCACTGCCTACGAAATTCGGAAGGTCCGCCCGCCAAGGCTCCGATTTCACCACCAATTGACTTACACAAACGACCGGGGCGAGTAAACTGGTTGATTCGAGCCTCGAGGTACACACAAGGTACATGATAATAAGAAAGAGTAGGAACTACTATTATGTCTCAAATCCTCCTAAAATATACTGTACCCGACCCTGAAAGTGACCACCCCGGGAAAGTGGTCAATCGGCCTCCTCCATGAGTTCTGGCTCGATTTCGGCGATATTTTTTGCAGAATACTCTGCCAGACACTTAAAAGAGCCAACAGAGTAAGTTTGGTAGTGGTAGCGAATGTACACTACGAGATAGAGGCCATTTAACACCTCTGATGGCATCAAATCGCGATTTTGCTAAGCGTCCCTACCACCCGGCCGTCTTGTTTTGGCCTTGGTGTACTCATTTTATGGGATGCTGCCCAAATAATTCCGTGAGGTGGGAGGTAGGTATGCTATACACATAAAAATTCTGTTTATCCATCACAGTGAGACTAAAATCAATTTCAAAAAGTAAATTGAGTAAGGCACCCAAATTTCATCGGCTCACAGAAGCCTCCTCTACAGGGCCTCGTCGTAATGGTAAAGTAGCATAATTTGGGAATAGAATTATAAGAGCGTAATTTACACATGTAGACCTACATAAAATCCAGACTGGTATAATTTATCGGATTTTATTGACGAAGTAGAGGCACTCGCAATGTGGTACCCCGAATTAAGCATGAACACAGATGAGCACAACAATAAAGGCCTGTATTCTGTCTGGAACAGTGCAGGCCAAGACCTACAGGTTCACAAAGGAGAATAATATATTAGAAATTGAAGATTTCACAGTTCTCATAGGTCTCCAGAGTAAAGTAGGAGAGAAATAATGGGAAGAAACAGATGGATTCGTAAGGCCGATGCTTCTCCCTGCTTAGCCGACGGCATGCCGTGGCTGCTACACAGGGGTGAGGACGTCTGTATAATGGAAATTCCGGCGCAGAAATTCCGGCGATCGTTACGGCGGTACGGCGGGTATGCTATAACCGGTGCACGCAGTCACCTCACGTTGCGTTACTGCTAGACGCCGCCTGCAGCGCGTCGAGACTCGACGCGACTCGTCATACACAAGGGGCTTCAACATTATATTATGGTACACTCTGCGAATGTCTAAGAAGACTTGGGTCAAAACTTCCAATTAATTTAAATATGCTCCTATTCAATGTCTTATCATGCACTAGGCTCTAGAGTCTATACTTAAAAGAAAACTTAATGATTAGGCCAAGATTAGGCAGCATACAAAGAGAAGCGGTTCGATGTGTACTACTAGTAGCTAGTCGGAGAAGACGCAAGAGCCGAGCGGCCTGATAGAAAGAGTAATGGACACACGCTACAACGGCTGACATGACAAGGAGAGCGAGAACGAGGTTGGAATTGGGGAAGAGCAAATACTCTCCATCAATTCCGCCCTCCCTTAGGCCACTCCCTCCTTGATCCATGCACCTCCTTCACCATGCCTTCAAAACATCTTCGTTGGAGCTCTCAGCGTTCTTTCGGACAAGGTTCCCTCGCCCAAATCGACAAAGCTAGGCAGGCTGAGCTAGGTAGACTCGGGAGGCTGACTTCGGGCTGACTGATCAGACTGACCAGACTGGCAGTCGTCCAAGGCGAGCAAGCAAACGTGGGGAGAAGAGCAGGTAGGGGAGATGAGTAAAAGTGTCGGGCGAAAGCGGGCGTCCTCCACTTGGGTACGACGAAAGGGCAAGCGTAGGAGAGCGTTGAGGAGTTGGATGAGGACGCACGAGAGCAAGAGTAGGCGGCGGCGGGGAGCGTATGTGACAGGACGTGATCATGCTCGATGTGGAAGCCGGACTGGCAACCGGAATACGTGCGCCGGAATTTCCAATTTACAGACTTTGTCACAGGGGTGGTCACTTGCCGTGTGAAACTGATTTTCAGACACATTTCAGTAGAATATTCGTAGGGACATGACGGAGTTCTCTAAAATTTTGAGAATCAGGAATATAAATTTAAACACAAATTTTTACCTATATTCGAAAGCTCAAGGCTTCAAACACTTTCATGACCGAGAAATCTGTCTTACAACTCAAAGTGGCCACGTTCAGGGTCGAGTACAGTAACAGGCTAACGTTGAGGCTTGCAAAACGGATAAAAACCAAACGTTTTGGCACGGTTGAGCATCCGACAATTTTGATCCTTTCTCATTGATTAAGGCGCCTGTACTCGATTTTTAAAGACCTATGGTCTTCAGGAGTAGATGGCGCCAGAAAGCTTGCAATCACCTAAAACTCGGGCATAATCACGAGGTGCGCTTATTGCTCTGACTATTTAATCACAACTTGCCAGCAGCTTGGGCGATCTAGGGGCGAGCCGGTAATCTTCTGCTGTAAGTACCTTGGCTATACCAGCCATTAAATTTCCTACTAAGCCGGATAGCACATCGTCGTGGTTTTTATTTTCAGGGGGCACCTATATCTAGCGGAGTGGCTCGGAGTATGTTACCCAGGACACATGCATGTGTGACTTATGGTGGACGGTTACTCGACGCTATCTCAGACACTTTCGTAGACTAAGTAATTAGAAGGATCTATATTGACAAATCAGTAGCGCTGGCACTATCGATCATTCCTTAGGAATTACGGCCAAAGACTTCCTGATATTTGCTTCTTCAACTGTAGCTGCTTCAATCTCTGCCTCCTGCTTCTCCTTCGGAATTAGGCTAAGAGCATATTCCGCAACAGTAATAAAACCTTTCCCAAGGACAACCTTCTTCAACTCGGCTGGCTCAGGGAAAAACTCCAGACTGGCAGGATCCCAATTGTTGATGGGCTTCCCTCCTTTGCGATAGTCGATATAAGAGTCTGGCTCAACGGCCAGCTCCGTGGTACTGCCTTTCTTAAGCTTGGGAACTATGCTGTCGATGTTGAACATGTTAATGATCGTCCCATGTTCGTCCAGCCCGACGTAGGCGTGGACAGTAAGATGCTGGCTTTTGGTGTCCATTTCTTTGTCCTTGACATCCAATGTGAGATGCCAAAGATCTGGCTTGATTGCGTTGAGACCTGTGTTGTACGTCCAGGGGTGAGCATCCGCCCTGTATGCATTTGCTGTCAGTGCGAGCATGCGAAGAAGCCAATCATTATCATGAGCGGAGCTTACCTGAATAATATTTTAATAACATCGAGGTTATGCTTCGCCTTCAGCTCGTTCGCAACTTGTTTGCAGCTAAACATAACACCAAGCCGAGCTAGATAGGCTTCGGGGAATGTTCCATATCCCTTCCCAGCCTTGCGTGCGAAAAGTGTGAGGGAAGACGAAGACATGCTGTAGAAGTCGGGTAACTTCGTGGAGTGCTGACAGACGATTGAAGCAGCTGCTCTCGAGAAAGGTCGCCTTTTAAACGTTTTACTCGGAACTCGTGAAAGCTGATGCAGAGCTAGGTCTGCTGAGTTTACCTGTTCCTTGTCCCTCTGACCAACGGCGCTTGCTAGGCCCCGCCCTCAGGAGAGGCACTGGCAAGGCACTGGTCTGGATTAAGCTGGAATATTGACCGATGGAATGTTGCATCATAAATCTATCAAACTGACATTTGGTGACTCTATCCCTGGCGCCTCAGGACAGCAACTGGCAGGCACTGGTATGGAATCTTGACCAATGGAACACTGCAACAGGTACCATTGGAAAGCCACAATGTGTTTCTATCCGGCACGTCGTCGAGGACTGTTCCTTGAGTTTCGCTGACAGGATCCTGAACTTTACCTGCATCAGAATCAAATCCGAATAATATATTTAAAATGGACTCGGATCTGGATTTAAAAGGCAAGTCTCTACCAAATTTTTCCTCAAGAACCACCCTTTCTACTTTTAGGTCCACCATATGCAGCGCGCCATCGCAGTACTCCGTTCGACCATTCAAGCTCGTGCAGTGATAAAGTTGCACAACCACCGAAACTACAACCATAGTGGAAAAAGATTGCCAACAAGGTCAATGTCTACGGCTCGGTCAGGTCCATTGTATGCCTGGCACGAGGGCGTGGAAGACTTGGAAAGATATTGTGCAGGAGGTTACCATCCCGTAACTCTTGAAACAACTTTCAAATCTGGGCGGTACAAAGTCGTGCACAAGCTTGGCTACGGGTCCTATTCTACAGTCTGGCTAGCTCGCGACACTATTCAAAACCGATACGTCACGCTCAAGGTACTGGTCGCCGAAAATCCTGGCGCGTCGTCAGTGGAAGCCTCTATCCGCGCGCGTCTGCGATCTGGTAATCCCGCGCACCCAGGTCGCACACATGTGCAGCAGCCTCTCGACGAATTTCAAGTCGAGGGTCCCAATGGCACACACGCTGTCCTCGTCAGCGAGGTGCTTGGGCCCACCGTGATGGACCTCAAAGCCGCTAGCGAGGGAGAAGTCCTGCCCGCGAAAGTTGCGCGGCGGTTAACCGGTCAACTAGCCCTAGGGCTGGCATACGTACACAAGTGCGGCATCGTACACGGGGACCTACACAGCAAGAACGTCGCGACGACGTTACCTTCCCTGGACGATTGGTCAGTGGAAAGAATTTACTCAACATTTTACGGGGATCCCGAGCGGGATCCGGTAATGCGACTCGATGGGCAGCCCTTAGGACCAGAGGTACCGCCATACACAATCCCGTTTGTGTATTTCTGGAACTTGGGTATGGATAGTCTTACCGACGGGGCGAAGATATTGGACTTTGGGGAGGCGTCCCTGCAGGACAGACCCCGAACCAGTCTAAACACACCACCGCCCTTCCGCGCCCCCGAAGCCATGTTCAATGACCAAATCGGACCACCCGCCGACGTTTGGGCATTCGGTTGCACCGTTTTTGACCTCTGGTGCCAGGGCGATCACTCGGGTATGTTATTCGGCCAGGGCTTTGACCGAAGCGTCGACGGGACGGTGCAGCAAATGGTGCATCTGCTTGGGGAGCTCCCAGATCGCTGGACGAAGCAATGGAAGATGAAACAAGCTTTCCTTGAGGACGACGGTTCAAGCAAACGAGAAGCGTCTTTGGCCGCGCTGGTTGGCGGATTGGAGGAGATAAATGACGAGGACAAGGAAGGCCTATTTATGCTTTTGCAAGGGTGTTTAAAATACGAACCTGAAGAGAGGATGACAGCTGAGGAGATATCACGGAATGAATGGGTTAAGAAATGTTTACAGTAGTACAGAAGTAATATTTTGTTACTGGTTATGTGAGACCTTCATTACTTTACGATGCGTTCAAAGTTTAGAAGCGAATGACAACTCTTCCAGCTACTTTCCCATCCTTAAGATCCTCCAAAATACTAGCAACTCTATGAGCTCGACGTCAACTGATCAAGACGTCCCTCTCACCTGTTTATATCACCAAGTGTACGAACTTCATGGCGGCATTTGACCTTTCCCAAGGCTGCCATGCGCAGTGCCTCCGTGACATCTTGTTGGTTTCTAGTATTAAAGAAAAATCTGAGATATCATGTCCCAGGAAGACGTTAACAATGTCCTACCCGATGGAGCTCCCTAGGATAGTTAACGACTGAGAAAAAGATGAACAAGTCAGCCCTTCAAAGAAAACAACTGGTAGCAAATACATACCTTCGCGATCATTAAATTAATCGGAACGTTCAATACAGCAGTCCCGCTGGGCATGCCAACGCAGACCAAGGTACCCTTAAAACCAAGGTACATAACTGCTTGGTTGAACGGCCTCGCCTGGACAAAAGCTGTGAACCGGCGCTTATTTGAAGGAAATACAGACTACTTACGTCTCCGGCTGCAATGACCGCTGCATCAGGTCCTTGACCACCTGTAGCGACCTTTACGTCCTCCACTATGTCTTTGCTCTCCATAAAGTCCACCCATTTTTCTGCTCCCAAACTCATGACAAGTTCTTTCTTCTTTTCTCCGGTGTCTTTAAGAAGTTAGGGTTAAAGCGATGAAGAAGAGTGCGAAGGCTGGCAAAATACCTATTGCTAAGACTCGGTAACCCATCGCTACCGCATACTGAACGGCTGAAATATCAAGTGTGCGTTAGCCAAAATTATCTTTCCTACCCCGAAAATGCATCACCTAAATGTCCGAGGCCTCCTCCCGCTCCTGAAATAGCTACCCATTGACCTACAACCAAATTGGTTTGCTTGAGCGCTTTATAGACGGTCAATCCCTGATTAGATTCAGCAAAAATAGACATCGATGACGGCGATAATCAAGCATACTGCACAGAGAATAGGGGTGGCAGAAGCGCCGTCGAGGTCTTCAGGAATTGGGGTGACGTAGTCGATGTACGATACCTGTCCAGTGTGTTAACCCGACCACCAACGATAGCGGTAAAAATGAAATCATCGTACAGCATATTCCTGGAAAGTTCCGTCCAGTCTAAAACCGTGGCTCGAAGTGAAGCTGACGAGGCATGCTGAAAAGGTTGTCAGGAGAGAGTTAATATCGGTAATAATATCTTGCAATCAAGCTTACAGGAGTCGTGTCCTTTCCAACACATTTCGCATCTATGAGTTTCATTCAAAGCTGCTACATGTCCGAAGAAAAACATAAAACATACTTGCCACACACTTTCCCAATCCATTTAATGCCAACTCTATCCCCCACTTTCACTGGCGTGTTGCTATGTTCACCAATGGCCACAACCCTACCTATTCCTTCATGCCCGCCAACCAAAGGGAGTTTGGACGGCCTCGTCCAGTCATTATCACGAATGTGCAGATCCGAGTGGCAGACACCAGAATACTCCAATTTAACCAAGCATTCTCCTGGTGCGAGCTCGGAAGGCTGCTTCACAGGATGATCGGTCTTGATGGTATAGGGCTGTTTGAATTCTTCAAGGACGGCCGCTTTTTGCGTCTTCGGTATCTCTACAGTTGCATTTGGTGTAGCCATGGTAGGGGATAGGTGCAGTGAGAGCTGGTGAGAGAGTGAATTGCCCGTGTTCTGCTACTGGGCCTAGAGGAGCCGGTTTAAAACATCTCTAGCCGGATTTTCACACATCCGATATTTAGATGATTAAATAAGATAGGCAGTGCAGGGCGAGTCGCTTCCATAACCTTTAGCTAGATAAACGGGGGTTTCCTACCATTATAATTATTATTGGACCTCAAATGCACCTGTCAGAAATATCAGATGACCTCCTAATTAGACCGTGTTCGAAAATTAGATCTGAAGAATACAAATTCTAGGCATGACATCACATTCTAAAGGTCACAGAGCATCGCTGAAGGACCCAAGATATTGTCGCGCAAAGGGACTTTGAATAACCCCTCGAAGCAAATCACCGGCGAGTCGCAATCCAGACTGCACGGCTTCTTCTATGACCGGAACTTGATAGGCATAATATGCCCCGCCAGCTACGATGCCGACAGCTAGCGCAGTGTGCACTACGCCTTGTATAGCCTGCCCAATTCGCTTCGTGCGCAGGCATCGGTCGGCACCGACGCTAGTATAGTGATTCCAGTTGGGTGTCCGGAGCCAGACCCAGAACAGCGTAGCATAGCTATTTCGCTTGTCAGGCATAATGTTTAACTAACCAACGTCGGATAAACTCACCCCGGGAAGATATTGACGATCTTTCCTTCCTGCCCAACCCGATACCACGACGAGCATTGCGTATACTGTGTGTTCTCCAAACGTCCGTGGATCTTGCTGTTGTAGGCGTCCGTCGCTTCTTTGGTCACTTCAATCGACTGTATTGTTCCATCGAGAATGGGCTTGATAAGTTGCAGAGTGTAGTTTATCTAAATCAAAAAACACGTGTTAAAGAGGAAATTTGAAGACGATCCCGTAGTTAGCTTACCTGAATCTCGTTGGTGTAAATGACGGATGTCCATCCAGTTCCAGTATTCGGGCCTAAAACCAATATCTAAACTCGACATCCAAGCTGCAAGCTGAAAGGAACGCACCGAATATCGTGAAGAAATTAGGGAATCCAGGGGCAGTGGTTCCCATATAAGCTTGTGGCCCTTCAGACTCTTCGTAGTAATCTTGAATGGTCTGATGGGGGCCCCGGATTTTAAGCGGGTAAACATCCTAAGGGCGAGGCGTTATTGGTAAAATTTCTTTCCAAAGGTCAAAGCGAAGTGGCACGGCTTACAGCAGCGAATCCCGTTGCAAAAATGAGAACATCCAATGGAATCGTTTCGCCTACAATACTCTGTAATTAGGCAAGGAAAAAATTGTGACAAGTGTACCAAACATACCCTTCTTCGTCACAACTCCGTTTTCCACGATCTTCTCAATGCCATCCCAATTAAGATCGAGATTGGGACGATGAAGGGCGCTGGTGTAACCTGTGTCAAAAATGATTCGCTTGCATCCAAGAGCTACGATAACAATTAGGTTATTCCCGAAGAAAGAAAGGAAGATAGGGGTCATACGGAAGGTCGGAGTGAGTTGCGTATAGTACACTTTAGGAGACGAATATTTCAAGTAACCCAGCAGCAACTGCACACGTTACATCAGATAGGCTGCATCAATGAAGTAAGTAACGTTATACCTTTTCGAAGAGCCACCTAGTCACAGAGTTTGACCAGACCATGGTGTAAAGAAACTCGAGCTACGAGAACCCAATCAGCAGGGGCAAGTATTAAGAAGGCATGATCTGCTGACCTGTAGAAACGAAGCCCATCGTTCGAGAAGTCTCAGTGGCGGAACATTTCGAGTAATCCAGCGCCTGGCAGAGGAGTGGTTATGACGGATCTAATACACAGTTAACGAGACTGTAGGGCAGCTGAAAGAGGAAATGAGAAATATTGTAAACTCACATTAGGCAACAACCAATGTGCAGTCCTGCAGAACTGCAGTACATTCACCTCCGGGTCCTGGGATATAATAGGCACGAACTGCGTACTGAAGTAGATATTGAAGTAAGCAAAAATGAACAGCAGAAAAACGTCATCAACAACGCTCAACTCCAACTCCAAAAAACTCACGCTGACGCCCCATTCCCAATGACACCCACTCTTTTCCCTCTCAACTCCACCTTATCGTTCCACCTCGCAGAATGGAAAACCTCTCCCTTGAACGTGTCGAATCCAGGTATCCTTGCAAATCGCGGTGTCTCCAGGACGCCAATAGCAGAGATCACCACGTCGGCAGTAGTCACGATAGGTTCGATTTTGCCAATTCGTACATCTTCACTCGCAATGTGATAACAATTTGCCTTGGGATCCCAATCAGCTGAAGTCACCTTGTGGTTGAAGATAACGTGTGGATATAAGTCGTATTTCCTGGCTAGGCGAAGCCAGTACTCGAGGATATCCTCTTGAGAACCGTGCGATGATTTCCAGTCTTGCAGGTCTGTAGAGAGCGAGAAAAAGGACATTTGAATGTCGGAGGAACATCCCTAAAGAATTGTTAGAGTGTGGATCTGCCAGACATGCATGCCAGACATACGGGGTACGTGTTATCCTATCGGTCGAATATTGGGTTAAAGAGATCATTACGACAGGAATGATTCACATACCCTCCACGTTCCACCGACTTCAGATCCTTTCTCGTATATCTTGCAAGATAAATCAGGGGCTTGTATCAACGTGAAGACGACGGACTATGCTCACGACAAAGTCCACCAAGTTAAGTTGCCTCTTTAACGCAATCGCACAAGATAAGCCACCTGGACTACAAGGAAATAAACGTCAGCCAAAACCGTGACGAACCCTCGCAGAAAGGAAAACAACTCACCCAGCGCCGATGATGGCTACACGCGTACGCCTAGGAATTTCGTTCGTCGACATAGGTTCTACTGCTGCTGGCCAGTAACGCGGAGAAAAGAAACGGGATGTAAACGACGGAATACATATATTTTCATTTGGTCGCTCTACATACGCCTACGCGTGATGACTGGTGAGAAGAATCGGAGTTGCGACTACGCAATCGTTGCTTCGTAAATTGAAAAAGGAAGGTGAAGATGGCCCGGCAATGGAAGAGTGTAGCTAGCGAGCGATTGACTTGTGATTGTCGAGTCTCCGTATGTCACAGGATCCCGGTAAATGATATACGTTCCTGGTTGATTCTTGAAGAAGGCAAGTTATGAATGTCTTCCTGTCGCTTTTTGCTCGGCGAAAGGTCACCCGACTCGAAACTACACTGGAGTTCAAAGTTCGAACCCGATTGAAGGAGAAAAGAGGGTCATTTAACAGGGAAGGTATGTTGTGTTATTTCTTATGTTCGTGAGAAATCTCTTCTTTCTGGCGGTCGGCATATTTTTTCTACGCGACAAATTTTAGCTGTCGAGCCTGGGAATGAGAGAAATACGAAGGGATCGACATACAGGGCAATTCAGGCCCTGGGTCCGTTGTACGGCCTTACAAATTACAGGAAGCGTAGTCGAGGCCCTTTACATAGACTCCACTTTGGTATTCATGACAGTTAATATGATAACCGCATAACTACCGCAGGTTGAATTGTAACTTGAGCTGTCAAAAAAGTATCAAAAATTTTCGACACACTTGTCACCGCTGACACCGACCACTTTTCAGTCATACGGACAAAATCGACTTCGCTGATAAACCCATGTGTCCATCGTATTAAAGTGCAGCGTTGCGTAGATATGGTGAATTTGGCCTGTACAATCCAGTTCGTCGAGGCCTAAGGTATAGCGTTTACAAAGCATGTGTTGTGGCGGCTTGATACGGTAGGGTTTCAATGAGATTAAATTTTGGCTTGTTAACGTCGAGGGCGAGGTCAAATGAAATTTCTGAAGTTCTATGGTGAACAACGCCATGAATAGGAAAGAAAATAGAACGACATACTATCATTCCCTAAGAACTTGTTTTGCGGGAGCAACAACGATCTGCATAACTATCCCGTCAATAATGCACATGTTCGACCTTGAATCGAACGTGTCTCGCCTCTTTTTTTCACTGTGTTACCGCAGAGGTTTAATCGCTTCAACGACAACCACTATCACTGAGAAACCCAACCCCCGTTATCCTAAATGGCAGCCACCTCGCATGCCGCAAATATTCATCTACGCATCCTGAGGATTGTACGTTTCAAGTCAGTATAAATCTCACACAATCCTGATGAAATATGGGCGATGTTGACTTACTGGCTCGGGACTCCAGCGATGCATCCCGCAGTCTAACTAATTTCAAACTAATCTTAATGATTATCAACGGCGTCCTTTCTTTGGACCAAGAGAAGGGTAATCTCTGTCGTTACTGCAATGTTTGTTTGTGACAAGACCATTTTTTGAAATTTAGATGTGGGCATTAGGTAAATGGTATCCTAGGATGTATATTGAGTTAATACTATCTGTGGCTTCTTATCAGAGTGACATCTTTAGAGTAGAGAACAAGGGCATACCTTTACAATGTCGAGTCTATATCGTGCAGTACGATAGTGAAGAAAAGGCTTCGACAGCTAATGTCCGAATCCAAAAATGACTGCAGTGCCTACTAACAGTACGACGATGACTTGGAACGGGCGGATAAGCGGATTTTCGTGCCTAATTTTATCCAGTTCGCGTTCTCTGTTCTCTCTTGTTCGTCTAAAGCCTGTCAGGATATCTACGTGAGCTTGCCGCGAATAGGTATTGCCTGATTGTGAGGAAGCCGCCTGCGGTCGCGAAGGTGGAGGCTTATACTCGAAATCGGACGGTGGCCGTCTTTGCTGTCGACTTCGCGTCTCCCAAGCATAGCTTGCCCCGCGAGGTTGTTTTGTGGGTGGAGCGCGAGGATTGTAAGGATGGCTTGAAGCACTTGGGCGTGCTACTGGCCGGTGAAGGAGACTACGGTCATAGGCACGTCTACACAGGACTTGTTGGTTGGATAAAGTGGTTTACTTTCTAACGAGGGTTTACGCACCTCTCTCGGTCGTTACTAAGTATTGAATAAGCTTCACTAGCTTTCTCGAATATTGCCCTCGATTTGGGGTCTTTGGAGACGTCTGGGTGGTGTAGCTTGCTGAGCTATACGACCATTAACATTGCGCCTATATTAACCGCGAATATCTGTTAATCTGCTAACCTTGTAAAAATGAGACTAGATACACTTTATAAATCAGCCCAAATTTCAGGAATAGTCGTAAGGCGCTTACTTTAATCTGTGACTTGGAGGCTCCTTCAGGTACGCCCAGGGTTTCGTAGTGCGTTATCCTGCAGCATGTCGTGGAAAAAGAGCGTATTCGTCGTCGCAGAGGTGCTGTCCTTTGGGTCCTTTGGAATACCATGACGGTGGAGGAAGAGCCGTGCTCGACGTCACAATTGACCCTAAAGGCTAACAAAACCCTAAGGTTAGGGTTCCCACGGTGGCGGACGCCGTCGCGGTCGATGAGCTCGGGTTGTTCTGCAACGGCGACGTGGCCACATATCTTTCTGTCTCTGCCTTCATTATACCCAGCAGCAATGAACCCTTTGGTGCTGCCCACCATAACCATGGATCTTGTACGTCTTGTCAGGCCTATATATGTTCCAAGGTTGACAGGCTTTATCATCTAGGTCCTGGATCGTCTGACCATGAAAGATGTCCTTTGTGGCGTTCTGCATGCTATACTCTTTCACCGCCTTTTTGGCACTATAAAACCACAGACTTTTGAAGTCCTAGACGTGACGATGGTGCGTGCGAGACGCCTCTAGTTATGAAAGACTTGTGCTGAGATTGAGATTGGTGGCTTTCAGCCTGGTGTATCTGATCCTGAGACGGAACGCTTGATTTATGAAAAAGTGGAGAGCTTTTGGAAAGGAATCGAGAGCACGGCGAACAAGAGAGGCCAGGTACGCTCAATTACTTCAGACATAGAAAAATAGACGTTAAAACGTTAGCTATCTCTAGATAACTGTGACGCTCGCAGAGAAGAAAGTAAAAAAGAACTGGTTTTCAACCGGTGAAGAAGAAATTCCTTGGGAACAATGGTATGCCAACACTGCACTTCTATCGTGTTTATCTAACCATTTTGTTCAGGGTGATCAATGCCGAACTACGACAACCAAGAACTGATCTAGGTATTTGACGACTTTATGACCTCGCAGGCACGATTTTAACTCTAGCTTCCTTTAGAACGCCAGACATTCCACTCCAACCTTGCCTCAACATTAACGAAGACGATCCACACCATGATCACGTATACCTCCTCAGAGAAAGGAAGATCGGTTGTGCCACCTATTACAGACGCCACAGGAATATCCCCCTTTCCATTCAGAGTCTCCGTCAAAGTTGGAAACTTAGAAGTTGGCTGAATAGATTCATCGCCACCATATTGCGACTATACCTTCTCTATAATATCCCTTTATCAACAAAATACTTGCGACAGCGGAATTGGTGACATTCGATGGCCCTCCTCGCGAAGTAGAAATCAAAACCCCCAGAACACCGACAAATCAAAACGATACACGATCCCCGGCAGGTCGACGACCTCATCATAGATGCCACCAAACTAAAAGAATCATGATCAACTTCCAACTTACGACTGCACGATCTACTTGCGATTTCAAGGGTGCTCGATTGGCCTCATGACCACGTCACACATGTGTAGAGTCAAGGTCGACAGCTTTTCATTGCGATGAGCGCCACGGTTTCCTTCAAAAAACCCACATCCGACAAGAAAGGAACCCCATGACTTTTCTTTGTCGAAACAAAAGCGATTTCACCACCAGTTTTTGTCAAAGTTGTCCAGAAGCAATATGGGATTCAACATCGAACAAAATGAAGCACCATACCGACCACTTGCTATCAATCCTGAAAGCAACGACCTCATGACCTATGTTAAGCTCAGAGCGCTGAAATTGAAGCTCGCTCGCCAAACACATGGGCATTGGGGGACATCTGAGAGCCAAAGCTTGAAATAGGCTCCAAGTGTCCAAACCCATCTGTACAACGGCTGGAGCAGTACCTACAACATGAAGAAAGGTGTCGCTTTCCTTGTGTACGAAGGGGAAAAGGGATCCACACCATCCACACCATCCCACATTCATGTTACACGCCAGGATTTCTCGTCCGCAACCATCATCATCTGCGAGCGTTCATCGACTTCCACACATCCTATGGGCGACAGCCTAGAGTGAAGTTCATTACTGGGACAATATTCGAACCCTACCAAGATTAGGGCTCCAAAGAGTTACTCGAGACTTCTCCAAATATTTGGTGCTGCGGACAGTTGTGGGTATCTCTTCCTCAGTTCCCCATTTTGCTCCGTGAATCATGGCTAGAATCACGTTTTCGCCTATGCTCTTGCATTTGGAGGTTCCTTCCGACGTCTTCGATACTCATCTACAAAATCCAAGTTGGCTGCGATGCATCGTTGCCTGTATACCCCGACCACCACTTCCCAACATATTCCAATTTTTGATCCTTTTTTCAACCGAACAGCCCCGAAAGCGGACGGTGACTCGGACCGATGAATCAAGTCGATCCACGACTCCAACGAGCGCCCTCTCATATAAATCATCGGAAACCTCGACCAACCTCTAACGTGAGGCTGCGCGTTCTCACGAATTCGAGAGCTTGCTCCGCTGGCCTGACTATTTCATGCATATGGCGTCGTGGACGGCTTGAGGCTTTTAATGCATTCAATGATGTGAAGCATAAATGACGAAAGGAAAATCATGCGCTTTCTTGCGGGATCGACGAAAAGAACAAGACGGATTACAGTTTTCTCCAACTCACAACGCATTCAGGACCAATTAGAAAGGATCATTTCAAGGAATATTGGATCGATTCGGCCACTTTGAGCAAAGACCCTCCTCTTCAAAAGATGCTTCTCACATCGACCATTTTGCGAAGTCCTCATAAATCTTATCAAGCTCAGACGGTGGATTATGATGCATGCCCACGAAACATGGTCGCCTAGTTCTAAAGTTGAAACCGAGAGCTGGAACGCCCCCTGTCGACTCGAAGCTCAAGCTTGAAGACCGGATGCCCCTTGAACCTCCCCCGCCACATTTAACCAATCTATGTTGCACATATATACCTAATCTCAAGGCTCCTATGTGCAGGTATGCCTGAAATCGACTTCTTAATTATCTCAAAACGAATGTGTGGGTTACGACTTCGTCGAAACTGATTATGTAACCGGGAGATCATGTTCAATATTCGACTACTAGTGGAAGATCCAGGCTCCAAAGAGTTGCTCGAAATGACTTCACATTTTTGATGCTTTGGCCAAGCTTTGGCATCTGTGGGCATGCTCCGTGCCGTCGTGACCTTCGACTCCTTTTCTTCACCAACCCCCTGCTAGACGCTCAATAACACCCAGGCGCTTGCGTTCGGTGGTGTTCCTTCCGATATCTTTGACCTTCGATTAGATTCGGCAGATGGTGCCCTCGGTTGAGGATCTCCTTCGCCGAACCGCAGCAGCCCTTCCTCACAACTCCCCCATACTGGAGGCCTTTTAGACCAAGGCAAAAGCTTGTTAGCACGATTTCCAGCAACCTCCGCCGCCATACATCATAATTCATCATACGGACAGGATGCGCGACCAGCCAACGCTATCCATGCAAAATCCCTATAGTTGCCCGAGTGACGGCTGTACTTCCCACTATAAACGTGTAATACCAACGTAATGACATCTGGTGACCCAAGTACACCTGTACTCGCGTTCCAATTAAAGGCTTGATTGCAGAGGTCACTTGAACATCACGAGACATGGATCTACGTATCATAGTGCTTTGCCCATGGATCAATCATGGTTTAGTTTAGGCTTGCTAATAGTTTTACCATACTTTGACTGCGGTGGAAGCACTATATTGATGTCCTTGCCGAATCAAGAAGTTAATGGGCAAAATCAAGGCAAGATAGACCTGCTCGCATGCTGCGCTAGTACATCCCACAATACTACAGATAGATCAATGGTACTTTGCTGATGAAGGATGAGGTGCGCAGTAGAACCCTCATTCCAGCTCGATGACCTAACCTCAAATATAGATTATACTTTCGAGAATCCCAGCCTCACGGCTAAGCTTCTGACAGCTCCTTGATTATCTATCTCCAACCAACGCATTTCTATCCCACGGGCATCCAACTATCCAACGCAGCACAGCCCACCCCGACCGGGCTCCAGATATATATAAGGACCTCGATGTCGCCATTCGCCCCTCTTCTTTTCATCGTACACACCACTTTTTGGTGCCCTTCACCAGTTATACTTTGCTGCTTGCTTGAGACAGACAACGACATGCCCCCGCGAAATGCACCAGACCGTGGCGGCCCCCGCAGAGGAGGAGGACCTGCAAGAGGAAGAGGTGGTGGTGGTGGGAATACGGGTGCTTCTAGTACCCGCCCTCCATCATCCGCATCCTCTTCTGGTCCTCCTGCTCGCGGTGGCCGAGGCGGTGGTGCCGGTCGTGGGCGCCAGCCAGGGCCCGCTCCTAGCACAGCAGGTAAGCATGGTGGATCCTTGTACGATGATGCTGAAAGTTTTCCTGAATGATGATTTTTATTCGTTTTTATTTGTGTTGATTGATGTTTTGCGCGATTGTTTTTATTTGATGCTGTTGGTTCATTTTTAACGTACGCCTGATGTCGTTCGATTAGATACCACGACAGCAGCAGCAGCAGCAGCAACAGCATTATCCACCTTGAACATAGCGTCCGCAGCGACGACGACGACGACAACCTCTGTTCAAACAGTAGGGGTGACACGACCCAATTTTGGCACTGCTGGAAGGGCCATTAATATTTTCGTCAATTCTTTCGCCATTACTTCTATTCCGCAAAGTTCGATTTTTCAGTACGATGGTAGGTACTTTGGCGCTAGTTATTTTGATTCATGGGAGAACCTAATGACCTGTTGTTTGTTTCTGCTTTCTTCGACAGTCGGTATGTATTTTAGGAGCAAACTGTTTCGGGCTTCTGACTAATTGGCTTTATCTCAAAATTCCCAGTGATTGGATCCGACAAATTTGCGCCTCGCTTGAATCAGAAAATTTTCGAAGCTCTTCAGAATCAGGAAACCAGCGTCTTCTCGCCCAAGATCGTGTATGATAATCGCAAGATCGCCTTTGCTCCTCGCGAACTCCCATTGGGACCTACAGATGCCCGCTCCGTACGTTTATCGACTTGAGCTAACCCAGGCTTGAGGATATTAACTTTATTCAATTTAGTTCGATGTCATCCTTCCGCTTACAGGACCAGCACAGTCAAACCGCGCGCCGCGTCCTTTTAACGTGAAGATCACGAAAGTCAGGAAGATAAATCCCAAGTGGGCGTCTTTTTCAAATTATATTTGCCTGGTATTGATTTTGTATCACGATCAGCGTTCTCGACAGATACGTCAACGGAAAACAGTCCCTCGATGAGGATATCCTGTCTGCGATCACAGTATGTCTTTTTATAACGCTTTAGTCTTAGGTCCCTGCTCACATTAACTCTCGAGGCATTGAATGTGATCATTCGCATGGCGCCCAACCAAATCTACCCACACAACAAACGGTCTTTTTTTACACCGCAGGAGAGAAGGGATATCGGCAACGGAATAGAGCTGTGGCGGGGTATCTTCCAATCCATTCGGCCAGCCATAGGTCGGCTTATTCTCACGGTTGACCTCGCGACCGCTGCACTTTACAAAGAAGGCCCACTCATGCGATTGTGCCTTGAACACATTGGAAACCCCCAGCTTCGCCCGCAGAATCTTTCTCCGGCGCATGGTCTTGCCCTGCAGGATCGACTGAGGTTACAGAAGTTTGTTTCCGGGTTGAAAGTCACGTCGAGGACGACTGGAGACAAGCCTCGTACGATACGCGGCCTGAGTGACCAAGGCGCGGACACCATACGGTTCACCAATCAGACGACAGGCACTAGTATGACAGTTGCTCATTACTTCGCAAGCATCGGTATGCCTCTGCAATTCCCTTCGGTCATATGCGTGAAGGTACGTACTTCGATCTCCCTCCTAATCACTGTCGATACCTAATTCTGTTGATTTGCTAGATCGGAGAGAAGGCATTGATCCCCTTGGAAATGTGTACCGTTATGCCCGGTCAATTTGTGAAGTCTTTGCCCGATGACAAAGTAAAGGCGCGACTCGACTTTTCGACCATGAGGCCCGACGTCAGGTTGCAGAAAGTCACACAGGGAGTTCTGGTATGTTCGATGACGAAGTTTATTCCTACACTTCGTATTGACTTTCGGTGTACAGAATCTTCAACATGGGGCCTCTAACTACGTCCAACAATTTGGTCTGGCCATTGACACTAACCCAATCAAGAATCCTGCCCGTGTCATCAATGGACCAAAGCTGAAGTACGGAGGAACCGGGCCCCAAGCTGTGCTGGTATGTTTCCTTCAAGTTATTGCAGTTTCATTATCGCTGACTTGTTTCTTAAGGAACCTCGGGCTGGTGTTTGGAATATGTAAGTATCGTCAAATCGTGTCTTTTGTTACGACTTCTAACCCATTGTGCTTCAATAGGATGAATAGAAAATTCTTCAAGCCAGCCGCAATCGGCGCCTGGGTCATCTTGATATATGAGATGGAAAGGAGATTTACTGATGACGACGTAAAGGAGGCGATTGACAGCTTCACCAAATCATGCGGCAAAGTTGGTGAGTCCTTAAGTCGCGAGCTATTTCCCATACGATGGTTTATTGATTAAGTTTAAGGCATTTCGTTCAGACACAAGGATCCCATCGTCAAGCGCGAAAATCCGAGAGGAGACGTTATTAGTGTGAGTTCTTCTGCCGTGTTCGATACCTTTTTGACCTGAACACATCTTCACAGCATATAAAAAGTATCGGCATAGCATGCAATGAAAAGTACAAAGAAGTACCCTCTTTGGTCGTCGCAATACTACCTGAAGGTGCAGGAGAGATTTATACTGCCGTCAAACAGTACGTCTTTTGTGTTCTAACGTCTTCGCGATATCAGTATCTTCAATGACTGACCAAACTCGGTATTCTCGTCACTAGTACTGGAGATGTAATGGTAAGTGACTTGAGCAGTTGGAATTCGCCGTGTATTCATAAATTCTCCCGCATAGCTTGGATGCGCCACGCAGTGCCTTCGAGCAATGAAGAGCAGACGCGCGAAGGAACAGTACTGGATGAATGTTCTGCTCAAGTACGTCCAAACACATTATTTCTCTCTCATACAGGACCATTGAGTACTTATTGCCCATCTCAAGGGTCAACCTCAAGCTTGGCGGGATTAATGCTGTAGCCGATCCTGGCTCCATCCCACTCCTTTCCGACCCCGCAAATTCGACCGTTGTCATGGGCGAGTACAGATTTAATCGAGACATTATGCTGCCATATTAATGACATTCGCTCAGGTGCTGACGTTATACATCCTTCTCCCGGTGCGACGGACCGTCCATCGTTTACAGCGTTAGTCGGATGCGTCGATTACCAGTGCGCGAAATACGTCGCCACCTCTCGTGTACAGAAAGGAAGGCAAGAAATTATTAATGATCTGCAAGATATGTGCAAGGTGCGTCGTGAAGAAATCAAACGAGACTCATGGCATTAACGTCCGTCCAGCATATTCTTCAGCTGCGCAAGGATTATGCTATCAACGTCGAGAAGAAATCCCCACAGCAAGCAGCTCCCAAACGTCTAGTTTTCTATCGAGGTAAGCCTCATGCCCGTGGAGTAGTTGACTTCTTTTCTGACGCAGCGCTTCCTAGATGGTGTATCTGAGGGCCAATTTCAACATGTCTTGGATCAAGGTGTGTGTCGTCCACATGTAGGTTTTTGAAGTTTGCCTGACTGACTGGGTGCATTTCAGAGCTCCCGATGATTCAAGGTATTATAGGTTTGGTCTTCAGACGACGCTTACACACACTAAACCTTCCGTTCGTTCAGCTGCCTGTGCAGAATTGGGTTACAACCCGAAAATTACATTGATTATTGTCGGAAAGAGGCATCATAATCAGTCAGTGTTTCTCGTCCATTTGTTTTTAGTCGAGTTGACACAGGTTCGTGTAGGGCCTTCCCTGAAGGTCGAACCTCAGACAGAAGCGGCAATTGCGATGCTGGAACAGTCATCGACAAAGGAATAACACACCCCACCGAATTCGATTTCATTCTTCTTAGCCATGCTGGGCTCCTTGGAACGAGCCGTCCCGCTCATTACAATGTACGTGTGCCAGGCTTGCGTTGAATCCTTGTTGTGATCTTGACTTCTAACGTCCACATATTAGGTCATTTTCGACGTAAGCTGTTTCGTTTCCGTCGTTCTTAGCAACAGTATGATTGACTTCCGCATTCCTGAACATTAGCAATCCGGATTCAAGTAAGATTAGTCCTTTAGATTGTATTTCTTTTCCATCTGATGTTCTTTTGTGTTCCCAGCGCCGATAGCTTGCAATCACTGTCTTATGCCCTTTGCCATCTCTACGGTCGGGCAACCCGTTCGGTATCGATTCCAGCTCCTGTCTACTGTAAGTAATGGGCTCCATCTCCCCGAATCTCCTAACATGACTGGGATACAGACGCCGACATAGTTTGCTCACGTGCGAGAAACCATTTCGATCCAAAGGGTAGCATCGGTCTTGGGTCGGATGTTGGCACGCGCACGCACACGTCAGGAGCTGACGGAGCCGTTCTCGAGGCCTTCAAAGCTGCGTATAAACCCCTTCATCCAACCCAGGAGAAACGCATGTATTTTATGGTATGTACTTCGATCTCTTCGTCGTAATCGCCACGCTGATTTTCAATTCCAGTAATTCGACTTCTTGCCTTCTTCCTTTTTGTACTCCCGCCTTCTTCGAAATTTTGCAGAACAACCAGGCCGATTACTTACGAACTTACGACGACACGAATCTTAACGAACCAACCATGCCAAATACTTCCGTCTTGTTCAGAACCAGTGAATTTGTCGGCCTTCCGTACTGCGGTGCAAGCGGGGTCGGCATCGATGTAGCGTGAAGCTGGGCTTATTCCTTTTTTGATATGCAAATAAATGTATTATGAAAATGTATCCACAGTTCCGAAATAAATTATAAAACCCCATGAATCTCGCGAACGGAATCATCATCAAGCACCAGTGCCTTTCTGGGGCACCGTCTCGGTTGTTGACGAGATTCTACCATCCAACTGGTATGATATAGGCGTTACCTTTCGCACGTAATCCGCCCATACCTCATCCATCGTATCCAAGCTTGCGAAATCTAATCTCGGTGCCCAAAAGTTGTCACCTCCAGTGGCAAGGTAATCAAGGGTGCTAATCCGATACGTCTTCCCCAAGTCGATGGGCTCGCCTTTGATCTTCAGCGTGATAAGGCGACTTCCAAGAGGGTTGGTAGGATTATACGTCAACCTGATGCTTCTCGAGACTTGCACAAAACTCGTCACTTCCAGGTTGTTAGCGAGGTTTTTCCTGGAGACAATTCCTTCGAAGATGTCCCATAGCTGCGCACCGGTAAAGTCGAGCTCGGCGATGGCGTTTCCGAACGGGAAACATTCGAGTGCTTGTTGAAGAGTGATGTTGCCTGCGTCAATTTCTGCACGGATTCCTCCAGCATTGATGATGGCTCCAGCGAGAGACTCGCTCGGACGATAGTCTTCCATAGAGTCGGCGGTGAAATCCCCCAACGTACATTCTTCTGCCTGGCATGTCGTTTGGATGAGTGGGAATTGGGTGAATCCGAGGATGCTGCTCGAGTAGGCTTCGAATGCTTTCGACCACTGCTTGACCTGGGATTTGAGTTTGGGAGATTCGGCGGTGGTGTTGGTCAGATGGATAGGTGCTCCTTCGTATGAGACGATCTTCCCTCTACGGTCGTACTCCACATCAATGTAGCCGAGGTACTCGCCCCATCTGTACGAAGTGACCACGAAAACTTCGTCTCCGTCCAGGTTGGTCGCAATAGTGGGGTATGGGCCTTTGGATCCTGTCATGTTTCCGACGAGAGTATGCGAATGACCTCCGATGATCAACGAGATATCTATGGTCGTCTGGGCTAGCTCGATGTCCTTATCATAGCCGATATGTGTAAGAGCGACGATACGCTTCACTTCCTTATGATATTTCTTGATGTATTTCACGGTACGCTTTGCAGCTGCCACAGGGTCTTCGAACGTCGTTTGGTTGCTTGGTTTGGAGATGGTGGCAGTGGTCTCGGTTGTGACAGCCAGAACGGCAAGGTTGTATTTGTTGAAGATTTTGAATGGAACAAGAGACTTTGCCAACTTTGGGTGTATAGTGTGGATGTTGCTCGAGATGACTGGGAACGTGAGGTTGCGAATGAAAGCGGCTAGTAGGTCGTCTCCGTCGTCGAATTCGTGGTTGCCAAGTGTCATGGCATCGAATCCGAGCTGATTCAGGGTTTGTGCGATCTTCTCTCCTTTGAACAGGGTATAGAAAAGTGTTCCCTAGTATCGACCCAGGTCAGGGAGCATTTCATCGGGAAAAGAGTGAACATACCTGGAACTCATCACCTGCATTCAAAAACAACGAGTTCTTCTTTGTGGGACGTGTCGTGTCGATGATAGTCTTCACTCGTGAGTATCCTCCAACACATCCTGGAGAGATTTTCTTATGAATATGGTCTTTTAGGTCTTTTAGTTTTGTTCACCTTTCGTAGTGTCTGTGCAAGAAGCACCGCTGGTTCTGAACTCGTCGAGGTGGCTGGTTCATAAACGTTATTAGTAAGAACGAGGCTCGAGTGTCGAGAAGGTAACCGTGACATACGCATGTACGTCGTTAATGTGGTAGAAAGAAATCTCAAAGTTGCTCTTGTTGACCTGTTTGCCTTTCGAATCCTTGCCAGCATTGAAGCGGTTGCCACCATTTGAGAAGCCTGCATCCCGTTTCTCCAGAGTATCCAGGTAGCGTCTCGACACGAGTCTATCGGGACTTTGGGCGTCGACAAAAACGAAGAGAAGAAGAGCCAGCCACGAACTACGGAAGATGTTCATCGTAATCATCAGCGAGCTGAAAAGATGGGAGGTGCTTACCTTTATACCCAAAATACGTAGTACAAATTTCTACAAAAATGTTTCAAGCTAGTACTCAATCTGTTCGCCATGCGGTGCTGCTTTGTAGCTTGTGGCACTTTGCAACAGGTCAACGACATGATGAGTCTTGGTGCATCCACTATCGTAATGATAACAATGTCCACGCATGTCCAGGAACGGCCAGGGAGACGTTCGAATGGAGCGCAGAGCTGGTTGTCCTCTCCTGAGGAAATAGCAGTGTACTTATGTGCTAACTTCAAGTTTCGATGGCGAGTTGAGCGTAGGTTACGCGAAGAAGCGACCCTACAAGCGGTTTTTGGGCATCGCGAAACTTGTGAGAATTCATGAAGGCGCAACTTGTCGGGGTGGAAGGCTGTGGAAGGCCAAACCATGGCTTGGCATGTCGGTCGCCAAGCTTCGGCATCAATCACTATAGACTTAAGCAGATGCGGGAATTCGTGTGCACATGTTTGGTTCATGCCCGTATTTGGACAATCTCTTTGCTCTCTTTCTCTCCGTTTTGTGTCCTACTCATCCACCCCACTCATCACCTTATGCTACTCCCCACTAGTCCACTGCTGAGAACTGGACTGCTTGGCAGCTGTTTCTCCGCTCCCAACTTCCCATGTTTTAACCCGCACTATATTCATCTACTCACCGTTCATCTTGAGGTCTGTTTTCCAACTCTCATATTATGTTTCTCTTTCTTGCCTATTGAAATATTAAAAGTTGGCCTTAATTTCACTCCAATATTTGTGACTTTTACGACACCTTCCCCTCGAAATTGTCCTGGCTTTACTTTCATCCTGACCAGTAGAACCACTCAAGTACCCTTTCCTTTACTAATTGACAAGTCCATCTGCACTTCGCTGTTGCATGATCACGCACTGCCACACGCGCAGTGCGAAGTAGTTGGGAATCAGGCGAGCCGAATTCTATGAACGATATTTTGTGTTGAATACAATATTACAATCTGTAAAGCTACAATGTCATGCGGCGCAACGTTCTATTCTCTCGGTACCCATACTATCGTCCTCGAGAACTAGGTCGATGATAATGTGCATAAATGCCGTAGGTGATTTCATGCACGTTCCACATTGAGAGCTTCTCAAAACCTATGTTGCTGCATAGGCGAAGATAACGGGTAACGAAATCATTTCAACTGGTACTTTCTATGGTTGTTGTTGCACAATGCACAGCGGCGAAGACATTGGTCAATCCTCATATTCTTGTTATTTTCACCTACAGGTCAGTCAAGCGGCAATGTGTGTGACAGATAAAGAAAATGGGTTGGGATAATACTAAATATGAAGAGATTATACCCCCAGAGTACTACCGCGAGTCGTTCGAGAGGTCCCAGCTTCGACGTAAAGCGCGTCCTGCGTGGCCATATTCGTTTCGACATCTCCCCAGAACGTTCGATCTGCGAGATAATTTCTTTGCATAGTCGAATCGCTTCCGACGCAGTTGGTCGGTCGTTTGGGTCTTTACTGGTCATGGCGTCAGCGAGCTGGCGGAAGACTTCTGTACCTTCGTATATCTAAGTCGCGTTAGCAGCGGCGACGTGGATGACAGATATTGACTCAAGTCAGTAAACTTCTTGAAAACATTTCCGAGCTGATAAACGTCCATTTTGAAGGGGTTGTAAGGTACAGTCTCTGACATTTCTGGCACGGTCTTATCTTGTCCACAGACACCCAGAATCCAAGCGTCACTGCTTGTGCATCGCGTCGAAATACCGTAGTCAATAATATAGTACTTGTGCGGCCTCAGTTTCCATCGAGTGTTGTACTCAAACCTTTGTCCGAGTAAGCCTGTATGGGAGAACCAATTGCGGAAGTGATGGCCTTTTGGTATGACCTTTGAAGAATCCATCATAAGGTTTCCCCAGCAGAAGTCTCTATTAACATGTTTTAATGGGTCTCGCAATGATGGCAATAAAAGTTCCCCATACCTATGTGCAATGTAATGTTCGTGAAGAAATTCTAGTCCCTATATCGACTTTTAAAACAATTTTTGTCAAGAAAAACAGTGTCACTTGCCTCCAAGAATTGTATAGCAGCTTCGCAAAACTCTCCTAGTCGTCAAAAAGGTATGTTATCGAAGCCAATTAGCAATGGCATGACTATAAGCGCGTGATCATCGTCCCCTGGAATCATGATTACGTCTAAGATGGGCACTGAGCAGTTCCTTGGATCAGCACGCATCTCTTCGGAGGAAAGAAATGTAGAAATCGTCAGCTCCTCCCACTGTGTTTCCACCCTTTTAAATATGACTTTTCGACCGTCTTCTAGTCGTACTCCATCATTCATATTCGAGCTCTGTGCGTCGTGTCAAAAGTAGAAAGGTGCCGCGGTATATTAGCCACTCAACTGCCCAAACTGAGTCTTCGTAGTCAAACGGTTGAAGAGGTTTCTTGCCTTCAGAAACGTCTTGGTTGAGCCAAGGTGCATGCCAATCCGGATGGTACCGAGGTCGAAGTTGGTAACATCTGCCAATCAGATAATGGTACATGTCTACCCATAGCTTTTCGTCATCTGTAACCAGGTAATCCATCTTAAAAAGATCGGCGTATTCAGTCATGTTTCGAGTTAATGGCAGTGGTGTGGTGGCTCGGTCGCGAGTCTAAAACACCCGTTCGTTCGGAGTCTGAATAGTAGTAACGCGTTGCGCGTTCCATGATCACATGACCATGAGTCCATGACCATTGTTCTCCAAAGATGGAAATTCGCATCAGCCTGAGGCCGAGCTGTACCTTTCTTTCCTGTTCCATCATCGTCGCATCCCTGTCGCATCCCCTGCTTATGGTTCAATTGGTTTCTGTACTCTCTATCTCTTATACCGCGTAACTATCTACTATCTGCAACTCCGCTTGCTGCCGGAATCGAACTACAAGCACGAATGAAGGTGTATTTCTCTTTCGAAGAGAAACCACGGCCTCGACTACTATCTAACGGCAGGAAAAAGGAAAAGCTAGGACCAGGGGCTGAATATTTATCAGCGCTGAAAAAGCGACACGGCGACCTTGCAACCATCGTCGGGGAGCTCGACTCGCCTGCGGCGTACTGGAATAAACAGTCGCACTCTGTATCATGCGAGCGCGTTACCACACTGCGCGCACACGTTGCCGACCTCCTAAAATCTGCACAATACAACCCTGCAGATGGACGGTGGCTTTTTCTGTCGCATGTGTTGAATCTGGTCTGCACGGCTAGCGGAGGCGGGGGCGCGTCCAGCGGGTATGGGTATAGATGGGCAGGTGCACGCCCAGATTTGGCCCCGGCCATGGATTTATTCGACTGGAAATCCGAGTCGGAGCATGGGGAACACGGGCAGGTGAAACCCCGCAAACGAGGCAAGGGCCAAGATAAAGCTCCATTTTTCAACGCTCGCACCGAGGAGGAATGGAAGGAGTACGAGCGGGAGTGGTTCGAAGATCGAAGGTTGAAGCTGAAAGTGGAGGAGTGGAAGCGTGGGTTGGTGCTCCCGGATACGCAAGGCTTGTTAGAAGAGGATAGCAGAGGACTAATAACAACTGCGGATGAATCTGTGCCCATCAAAGTCGAGGAGATTTTGGAGAGGGTTGAACAAATGACCGCCGCCGAGATGGAGAAACAGAATAGGAAGAGAGCGAAGGAAATGGAAGACGGAGAGGAGAGGAGATTGCGGAACAGAAAGGAGAAGAGAGAGTTGACAGAGTTGGATGAGACAAGGAGAAAGAGGCTGGAGGAGGAGAAGAATAAAGAAACAGCTTCCCCCGTTGCACAATCGCAATCGCAACCACCACCGACTGCCACACCTGTGCCCGCCCCCGCCGCTGTTCGACTGTCAATGTCGTCTCAAGACGTGTTGAAAGACCCCAATCCTCTTGGTTTCAAGGTTGTCCAGAAGCGAAAAGTTCAAATCGCAAAGATGACGACCGGGCCACCGCCGAAGAAGAGGAAACTGCCTGTTCCAGAGCCAGAAGTGTCAGCGGCTACGCCAGGTCAGGTACCTGCGTCAACGAGAGACATAAATGTGGACCTGGATTTAGATGGGGTATGTGTTTCGAACGTGATAGAATCATTTAGATCTAATTCTTTCTTTTTACTACTATACAGTCCATTCATTTCCGTTCATCCCAACTCGTCACATCAACCCCGAACCCCAAAGCCAAAGCACCACTAGACACCTCCGCTTCTTTACCTGCTATAGGAACTGAAGCACCGACAACCGCTCATAAGAAGAGGACAGCTCCTCACGAAGACGCGGTTGACGAGCCCGAGCAAAGCGGAAGGGCATTGAAGAAGTCGAGAACGATGCCTCCAACTTCCTCCCAACCACGCGAATCTCCCCCTGCTGCTACATCCTCTTCTAGTCCTCTCATCGCTGCTCCACCCACGTCCACTACACTGCCGCCTAAACCGATATTTTCTTCACCTGCGAAACCACCACTAGCGAAACCACCACCACAGACAGCGCAAATGGACGCGAAGCAGCCTCTCGCCGATAATATACCCAAGTTGACAGATTTGTTGGCGAGCGCGAAGAAGGGAAAAGGTAGACCGAAGGGCGTGTGGAATGCTGTTACTCCTAAGAAGGTTTTCCAGGTGACTGGAAAAGGGAAGGAAAAAGCAAAGACACCAGCAGATGAGGATCCTATCGAGGATATCGAAGATTTTGAGGCTGATGATGCGGGCCGTGTAAAGTCGAACCCTGAACTCGTTGGCGCGAACTCAAGCGCGGAACCGAGCAGGATAGATTTGGGTTTGATCGACATCGAACCTATAAAGGAGTTCAATCCTCTCGCAACGTCAACACAGAACGGACCGTTGGGTGCTAGGCCCTCGAATTTGTCGCATTCAGATTCCGTGCCAGACCTGTTGGCAGGAACATCGAACATGGGTCCTCCTCTGGCAGTTCCACCACCTCATTCTCAACCAAGCCAAGCCGAGAGCGTCAAGACAACCATGAGCAAGGACAGTTGGGCGAGCGTGTACGCCAGTGGACCGTTGCACTTGCTCGAGCCTGTCCCGGAGCCTGCGCCTGTACACATCGTGGCTGAACCCGCACCACCAGCACCTGTATCTTCACTTCCATCACAAGTCGCCTCTTCCACCGGTCTTACACCTACCCCTCCTGATCCCATTCCGGACTCCAGCCCTCATGGATACCCATACTCACCCGCGTACGCGCCGTACGACTCGCAGCGAGAGAAGCGCGTTGAAGGGGACGTGGATAGTGTGCGGAGGATGTTGGATGCGGACTTGGACTCGATGGGCTTACAGATCGGCACTGGTGTGGATATGCGGGCGTTTGAGAGCGTCGATGGGTGGTTGAGGGATCCATATGTTGATAGTAGCGGTGCTAGGTCGAAAGGGGAGGAAGGGGGTGAGAAGAGTAGTCAGTGACGGGGTCGGTTCGATTTTCGCTGGTGTATTTTATCTTTTCTTTTTCTTTTGTATATATAGTATAGTTGTTTGATGTTTATCGTTAGTTTGTGTATAATGCTTTCTATTCGTTTTATTCGCTAGTTCGTCAATCCTTCTGGACATTAGGTGCTATCGAGGAATCCATACTAACACTTGCCCAAGGCACACAACACAGGAGCGCTAGCAGAATCCCTTGAAGTTTAAGCTGGCCTCCTTTATCAATTGTCGTTCTTTTCTCTGAATGTCGCAACTTGTCACGGAGAGTCGTGGAACATCGGTAGACACTCTGCTGGTTGTGGTTGCTTGGTAGAGGGAATTAAAGTAAAAGTTGGCTTTCTTCATAGTAAGGAAATTAGTAAAAGCTCCAGCAGCGGCGAAGACAAGTCTGCAGAGAGACTTCGGCCTCAAGTCCAACGAAGGAGTCGTATCAACAGTAATGCATATATATTCATTTCAGCAGGTACAGAGCGCTCGCCTCTTCTAAGCAGAAGATGGAACGACCTATCTCTGGAAGCTAGAAAAGAACGTGTCCGAAGTAAGCACCCAGGCCTCTCCCAGCCCTCCTCATCTCCTAAACCACTTTTCCCCGGGCAAACAGCTATTCCTTCTGGACTCAGACTTGCACGAGAAACATGGGAAAGCCCACGTTCCTTTGCTCGTCGCCCGATATGTATGCCCACCAGAAACTACCCAGCAGCAACCAGAGAAGAAAGAAAAGACTTCCCACCAGCAAACACCAACCATGCATTAATATCTTCCCCGCTGAAGAACATATATTATCGACCTCATTATCCTCACATTTCTATACATCGCACGGCTGAGGATCCAGCGGATATCCCACGGCCAGTTGCCTCTTCATGAAGGCGATAATAATCACGCCATTGACAAGCAGAGGTTGAAGAGTAGGAGGAAGTCGGCTCTGATAAATCTCGCCTAAGCCAGCAATGAGCAGGAGCGACATTCGAATGCTGCAATACCCTATCTCTGCTGGTGATACCAATTGTGTAATCGTGCCAAAAAATAATATCTCCTTCCGAGTTCCAGGGTGAACTTGGTGCAGTGCATATCACCTCTTCGGTGCGAACCTGACTGGCACGTCGAATCTTGATAATTGAGATCGGATTCGGGCCACGGGCAGTCCGATCTGAAAGTCATATGTTTGTGAATGTACTGTACTAGCCTTGCCTTCCTTTCCCTTCGACATCAATCTTTCCTCTCTCTTTTCTCCCTCAAGTCTCTGCGTTGCAAGATGGGCAAAGGGAAACGCCCCGCCCAATCCAACAAGCCCAGGGCAGGTCAGTCCAGCAGGAGCCAACAGGCACCTGAAGAGGACAAAATCGACCGAGCACAGGACAAAGACGACACCGATAGCGATAGCGAGGCAAATTGGGAGGAAGACTACGCGCAGAACGAGTTCGTTTACACCGGCGTTTATGGTTCCGAACCATCTGCGAGCGTACAGGCAGAGTTGAAGCCGGGAGAGGACGTAGTCAGGGTATACGCATCGGTGCATTTCCAAGATATCGCAATCAACAAGGACACGAAGGTGCAACGCATCTTGAACACCTTTGGACGATCTCTCCAAGCCCATGCAAACTCTCCGGTTCGATTGGACATGAGGCATGTCAGAGGGTTAGGTGAGTGACTCATGTGACATTAGTTGTCACAACACTGACGTAGCTTACATAGGCAACGTTTCGGTGGAACCTGAAAGGAGAGCATTATTCAGAAACGATACGGTCAGTTCGATGCTGGAGTCGATCCCAGAGAGGAAAGCAATACACTCTATCATCCTTGACATTCCATTGTCTATCCACAATGGAGAGGACCCTGAAGCCGCTAGTCTCTTTTCTACCATTCATCTCTTCGAGTATGCGACCGGTACGTTTTCCTTTGCGTCCACTCGAATATGCATTGACTGTTGACCCTACCTTTAGCCCAGGCTCGGGCGGCAGCCCAAAGACTGAGCGCGTCAGAAACGACCGGTACGTTTACTTTATCAACTTGTTCATCCCTCTATATTGACTTGATTTTCTCCCTTAGCTTCAGCCCCCAACGTTAATGCAGTTGATGAAGAACAGAGCGTTCAGGCTGATAAGCCTTCCGGAAGGCGACCCCCATCTCAGGACGAAATGTGGGAACAAATGCAATCATTGAATTACGGCATGGTCAGCTTGCGGGAGGAGAATCGCGACCTGAGGGACAATGTTGCCAAGCTGCAGGAGGAGAATGGCGAACTGATTCAACTGAAGGACAGATTGGGCAGGGTAGAGGAGGAGAATGGCGAACTGAAGGACAGATTGGGCAGGGTAGAGGAGGAGAATCGCGAACTGAAGGACAATGTTGCCAAGCTGCAGGAGGAGAATCGCGAACTGAGGGACAATGTTGCCAAGCTGCAGGAGGAGAATCGCGAGGTGGGGCATAAAGTCCGCGAATGGGAGAAGAACTTCCAAAGCAAATCAAACGAGTTCAAGGAAATGCAAGCAGCCCACCAACGCCTCCTAGCATCAGGCGGCGACCCTAATCTCTCCAAAGCTTACAAGGAAAATGTCAGGACCGCTTTGAAGTTCCTCAATGAGGAGCTATTTGGTGGCATTGAGGGGTCAATGTCCGTAAGTGTTCTTTTTTCATTTGGAATATATTCTATGGTGGAATAGACTCTCTCGCTGACTGCTTGTTCACAGTCAACCGAAATTCTCCAAGCCATCAGCTTGAGAGCAATTATTGACGCAGGGCAGGGCCTCCTCGCCCAGTTTCTGGGCCTTCCCAACACTATCGACTCCCAAACAACTGCATATTCGATAATTTTTCGACTGAAGATTTCACACGATGCGGATGGGACAGATTTCGGCAAAGGCTCAGCAGCCGACGCTGCACGACTCGAATATGCAAAGACGCTCATCAAGTCTCATATGGATGAGCTCACCCCAGCGGAAAGGCAGTCGCCGCTCGCAGTCGCCACCCAGCAAATCCTTGACAAACAGGAGATCATGCATATCCTCACATGTGCCAATTCACCATACAGAAACGAAGGCAATAAAGCAGCGCACATCCTTCCTTCTTTGGCTGCGGTTGATGGCTATGTGGTAACCCCTGCTTCCCGGCTCACGGTAGAGGACAAACAGCACATGAAGGTCCTATTGGGAGTTATTAATATGGCCCAGGGCAATTGACAAGGACCCGTTGCAGCTGCAGTTTGAGCTTTTGTCTCTCGCAGCTGCTCTCCTCAAACTCTGTCTCGGGTCCCTGTACATTAACTCATCGAGTTGAATCTATACTTGAAATTGGCATACCGGTGATTTCACTGTTCTCCCTTCGTGCTCGTGTAACCTCTTTGATCTTTGATAATTTGTACTTTGGTAAAAATAATACATGTCTTTGAAAATTTGCACGAAAAATCAATTCTATGCCAATGTCAAAGTCTGGACCATGAAATCGAAAATCAGGCAACCAAGTTCCGTCACGGTGCAGCTGCCCAAGCAAGCATGATAGGAAAATCTCCAGTTTTCGCTAGTGGCTGAAATGCTTACTATTAGCGACTTTACTTTTCGAGAAAGAGGCTAGTTTCCTCTATCCATTCCAAATCCATTCATTTTTTTACTCGATTGTTTAACCATTTCCTTTTTCAGAAAATTGCTTCCCTTTTACGATTCTCTCGCTTTCACTTGACAGTTCACTGTGACTTGTTTCCTTCTTTGACTTGGAAACCTTGGGAGCCAAGGTCACCGATTCTTCAGTCTTGTCGGCGCATACTGGGCACTTTCCGTGCTTGGTAACTACTGAACTCGGAGAGAGAGGTCAGGCGATAACATCTTCGGAGCAGTCTGACTGGTGGTGCCTTACTGTGTCTCTGCGGATAGCCACTTCCAAGTTTCACATACCAAAGTCAGTTCATATTGCTGCAACTCTCAAGCTCAAGTCATCAATGACGACTCACTGCTGTTGGGCGCATGTCTGCCGACATTGGGGAGGGAGGCATGTACTCGGGTGGTAGGGGCTGAACCTACATCTCATGGACTCGCAAAGGATCTATATAGAGTTTATACTGCGCCCGAGCAGATAATCGCACGTGTAGAAGCTCAAGTAAACCAACCTGTTCGTCTGGCTAGTTGACATTCGACTGAAGGTCAGCCTCGAGCCCGTAATCTACTCCATGATATTATGCTGCTTACAAGAGGGATAGCATGACCACATCTATACAAGTAGGTCACTCTAGTGATAGAGAGAGGTAAGGCCGCCAACCGGGTGTCATGGCTCATGTGTGGTACAAAGGCCTACTCGCACTCACTGGCGCCAACGACACATAGATTTGGGGAGAGCTCAACTGAAGTAGGGTGTGTGAACGTTGGGGTTTGGAATGTCGTACTGAGTCGGTTCTCTTAAATACTTTCGCATTCATGTTAAGTCGGACCATATCATTGGAATCAAAGATGTGATGGTAGACTGCGATATCATAATGATTCGTTCACCGCTCATCAAGCCAGAATATGTCTATCTTTTGCGTGTGACAACGTGAGTCCTTATTAGCTATCACTTTCGAGTATTGACGAAGCCTCCATCGAAGAATGCTTGACGGTAGTACTAATGGGCTCAGGCATTGAACGTCCCTTCAGACCATGTGACTGCCACTACAAACTATAGCTTATATGTACATAACATTTGGCCAACATAATATCAATTTTCAGGTCATAAGTACTAGAGCAAGTATGTTATTATAAGCAAAACTAAGAACATCAATCAACGCAGTTGTTTTGGGATGGGGCTTCTAGATGCCGTCTTTCCCCTTTCCGCGGACAGCCCAAACGTCGAGAGATAAAGTCTCTCCCTTTCCATGGCCTTTCCTAGAGTACAAACCACTATAGTTGACCCTGAATGTAAAGGTGCCTTCGAACAGCTCCAAAACCTTCCCATCCTTCTCGACCTTCCTCCACATAGGATGCAAGGATATAGTTCCCTTCGACGACGCAATTCCACAGCCTGGATTATCAATCTCCAGGTGAGCTTTGACACCTCCGCCGTTCCACACTCCTTGCGTGGGGCGCCCGTACTTCGACTTGAACTTTATGTCTTTGACCTCGGTGATTCCGGAGGCAGAAATACGGTCGAACGGCATCTCCTCCATCGGGTCGCGAATGATGGTGCAGATAAACTCTCCCTCGCCGGTGGTATTTTTGGGAAAGACGATACGCGCCGTACGGTCGTCCTTCGCCTGGTAGGTCAAGATGGTTTTGTGGAGCTCTTCCGCTTTCTGTCCGGGGAAGTAGACGTCCTTGAGGAAGGGAAGCTCCATCCCGTACAAGTCGAACGTTCCGGCGTATTTAGGTTTTGCAAGATCGTCGACGTCGGCCTGACGATGTAGAAATTTATGAGAGACGCCAAATCACATAGAATGGGTTCACGTACCTGAGTGGCGGCGGTAGTGATAGGAACTTGAACGTTGGGGGCGGCGATATTGGTCGCAGAGGCTGCAGGCTGAGGCTGAGTCGCGGTAGTGGCGGCGCTGACGGCGGCTTCGGTGGTAGCGGGAACAGGCGCCGGTGCGGAGGGTGCATCTTCTGAAAAGTGAAAACAAGCGCCGACATGAGCGAAAAAAATTTCAGATGCATCAAGAACAATGACCATACCTGTGGCACTGGCATGAACCGTGGAGGCACGAGAACGCTTAGCAGGTGCCGGACGCTCTTTTCGCGCCGCTTTATCAGTCGTCTTGTCGGGGGACAATGCCCTCTTTTTCGATGCAGCGGTCTTCTTGGGCGGCATTCTAAAATTTTTACAACATCGGTGAGGCACAGTATTGGACGGCTGCATAAGACAAAAGGCGTACTTTTTATTTTCTAGCGAGTAGACGCAGAGGGCTCAACAGAAAGCAGGAAACAAGAGGAACGACGGAGGGAGAAAATGTCGAGAGCTTGTGGTGGTAAGAGAAAGAGATGCGTTGGCAGACTTCCGAGCAAATAAATAGGGACTCCGCTGCAGTTTAGAGTCAGATTTTTTGGCCCTGGTGGCATTTTGCAAAACGCATTCTAGTTAGAATGGGTGATACATCATGGACCGTCTTTGACAAAAATGTTGTCCGGTTTTTCGCCAAATACGGGAAGCAGGTTTCACAAACAAGAAGGAATTCGTCCGCCGGTATTTTCAAGCAAAAGACCTTGTCCTCCCCTTTGGGGCGGTGGAGGAACAGATTTTTGCACAATTTACGGTAGTGACCGTCGGGACAAAGGGAGACGCTTATTGGTGCTTACCTCATCACGATTTAATTGACGCGTGCCTAAAGGCGCGTTGCGTCGTGTTACAACGACAAATTTCAGTCCATAGAGGGCTCAAAGAGACCTTACCAGACGAGTCTCTGCCAGTAACAGTATCTTTTAGAATCCATAGGCACTAGAAAGGTGAAAAGGGCCAAAGTCTCATTTATTCAAAGCATCGAATAAATAGTAGTTGCAAGCAAAAGTTAATCCATGAAATAATACATCACATTATACATCAACAGCTGAGGGCCTTAGAATCACGTATGATCCCAAAATACAGGTTCTGGAAGCTGCGAAGACAGCGGAGCTCGCGAGAGGATTCGCAGTGCCTATTCTCCCTTGGCCAGTACTGGAAAATTCTTCCGCCGATTTGCCATAGGAGCCAGGCGAGGTCGGTGAGGAGGAAGGATCCAGGGTGACGCTGGCAGGAATGTAGTTCAAAGGCAAAACATCGTTGCGGGGAATTACTTTCTCTTCAAAAATGAGAAACGAAAGCGTTATTGACGACCGTAATTATCATAAAATTCGTTCGAGATGAGCAGTAAGAATAGTAAATCATACATCAAATATTAGTATACATCACTACCATATGTATAGAGCATTAAGTTACCAAAGCGACTTGTACTGTACTGAGAATCCCTTCGTAAGCTCCGCAGCAACAGTGACATCCAAGACCTTCTTCTTCGAATCATACGAATAATCTCCCTTCTTCACAGCCTTTCCGTTGTAGGTGACGACCAGAGGTGCAGAGTTGACGTTGAGGAAGCGGACGCGGGCGACCTTGACACCAGCATTGTATCCAAACTTGCCAGACACGTCGAGGCGGCCGTTGCTGAATGCGAATTTGACAGAGGTGGTGGCCTTCTGCACGAGCGAGTCGCCATCATCGATGTAAAGATCACCGGTCGCACGACCACGAGCATCAGGAGCGACGATAAGCTCAAAGTCGGTCTTGCGCAGCTCAGCGGTAGTCATGGCAGGTTTCTGGCGAAGAGGAAGAACGACACTGCTCTTGATATGCAGAGGGATCTCCGTTGGTCCGACATTGGTCAGCTTAACGAATGATCCTTTGCCTTGGACGGGGGAGAGTGTTTGGAAATCGTAGAAGAGGTCGTTTGGCACGTAAATAGAGACGGTGGTGGAATTCTCCGCAGTAACGGGGGAAACAAGAATAGAGTCGCCGTAGAAGAATTGGAGGTCGATAGGGAAGGTCTTGGTATCCTTGGGATACTTGAACCAGAGAGGATGAAGGACGGGTGTACCGTCAATGCTGGCTTGGTGGAAGGCGGTGTAGATGTAGTCGAGAAGTTGATATCTAATTGTTTTGTCAGCCTCTGCAGGTTATACAGAAGTGCTGTATAACACCAACCTGATATTAATCGCATTTCGAGAGGCTTCAGCAACTGTGGGCCAGAGGTAAAACTCTTGGCTAATGGAAGTATCTCCGTTGTGCTAGCAATGACAGATCAATAAGGCTTTTTGCAAATGAGAAAAGGAAATCTCACATTTCTCATGAAAGGATTGAAAGCGCCGAGCATGGACCATCTCGCGCAGAGATACTCCGTAGTGTTGCCGCCTGCGCAGATCAAGTTCAGTCGAAAAATCCAAGCAAGAAAGATAGAATCACGTACCGAATCCACAGATATCACTGCCAACCATAGGTACCTGATACACCGAAGCGAAACCGAGCATTCCAGCAATGGAATTACGGTACAAGTCCCAGGTGCTCAAGTTATCACCAAGCCACTTGCCGACTTTGGCACCAGCGCCAGCGAAAGTTGAGCGCGTAATGATGAAGGGGCGGACATCGGGCCTGCGAGAGAGCATGGCATCGTAAGTGGCGGTAGACATCATCGTTCCATAGAGGTTATGAGTGTCGTATTCGGTAAGTCCGTTAGCGTGTACGATGTCCGTCTGCAAAACCATCCTTTTAGAACGAGAGTGAGACAGAGACCATGCACACGTACATGAGCAGTTTTGTTCGAGAGAGAACCGGCAGCGTTGTTGATGGCGTAAGGCGGGTTTATCACGTCAACCTCGCGCTTGGTTAATTTGGTATTTGCATTGCCAAAGAGAGGAACATTGGGTGCAGGGGGTGGGTTGGCGCGGGGGGGAGGAAGGTCCTGTTCAATGGCCTGCTCGAATGGGTTCTCGCAGGGTGCATTGCAGAACTACGGATGTTATGAGTTGTCTGTCAGAGGAAAACAACGAGTTAACAAGCTTACGCTAGCAGGTTCGTTCATGTCGATCCAAACACCGTCGATGTCGAGGCCTTTTTCGGGGCTGTAGAAGTCTTGGAACATACCATTCCAATATCTGTGTAGAGACTCTAGTCAAAGAGTGCGCACAAGTGCAAAAGAAAGGAAAACGTACTCCTCAATATTGGGGTGGAACCAATCTGGGAAAACGGAAACGCCAGCCCAAACCAAACCCAAGCTCGCGTTCTTTCCATCTCCTCGAGGGTCCTTTAGCCAGATGTCGAGCTCAGTGCCTTTAGTGTAAGCCTCATATCCTTCCGTAACATAGGCGACAGCAGGATCGGTCATGACGACTGGGAAAAGAGTCAGCCATGTACTCTATGGAAAGAGTCAAATACTCACTATATTTTTGGTCATGTTCGTGCAGATACCGTACAATTTCCTGCATGCGGTCGATTGGGAAGTAGTTTGGATCAAGGGAGAATGACCTGCGCCTGTCCATGTAATCTGCCGTGACAAGTAAGTCATTGAACGTCTCAGTACTAGGAAATACACACCAATATCCGTCCACATCGTCTCCAAAGGGATCTTGGCTTCAGCATATCTCGAAATAACGCTTGCAACGTCGAGATAATCTAAGGCAAGAAAAAGTTAGCCAAATGTGGCGTTTTATAGGACTAAGAAACGTACCTTTGTATCCAAATCGGCATTGATGGAATCCAAAGGACCAGTAAGGCATCTCAGCGGGAGTTCCTACCACCTGAGCATACTGCTTCGCCAGCTGGGTCGGGTCCGTCTGGCTACCGGCAAGGAAATAGAAGTCCAGGACACCTCCAATGGCGTTGTATTCCAGACCCGCGTTCTTGCCATCCTCGGTCAACTTGATGTCCATTCCGTTGGAGTTGAGGAGGAAAACACCATGGGTACCAGTTGTGCGATGCTCGAAGTACACTGGGTGGTTGCCGTATAAGTTGGTTCCAACAGGGACACCGTAAGAGTCGCGACTCCAAAGAGTCAGCGTAGTTCCGTTGGTGGGCAGGTGGAAAGGATGGGTATGTTCGCCGAGGCCATAAATGTTGGGATTCTTTGGGAGAGTGGTCTTGACGCGGAGATACTGAGGTTCGAAGATGATGGGATTGCCGACGGTAGAGAAGAGAACTTCGCTGGTTTTGGCACGACGGATTGTGAAGGAGAAGGGAGAAGCCGTGTAGTCGAAGCGGATATTAGCATTAGTGGACGAAACTGGGCGTTTGTTGTTAGGGCGAGGGAAGACTGATTCAGGGACTTCGTAACGATCAGAAGACGCGTCGGTGATCTTCAGATGGATCCTGTCAGCTTTAGAACGCGTCAGGATCACCGTATACAAGGGAAAAGACGCGGCGGATTGACATACCAGTCTCGTAATCGACATTCAGCCTCAAATTTTGGATGTCTTCACCGAAGACGTTGCACGCTTTGCCTGCGAGGACGAGATCGGCGGTCAGACCGTCACGCCTAGCCTTGACGTTGGTCGCCTTATATCCCGGGCATGCTTGGAGGGCGCTGGGATTGACCTCGGCGGCGTCAACGAAAAGTGAAGAAGTTTGGAGGAGGGCGAGAAGAACGAAGGTTCTCAGCGTTGAGATTCTGTTGAGTTTGGCCATCAGAACTTGAGACTCGATGAAGGAACGAGAAGGTCGACGCAACAGTAGTTTATGTATGTTTCCTCAAGCCTGCTCCAAACATGCTGAAACGTCAAGGAATGGTTTTGCCAAAGCCAATTTCGGTCCCTTTGTCGCAGAACAGACAGGTGATGTCGTCGAACACGTTGCGCATTTTCTATTAGGACCTTCGTTGGCCTTGGGTATGACCGAGTGTGCTTTCGAAGTCATACGATGAAGGAATGTTACTGGACGGCAGAAAAAGACGATTGGAATGAAGCACTTTGGATTGCACCCGAACCGGTTATGTCAGACAAAAATCATTAAAAACGCCGTTAACGCCGGTGCTCGCGTGGCATGTTCCGAACCACGGGACAATTTTACCCCAGTCGTGGGGCCCCAAGCTGTCCGAGGGCGGGGTATGTAAGGGTATGTAGGAGAGTGGTAGGTACATAATACTAAGAATTGCTCAGCTGTATGAAGTGAGCATCACAACCTACGGCAGTCTACAGCGTCTCATCGCATGCATTTGGCAAAGATCAGAACAGATCAGAACGCTTCCTTCTCGAATGCCACTCTAGATTGTTTTGTAAACTCGAAATTCCTTCTGATCAAGCTGTTCAGTCATGCGCTGCTCATGGAAAGTCGACTTGAATTTTTATTCTACCTAAAATACAGTATTGCCTCATGATTCGTACTTGTGTCGCAGACTCCCCATCCCCTGCTAACACAGCGCATCGTCATCCAGTCGTCAGCCAAGCTTCCGAGCTCACACCTGCACAGTCTTGCACAGTGCACACGTGCGTAGACGGCCCCGGTAAGAATGATCTTTTCAATTTTAACGCCCATTTCTGATGATGACTTGGATCAGGGATTTTGGTGTACTTCCGGGGTCCTATTCTGAGATCTGAAGAGCCATATGCGGCCCACGTTTTGTAGAGCAAGTCACTCTAACTCACTCTAACTTCTTGGCCGACTGAGCAGTACCCCTGAGGTCTGAACTTCGTCACCAATCCCTATTTCTTCTACTCGGGAACGTAGAAAAGCTCAATAAATGCCGTTGTACATGTGGTACAGTTACCGGTCACGCCGGTAGCTTACACGGCGGACAAGTAACTGTCAATTGGTGCCGCGATGTGTCATGACGATTATACTGTCAATTGATCCGGAATTGTGACAGTATGTGACATTTTGCGAAACTCCGCTTCAAGAGCCAGAAATAAGGACGAATCATCGTGCTGTGGTCACTGTAGGCTTAGATAATGAGTGAATGTTTTCATTGCAGGTGATAAATCAAAATAGTTATTTGAATAGCATTCAGTGCACTCATCTCACATGTAGCCGGAGTCAAATTTTAATATGCCAGAAATATATCAAAATGAGTTTCTTGTGAATGCTAAGAAACATCTAGGAAGTATTATATAGCTAGTAACAAGGGATATGAGTACCTGGCAGTATCTCCACCTAAAACAGTGCTTTAAATTGTTGCATCAGCCTCTGAGAAAGGGAGAGAACGACCGTTTCTTAATAAGGCGTGACAAGGGTGACAAAACAACAAATTCGGCATACATGCCGGATCAATCTTCAGGACACATTCACCGGCCAATCTTCAGCTACGTGCCGGCCGTGTTAATTCACCGTTGGCGCTGAGCACTATTAGCCTTACGGATACTTAAATCCTGGCTGATACTGGTTGATACGGCCATTTGAAGTGATTCGTGTTAGCTTCTGTCATACTAGCTGGCTCAATAGTTGGTGACTTATGTGTAAGTTTGAGGACTATTGGCACGGCGCACCCAATACTTAATTGATTTTAGCATGTTTTAATTAGTGTTTATGACATAAGACAGACTAATGACTGTAGACGCTAGCTGTGAGAAGTTCTAAACCTATTCAACAGGTTTCAAAGCAGATACGTCTGAAAATTCGCCTCTGCGGACCATTGAATGGTCGGTACTGCGCCGTCTGACGCGTTGAACACGCGGACGCAGTCCTTGAGCTTGGAACACGTGCTGGGAACGCTTCTCCCCATTTACGAGACCTTACGTAAGTAAGTCTCGTCTTACTCTGTGAAATTATCGTCGTCCACAGCCAAAGTATTACCCGGTTTGTTTGGTTTTGCTTGGTTATTCCGGTTTCTTCATACCCGGTTCTTATGGATAAGATGAGTTTACGATTAGATTATATCAGATATTTCTTGATTAGATTGTCCTTCGTGTTGCGCCACTCGTGTGGAATTGTGTATCAGTGTTTTCCTGATATATATTACGCCAATGGCTATTTTTCCATCTCTTGTTAGTATCGAGTCATCATCGGCGGTTTTGGTACCCTCGTACTTAGGTATGCCTCCGGATGCCATGCCATCGTAATGCCACCAGTGGTTTTATTGGGTTAGTCTACATGTGAAGTGGTTGCTACCGTGATAGCCTACTCTACGCCAAAAACATAGCGATCAAGCACGGAAACGAATCATTTAGCGATGCAGAAGCGATACTCTTGGAAGAAATTGAGGCGTGATTCTCCAAAACACGGCCAACTGGGACGAACCATGCAGAGATGTATGTCCTGAATACTGGAGACGATCGAAAGGCCTCGATGGAGTAGCGATAGCCCATTGGCCCGGTTTCCGACTCGACGCAAACTACACAAAGAGCGCAGAAGATGAACTTGGACCAGCAAACTGCAAGTGGAAATGGAACCCAGATTGCAATAATATTAATTGCCCGAATAGAATCCCAAATAACGACCCTTTTTCCACTTACTAAAAATGTGTATATATGATACAATTTGTCATGTATGAAATAAAAATTACCTGTTCCTCTCCTTTCCAAACCAAGCCGAGCATACTTTCAACGCAAGCGTACACCTATCAACTCTGTAAATGCGCTAGGTCTCCCACAGTTGCCGACTCTCTTTCTTTCGCTCCGATGCTCCTTCCCTTGCTCCTTACGTGGCCGCGACCACGCGTGTGATTCGGACTTTGAATATTTGAATGTTCAGCTTTCTCGGCACACATATTGGAGCTCTCTCACGACCAACCATTACCTACATACTAAGTATCAAACTGGCTCTGCTTGACCAAAGTTCGAAAGTTCAGCGCTATCACGACAAGGACAAACTTTTGAAATTTTCGAAATATATCATCATTTATTTCACTCTCCGATTACAATTTAAGGTCTCGTAATCTGCCATGCGAAGCACTGGCCCTCACACCCGCACGTCATGTAAGTGCGCCACGGGAAAGGTTGGGAGTTCGAACTTGTACCATGACTGCGACTGCAGCGATTTTAGCGATTTTAGTATGGGTTGTATCGTACATGCCGTCGTCGGGGATTCGATACCTATACTTAGCGGGGGTATGTAACAACTCTGTGGCAACCCGTTCCTGTGCCCGGTCGGAGTCGCGAAAGGACGTCAACAAGGCTTGATGGAGAAAACCGGTCGGCGCGGCACAGTGGGAATCCTAGGGACCAGCGTCCCTGCTGAAGCCTGAAACGTATCAAATTTCCAAGAGCTCGACGCCTTAGGGCATGCCCAAAGACAGCCTGGTTCGCGTCTTTACAGTGTCCACGCACAATCGCATCCTTCCTTTCTCTTAGTGTCCGCAGGAGCTTGCTCCCGGCGGCTGTCCTACCTACGATCCAGTCTTTATACTTATAAACGTCAAAGCACATGTCGTCAACAGTCGGTCTCCGCAATGTTACCTTCGACGACCGCGATACAAATACTCTCCAATATCAAGGCTCTTGGTTCAACCAGGGGACGTGGAATGCGAGCAGCGTTGGAGAGACAGGGACCCTTTCTTCAACCAACGACGTCAACGCTAATGTGACCTTCGTATGTGGTCTTCTTCGTTTGTTGCCTTAGACAATAACTGATATGCATTCGCGACTGGAAGACATTCCCTAGTGAGTGCTCTATGCTTGAGCAGTTTATGACTAGTATCTTAGCCCCTCTTCATTGTAGCCCCTGCCGTTGCCTTTTACTACTACGGCATACCACGTTCACGAGGGGGAAGTTATGGGATCTGCATAGATTGCGATCCCAATAACCGGATTTTCCTCCCAATCGACGGCGTCAATACTACTGATAACGGTCAAAATCCACCTATCGTCCTATTCTCAATGAACTTCAAAACTCCTGGAGTACATGAAGTTATTCTACGGAACCAAGCCGATCCACGGTTCAATGGCAATTCACAACTGACTCTCGACAGATTTGACCTGGAAGTAGTGGATCCCAACGCTGGGTCAAGTTCGAGTTCTTCTTCATCTTCGTCTTCGACAGCTTCCTCCTCGACATCTTCGACATCCAACACCGCTGAGCCCGCGGTTGCTGCTGGTTCGTCGTCGTCAACGCCCGTCGGAGCTATTGTTGGCGGGGTCCTCGGGGGCTTGGCTGCGATCCTCGCCATCATCATTCTGCTATTTTGGTTGCGAACACGAAAACGCAAAGCCACCCTTGTTCATCCTCCAGATCAAGAAAGTGAACATCACCCCTACTCAGACCGCCCACCAAGTCATTCCCAAGTCATCCAGCCTTTCGCCTATCCCGCCATGCAGGAGTCAAGTTCGGGACGTACAGGAGCCTCCGTCGTTTCATCTGGAGGCTATGGGATTAGTTCTGGGAAGGGCGCGCCGCTGGTTAGCCGACATCCCCAGTTCCAGCCTTCTATATCCACGTTTTCGGATGTAACTTCAGCCGGACAGTCATCGTCCGGTGCGCCAGCCTCCACATCAACACAGCCCACCTTCTCTAGCGTTGTTTCGGGACCACGGAGGGAACAGGATGGCGGGCCTCTTCCCTTACCTGTGGAAGAGGAAGAGGATCAGCAAGATACACTTCCCCCTGAGTATGGTACTGTCTTCGCCTCGAGGAGAGCAACGATAAGGAGAGGTGGTGGCGATGCGAGTGCGGCGGAACCAGACAACTCTGGTAGTCTTTCTCCAGTGAGAAGGAAATCGTGAACTGGGCGGCGTTGTGGAGTTTACTTTGAACTTTTCTCCTTCCCGTATATTTGTACTATAATCATTCTGTTCGCTTAACCATCCAGCATCATCTTTGGTGCGTTGTAAACCTTTGCTTTGTCAACTTAATTCATATATCATGATTTGATGATATCCTTCTGAATTCCGTGGTTGGACTAGTCATCGCCTAAAGTATGCACAGCAAGAAGTGGCGTTCCCGCCGACTTCATACCCCTGCCTTAACCAGGACTCGGGCGCCTGTCAGTAATTTGCTGCCGGTGCCCAGGGTAGGCCTCATCAGCGAAGGTTGCAAGACAGCGCATGTGCAAAACCTTAAATGGCAACATATTGCTAGGACAAGATAGTGAGCTATATCTGGATGATCTTTCTGACTTGTGCAGAAGCTCGAATCAATCGTTGGGAAGGGAACTGACACGCCACCACTAACACATCAGTAAAGTTCCATTGCAGATGAACAGACCCACGGTCAACAACAGCCTTATCAGTTTAGAAGCATACTCTACACAGTCATCAACTCATGGTCGTAACCACTTCGCAGATCCGCGTATTCCTGTGTGAACAGGGTCTGCTCTCTGCTCATCACATCCGACTTCCTCATGATCTGAGTCCTGACGGCGAACGTGGTATATTAGGCTCAATCATAACGATCAATGGATATTATGGGGGACCACAGCTACATTTGCCCACCCTTCCTTTCGCTTCTCTTTCTCATTCCTAGCCCATGTCGGTAGCCTAACGCACAATGTCGAACACTGCTATCATCCTCTTCGACATTTCGAGCGTAGCGGGTCTGGTCCTACTTACTGCTGTGTTCCTCACTGCGTGGGGATCTTCTGGGGCGGCACGAACACCCACATGGTTCACCTTTATTGGGTCGCTGATCGTACTCAGTGGGACGAACATTTTGATAATGGGAGAACAGACGGGACCGGAGCCCACGAAATGGGCTTGCTTCTTGCAAGCTGTCCTTATTTATCCGGAAGTGGTATTGTGAGTGGACCTCATTCGTCTCGTGTCTAGTCACTGACGGTTGGGAAAGTAACGCGCATGCGGGCGCTGCGCTGCTGGTCCAGGTTTGTCTGTCACATTGACTAGATGAGGCATCGTTTGACCATTGAACAAGGTTTATTTATCAATGCTTTCGATTGAGAGATCACGCATTCTCCCTAGAAAATACGTGACATGGGTGCTTAAAGCTGTTGAAATCATCTGTTCGCCTTACTGACTCGCCATTCTCCAGCTAGTCGTTTGCCCTATAGCAAGTACATTTGCTATCCTTGTGCTATCGACTGTGGTGAGAGCGGCCCTTGTACTAGCATGCTCAGTTTTCTTACCTGCAGTTCCAAGATGGCAGCCATCAATCCATCTGTAGTCAGACGAGACATCTCCGGAATGCGATGCCATCTAGAACAAGTCCCCCAAATTGTGTGCGCACTGCATATCTTTCCGTTGTAGAAATACCTTAACTCATGCTTATACTTCTTCACACAGATTTTATACCTCGGTTGCGGTAGGAATCCTAGGAGTTGCGATTATATTTGTCTTCGAAGGTATGTAGCCTTGTCTACTAGCGCTTAAAATCGAACAGAACATTCACCTTGAAGCTGAACGTTATCTTTTCCACCAGTCCTGGTCATTTCTAAATTTCTTCGAAACCGACAAGCATTGAAGGAGGGTATGATTCAAGGAAGGACGGCACCCGCTATGATCCTCCGCCTCACTCTGTTCAACGTTTTGATCTTCATCGTGGTCATGTAAGGATCTAATTCTATCTCTTTAACCGAGTCAAGCTGACGGATCATCGTGAATATGAAAGCATATCAGTCTTTGTGTTCAAGGATGCTGAAGCTTCATTAGCTGCTAACAATTTGGCGATGGCAACTCGTGAGTGCAAAGATGCGCCTTGTGGTTTCGATAGAACTGATTTTTCTCAGTTCCTCTCGGGGGAGCAATTATTTTTGGCACCCAAAAGGACATATTGGGCGTCTGGGCGTCCTTACTGGCGATAAAAAGTCGCAGTAAAGTGGCCTCTCCTGTGTAGCTATTTTGTGAAGCCGTACATGTATTATTATAGTGGTCACGACTGAATTCCAATCTCTTGGGAAGCATCTTATTTTGCCTCGACCACATCAGCAGTCGCAATGATGTCTGAATATTCTGAATAGCTGAGAGGTGGTGACGCCATTCACGTTATGTCCTGCTGCCTGCTTGCCCTGTGCAGCGCCAGACGAGAGCGCAACCGAAATGATATTTAGTCTGAAGTTTGCTGATGATACAGCGTACGATCACATTTTCATCTCCAAGCTACGTATACTACCCAGAAGGAGTAATACGCTTAATAGTACTGCTTAGTAGAGCCGGTGGCTCAGTGTACGTCGATCATGAAATGATGAAATATCTTTGTTTTCTAAATTGTGTTATTGGCGATCATGGTGTTCTGACGGAAAACGTTGGGAGAACGTTAACGTTGTCCCGTACATAGGAAGGTGTTATAGCCAGCTCACCTGAAGCCTCGGCATAAAACCTTTCTCTTCTTTTCCACTGCTTAGCTTGGTTTCGGCTTGGTTAACCGTTAAGGAGCTAAACTTACTACTCGTACATGTTTGCTCTGCAGTCAGCGAGATGTCCAGCGCAGTCGGGCTTCGCAATATATCTTTCGACGACAGGGATGTATCTTTAAAATACCAGGGATCTTGGTTCAACAAAGGAACATACAATGCCACCAGTGTCCACCAAAGTGGGACTCTTTCCTCAACCAATTCTGTAGGTGCGAGTGTCACATTTGTGAGTCAAATTGTATCGTAAACGACATACACATCTCACTGACTTCACCCCTTCGTAGACCTTCCCTCGTGAGCATTTTGAATTCAGGGCAGAGGCAGGCGTCAGTGAAGGCTCATCATGAACTTATTACTTTCTTTTCAGAGCCGGCGGTTGCTTTTTACTACTACGGTATAAAGCGTTCTCGAGGTGGAAACTATAGCATTTGCGTCGACTGCGATCCCAATAATCGGGTCTTCTTAAACATCGATGGAGTCAACAGCACTGACGACGGTCAAAACCCTCCTGTAGTCCTCTTTTCAACGGCTTTCCCGACGCCTGGTGTACATGAAATCATCCTGGTCAATGATGAGGATTCACGATTCCCCGGGGGAAATTCACAGATAACTGTTGATAGGTTCGATTTGGAAATTGTCGATCCTAATGCTGTTCCTACTCCAAGCCCTTCGCCAGTGGACCATCCCACATCTACCATATCCTCTGCCGGGCCAAGTACTACAAGTAGCACAAATACTTCGACAACTTCCACCAGTTCCTCCTCGACTTCGGCTGCTATTGGATCGTTGCCCAGTGTTGGTTCCACGGATCCTTCGGCTTCCTTGCCTACCTCGTCGCTACCATCCGTGCCCACTGTGTCTTCTCCAACCTCGTCCATCTCAACTCCTTTTCTACCTCCATCGCCTCCCGCCACCAAGTCGTCAGCGCCAATTGGAATGATAGTAGGCGCTGTTATTGGCGGACTAGCCGCTCTCCTTGTCAGCGTTATTATCCTACTCTGGATGCGCATGAAGCGGGGGAGGACAGCCCCATCCAGGGCTCGTCACCAGGAAGAAACGCATCTCCGACAGCCTTTCAATCCCGAAGGGAGCTTTCAGAGTCCTGGCGAGAAGTCGAGTGCAAGCCGGGGAGGTGCTCGAATATACCCTTCGATATGGACTCCTCCGAGTTCAAGCAGCAATTCATCGGGAAAATTATCTAGTTCAGCTTCCAGATCAAGGGCAGGCGTCACTCATCCACCTCCACAAATTCAATCTATTCCTTCTACTAGTAGACGAAGAGCTGAGGATGCTGGGCCCGTACCCTTACATATGCGAGAAGAGGAGGGTGAAGACATCCTTCCTCCGGAATATAGCGATGTCTTCAACACGAGTTAAGGGAAGCTACTAGGTAGACATACATCATTTTCTTGGGTTCCATCATTCTTCTTACGCTAATGCTATTGCACTGTTAATCTGGGGGTTGTAAAAGATGAGGCCGGCAATTTCACTGCCATGTAACACCATCCAGTCGCACACTTTCTATGTCTTTATGTTTGATGTTTGATAGTCCACACAGCTATGAGTAGAAATGGTTTAATTTGAGCGTGTCGTGAACGACAGCCTGGGATATATACCATGCGATCAGACCGCGGCCAGGAGAGTCATTTTCTGATGATAATGCACGTCACCTTCCTTGCATCAGTCAGGCAGGGATTTGTGCGTTCACGGTCTATACTTGCATACTACTAAAATTCCATAAATTTGGAACGTACCAGTGACAACGTGCCAGACAGCAGACGGTGCGGCTAGCAGATAAGATTAGATTTGATTACACACATCACGTGTTGTTACGAGACCTTATGTAATAAGGACTCGTCTTACACTGAAAAATGGATCCTGTTTCTCCGAGGACGTCTGTATAATGGAAATTCCGGCGCAAAAATTCCGGCGATCAGTCCGGCGGTACGGCGGGTATGCCTTTACCGGTGCACGCAGTCACCTCACGTCTTGTTACTATTAAAGGGCGCTTACCAGCGCGGCGACGCGTCTCACAGCATCGTAAGGGGCTTTGAATAAGTTTGAAATCATAATAAAAGTCCTAATCGTTATATGCTTTGCAAATTTCTAAGAAGGTTGGGTCAAAACCCTTCAAATTCATTTGAATGTTATTAAAAGTTTAAACTTCTCATTATATTCGTGTACTAGGTTTACTACGAATGGTACAGATTGACTACACTGAGGGAAGCACTAGGAAACGAGCGTAGTTGCAGAAAGAGTGGTAAAAATGCACTGCAAGGTCAGACATTATTGGAGCAGCGAGAAGGTATTTATGTGAGAGAGGGATCAAGGAATCAAGAAAACAAGATAAAGGTAAAGGCTAAAGATGGAGAGGAAAGGAACAAGTGAGCGAGCAAAGAAGGGACAGAGCCTAAGCCGGGGCAGTGGGAACATGGTAGACAAAGAGAATGACTTGCAAATATCCCTTGGGGCCCTCCCTCCAAGTTTATCCTTCACTCCTCCCATGGAGTCTGTGTTAGTGTTCTTAGGCGTTCCTGCGGACGACACTCCCTCGCCCAAATTAGTGAGGCTAGGCATTCTAACCCTGGAGGCTGACCGACAATACCGACACCGACAGTGGTCCAAAGGCGTGCTTTTCAACATGAGGAGAGAGTGCAATGTACCGTGTGGAGAGACGAGCGGGCGGTATATAGTGCTTGGTTGTCAGAGAAGATGCGATAGGCAAAAGCCACGTCCTTGAAGAGAGTCGAGACGGAGGAGTGTGGCAGCCTGGTTGGACTCTGACGCGCCGCCACGCTCGGGCGCCTGTCACGACGAAAGACAGCGGCGGGCGATGTGACAGAGCGTGATCCTGCTCAATATGGAAGCCGGACTGGCAGCCGGAATACGTGCGCCGGAATTTCCAATTTACAGACTCTGTCGTTTCTCCAGCCAAAGTATTACCCGGTTTGTTTGGTTGAGCTTGGTAATTTCCGGTAAATGCTGTTACCGGTAACACGTGACCGACGTTTTTGATAAGACTTGGACTGATTCAAGATTGTCGACGTCGTTGAACGTTGAACTTCGATTTCCTCGTTAAGCTGCGTATGTTGTTGCTGTGAAGGAGAGCCAGAGCTATTTGCCTATCCTTGGAAGAACCGAGTTCATGGTCCTGTGCTTGTTCCTCGTAGTACGTACTACTTATAGCCGGAACCACGAAATCGAGCAACCATATCATACCGTTATAGTGGTCACGGTACCCTTCCTCGATTCAGAATTATCTTGCATACAATACGCTTCAACTGACTGATGCTGGTGTCTTTAATCTCTGTACAGTGCGATGTTATATTGTATTTTTGAGGTTCGCATATAATTTCGCAGCTGCTCGAACATGCTTGTCATTTAGCATTCTGGCGGCCTGGTGCTGGCGCCAGAATGGTATCACTGGCAGACGAGAACAAGAGATGGTATATCTAAGCTTAAACGGGGATATTCCTCACGATCTGCATTTGGTATGAATGAATTCTTGTCCTAAGCGCAGGTCGATGAATTGTCTTGGAATTGTCGATGAAAGTCCTTCCTAATCTACAAGGCGACTCCAATTAAGCACCAGCTGGCTAATTCATCTGTGAATATACATTTTATCGATTTGTTCGAAAGCTATGACTCGAAGCTCAGTGGACGGCGCTCTGAGATGACTGCAAAAATTGCCTTTTCAAAGGTCTCGTGACTGCCATGCGAAGCAGTGGCCCTCTCACCAGCACGTACCGATAGCCGCACCCGCGTCGCAGTCGCGTCCGCCGTTTCATGAACATTGAACATGATTGCTTCTTCTCTCCTGCTTCAAGTTCCATGGCCTACAGTCCTCTGCAGTCACACTGTTTCCAACGAGAGCGAAACCGAGCTGATATTCAATCTGAATCCCGCTGCTGATATAACGTACGATCACATTTTAGCTTAGTAGGAGGGATACACTTAATAGTACATTGTACTACTTGTTACTAGAGGCGATGACTCAGTGAACGTCGATCGTGAGATGACGAGATACCTTGGTTTCTAATTGTACTGCTGGTTCATGCAGTTTCTGACGAAGATCATTTGGAGACGTTAGCGGTGTCCAGTACGCAAGATGTTATAGCCAGCCCATTTGATATCTCAGTAACCAGTCTTCTCTCCTTCTCTACCCCTTGACTTGGTTGACTGTTAAGGAACTGGACTTCGCTGCCCGTACATTTTTGTTCTTCAACAGCAAGATGTCCACCGAAGTCGGGCTTCGCAATCTATCTTACGACGACAGGGATCCATTGTTAAAGTACCAGGGATCTTGGTTCTTGAACCAAGGGATTTACAATGCAAGCAGTGTTCACCTAATGGGGACTCTTTCCGTAACTAACGATTCGAGTGCCAACGTGACATTTGTGCGTAAAGATTTAATTTAAGAGAAAAATAGCTCTTACTAACCTCAGGCATTAGACCTTCCCGGGTAAGCGTCTGACTTCAAAGTAGGGGAAAATTTCACGCACTCGGTACCTTCTTTGCAGAGGCAGCTGTTGCATTCTACTACTACGGTATAGAGCGGTCTCTAGGCGCAAACTACAGCATCTGTGTTGACTGTGACCCCAATAATCGCATCTTTGTAAACATTGATGGGGTCAACCGCACCGACGACGGCAGAAACCCACCTGTGGTCCTCTTTTCAACGACTTTTCCTACGCCTGGGGTACACGAGATTATCCTCAGGAATGAACAAGATTCAAGATTCAACGGGAATTCCCAGATGACTATCGATAAATTCGACTTGGAAATAGTCGATCCTGACGCTGTTCCGCCGACACAAAGTCCTTCCTCACAATCTACTGTGCTTTCTTCTTCCAGTACATCGACCACAGCTACTACTCCATCCACATCTTCTTCCCCAGCTGTCTCTACTCCCGCATCCAAACCATCGGCGCCAATTGGAATTATAGTGGGCGCGGTTCTGGGCGGGCTAGCAGCCGCGGTTCTTTGCATTGTTATTGTCCTACTTTGGATGCGCATGAGGCAGAGAAGAGCAGCCAGTTCGAGGAGTCGTGACTACCAGGAAAATCAAACAAACTTCGAACAGTACCCTACTCCCCGAGGGACGTCTCGGGCTCCAAGCGAGAAGCCGAGTACAAGCCAAGGAGGTGCCCAATCACAACTCTCTACTACTTGGACTCATCCAAGCAGCAGTTCGTCAGGAAAATTTTCCTCGACGGCTTCAAGCTCGAGAACACCCATCACACATCCATCAGCTATACAGACTCAAGCTACTCCTTCCAGTAGGCGAAGGGCTGAAGATGCCGGCCCCGTACCCTTACAAGTGCACGAAGAGGAGAGTGACGACATCCTTCCTCCAGACTATGGAGACGTCTTCTCCTCGGGCAGATCTGTATAGATAGAAGCCGATGGTGGATATTTTTTGTACGCTGGGAGCCAGCTTGGAGCATCACTTTCTTATCTTTGGGTTTTATAGCCGTTACGAAGGGAAGAATATATCAAATTCCTATTATTAATTACATCAGTGCCTAAAAACTACTCAAACGGTCTTTGTCTGGGACAGGAAAACCAGATTAAGAAAGATATTAGACGCATCGTGGGCATCTAAGCCATTTACGTGCTAATATCACTCCAGCAAGATAGAGATATCACCTCGTATGAACTCCATTGACAGATGGTACTTATCTTCCATCGCAGAGAATAGGATTCTAACCCGCACATACCAGCCACTCTAATAACCTCAGGGTTTTGCGGAAACCCAAATTATCGAGGCCATGTATTACTGAAAAAGGGGCCGCAGCACCCTGGCCACCTACATATAAGACGGAGGCTCCCAAATGTGCTTTAGTTTCATACACGTAACCAACCATGTCTTCCTCCGATGACAGCATTTCTATGAGCTTTCAACAGGCTAGCGTCAGCTCAGCGTTCAACTCTAAGAACATATTTATCCTTGTTATGGGTATGTTATATCGCTTTTTTTCTCTTCAGTGTGGCTTACTTGTGCTACTAGGCATGTATACAGCAGTCTTCTTTGGAACTGTGCACATATACGGTAAGCAGTTGATTTTTGCTAAGCTTGCTGATAATTAGTGACTCAAGTGTTTACACCCTTAGTAACTCGGAAATCCGCTCAGAAATCCATGATAATTGCCGCCTTGACTGCCCTCTACGGAGTCGTACTGGGACAATTTATTCTTCAATGGTATATGGCAAAGGTCGCATTTGTTGATAACGGCGACACGAGGCTCTCGATTGCAATATCCGTCCTCGACGGACTACCGGTTCCGGGAATCATTTATCTTGCCCTTCAATACATCGGGTACATTATTGCGGACGCATTACTTGTTCGTCCTCCCCATGGCACTACTTGACTTGACGTGAATGCTTTTGTCTGACCGAGATGTTGCCCAGACTTGGAGGTGCTTCTACATGTGTGGGCACTCGTTGATTCGAATCTCACCTCTTTTATTTTTACTCGTTGCGGAGCTCGGTGAGCAATCAATGAAGCTGCCTGTGATATACATCTACCTCATATCCCCTTAGCTCTTGCTGTTGCGTCGACGACGGTTGATGGACGAACCCTCTTTCAACCTAGCTATGACACGGACTTCCGGGAGCGGCAGGCTGTCTTTCTAGACGGCAGCATGAGTACGGTGACTGCAGTAACCAGTCTTCTTGGGACGTACATCATCTGCCGCCGCATAGTGATCACAGGCTCTCGTCAAGAATCTGCGTCAAAGAGCTTCTACAGTCGCATTATGCGACTCCTTATCGAGTCGTCGATGCTGTATTCTTTCAGTGTTCTTCTCAACGCGATTTCGAGCTTCTATGTTGCATTTGCGCCGGACTCCCAAGGGCTGCTGACGTTTGAGCTGAGTGAATACTTGGATAGTATCACCAGTGTAGTTACGGTGAGCAATCATTCTCAGTGCACTTGTTTGAAGTCGGAAAGTATCGAGCAGCGAGCTTATAATATTAAAACAGGGCCTGGCGCCAACGCTGATGATGGCTAGGATTGCATTTGCTCGCGAGGTGCCCACTGACTCAGTGAGCCTCAATCCATCCACTATGCAGTTCCAGGAAGGGGAAACGGAGATTAGCGGTACCACGAGATTGCACGTCATAAGTATTCCGTCCAGCGAACATCAAAGCGATGCTAGTGGGAAGGAACGGAAGGCATTAGAGGCTTGAATGAGGGTGTTTTGATGAAATATCATAGTATCTGTACCTTGTCAAGAAAAATAGTTATCGATGACATTTACACCATCCTCGAGAGTTTAGAAGTTCGGAGCGAACTAGTACTCAAGCTTGAAGAGCCGATCGTGGGAATCTTTTATTTCTGACTGCTTAATTTGGCAGTTAAGTGTCCCAAAGGGCCAAACGATAGGCGTTCAATGCCGGCCTTTCGCTTAAGTATAGAGCGTCAATGCCTCGCTCTAGTTATGTCCGCCTAAGTTCACTCTTATGAGTAGGCCATACCATGTCGGGGTGTTTTTTCTACGTTTTAAAATTTTTCGTGTATGGGGAGATCAAGTAATAATACACGAGCAGTGAGTAGTCAGACATCGATACAGAAAGTACACTAAAAAGTTAAAAATAACACAAGTATGTAGGTAAGTAATTAGTTATCCAATAAAGTCAATACATAAAGAAAGTAGGCGTCAATCCATTAACCAGGGAGTAATCGAAGAGTCCAAGAAACCTGGCTCAAATGTCACCGTCATAATCATTTTCCTTCTTTTTCATCTTTCTCTTTACCCCCCTCGCCACCGCTGATCTTCCCAATCTCACCAGCTGCATGATGCCACAGAGTCTCCTCGCCTTCTTTGATATGGGGTTGGAGCTCTTCCTTGCCGATCCCCCTAAACTGGACTGCATAATCTCGACATGCCTCCCTACTCTGCTTCAACTCATCTTCGTCGTGATCCAATGCGAACACCTTCAACCCAGGAAAATTGTACGACAACAATTTTTGCAGAGCAGGCAACATGCCCTTATCGGGTGCGTACGTCCCGCTGTTGTTGTCAATCACAAGTTCCCAGTTGACGCTCGAGTCCGGTGTCGAGTCGTTGAAGTTCGCCCAACCGCCCTCTGGACGAGGATGGAATTCGCCGGAGTACCTCACTTTCGTAGCGCAGTTGGAGTGCAGGGCGTGTTTGGACGCGAAATCGACGAAGAAAGCTGCCCCTGTTTCTGAGAACCGGAATGAGTCGTCGTCGGCCGAGATGATGTAGGTGTATACGGCTGGTTTGATGCGGTTCGCAAATGGCGATGGAGGGGCAGACGAGCTGGGTTCTTTATAGGCATTGAGACTGGCAGATGCGTTCGCTGAAGCTTGGTCGATCCCATCGGACGTTGGCGGTTCAGAGGACTGATCGGCAGAGTTGTCAGCGCTTGAGCTGACTTTCGAATTTGAGCAGCGGGAACGAGTATTGGATAGCGTCGAGAGCAACGACGATCTCGAACCAGTCCAGGCCGGTCTCACAGGTGCGTCCACTCCACCATCATGCAACAGTAGCTGCGTAAACCCAATCCCGCCTTCTTCTGCATGGTCCCCCTTCTGTCCTGATTCAACGCCACTCGTTATGACCCCAAACCCATTGCTAGCAGTTCGTGCATAGAGCAACCTATGTCCGGCTTGGATCCCACTCCGCACGGCGACGGCTGTTGGTCCTCGGAAGATACTCTGGGCAGCTTTATAGTGCTTGTTCCATCCTTGATACGTGTCGCCGAAGAATAACGGGATGCCTTTTAGGTATAGTTTCCACGTGGAATACAGTCGAGCCTGGTCCAAGTTTGTGAGTGCGCCAACAGTGGGGGAGTAGTGGCGCGAAAAGCGAATTGGACCGTCAAATAGGTAAGGAAATTTGACGGGATCTTCGTCTTGTGCTGGGTGGGATTCGATCTGTGAAGCAACTATCCAGTATTTAAAGCAACTTCGAGTTAATGACGAACCTTGACCCACATCGTCCCTCTGTTCCTTCGCAAATGGAGTATCGGTCCCTCAATCTCCAACTCCTTCGCACCAGCTGAGACACTAGTCTTAGCTTTCCCGATGTAGTCATCAGTTACAATTCCCTCGTCCTTATCCATCAGCTTGATGTGCAAATCCGCAATTGCGGGTACATTCTTGACGCGCCAGATTTCGTTCCATACGGGAGACAGGGTGTTTTGTTTGACTTGGGAGCTGTAAGTGATCTCTTTAATAAGACTTCGGTTATTCAAGGTATCCACGTACACGAACGAGATCTGGTCATCTATCTGCGCCACCAAATACGGGTCTGCCGATCCTACGACGTCCATCTTCGGGAGACCAGACGCACCGATGAACTTGACTTGCATGGTCAACGAGACCTACTCCAAGCAGAATAAGAACGCACCTGAATGACCACATCCACGTACGGAATCAAGTGTCCGTGATCGCCCATTTTCTTGGTGATCGTCGTCTTTGTGTGGGTCGTCTGCGAGTGGATGCTGTCGTTTGCGTTTTGGACCTGCGCAGACGAGTGAATACTGCATCTCGTTTCAGACTAGCTGTACGCACTTTCTCCTTCGTGTTCTGCACCACTTCTCCTAACTGCTCAAGCATGTTGGACATGCTGAGTGGGTTCCGTCTTCCCCCAGGCATGGTGCGAGATTATGCGGACGAAGGAGCGTTTGAATGGGCTATAGGGAAGAACCAGATCAGTTATGACGCTGATCATATTTATATCGCGTTATGCAGAGTTCCACCCGTGCGACACGGCATTGTTACTCCTGCAGCCGACGGCTGGGACGGCTGGTCTAGCGCGGTGGGCACCCGCAGTTGAGGTGCATTAGCATAGCCCTTACTTGTAAAAGACTAAATCTCGGCTACGATCCAGTGGTCATAGCCTAAAGTACACAAGGTTCATGCTGTTAGTGGTCAAACCGTCATTCCGTTTAGCTTCTTATGGATTTAGAACTTGAGGAAGTTGAATAGCACGCCACAGTGCACGGCATGGCGATGCCGCTCGGCACTGCTTCGGAATTTATCGCGCGACCAGAGAAAGATTGTCGAAATTGAGGGCATCGGGACGTCTTAGAAAGGATTTCGAACATGTATAACATGAATCAGTTCTAGTTACCTGGCGCTCACACCGCTCTTAATCTTAATAATCCACTTGACACACACAGACCAAATTATTTGATAGATGTAATACATTGAGTCAGTGCAGGATGCCTCAGTGTATAGGAACGTCAGAATGGTTAACTTTCTTCTTTCTTCTTATTAACGACACCCAGACAGTAAAGATGTCTCTTTGTGTGCCGAAAATAATCCCACCTGCAAGGGGAACTACGGACAATCAGTTCATGATACAAACGCAAGAGCGTTAACTTTCGTTCAAACTCACGGATAGCCATAGCCATATTATTCGCAGACGCTGAAGCTAGCACGTCCTTGAATACAAAAACTGACATGCTGGTAAGGAGGCACGAGAAACCTGTAAGGGTAAGGTGCGTTAAGAGACCAGAATCATACGTACATGATCGCAATGAAAATGCACGCGTTGAACAGAGTAAGGCGCATAACCATAGCGGGCGATAATTTGCTTTCAATCATGCCTTCTTTCAACGCTTGTCGGTTTCGAAGAAGTTTGGAAATGACCAGAACTAGCGGATGAGGAATAGAATTAGCCTCGGTGACTTATTTCTTATCAATATTATGACCCGGCCGAACTGCTAACGTACCTTCGAAGACGACAATAATTGCCACTCCCAGAATTGCTAAAGAAATTGTGGTGTAAAATCTGCCATAAGTTTTTAACACGTTTACATCACGAAAGCGAGCGGAAAGAACATACACAATATTGGGAGTTTCTTCCAGGTGGCATCGCATGCCTGATGGATCACGTTTCACCGCAGATGGGTGAAGACCTGCCATCTGAATTAATGCTTATAAGTCGTCGCCAACATATAGAGAGTTTAGCCATCCATTCTCTTACTATGGTCGATAATACAAGGAGGATCAATGTGACTACAATTGGATAGGCGATTAGCTGAGGAAGAAGTTAGTACGCTCGAGTCAACGGAACGAGACAACGTTTCTAAGCACCCATGCAAGGCATTTTTGTGGTAGGACCTGGGATTTTTGAATCGATACTATTGACAGGTAGACCTTGTTAATAGATCAGATCATGGGAAGACACCGGGATAATTTGAACTCCCTACTTGCACTAGCAGCGCGGCGCCCGTATGCGTGTTCCTAATTTCTGACCGTCAGCGCATGATAGCCAAATGAGAAGGCGGCTAGTTTACCATACTACCTCCGGGTAAATAAGAACGGCCTGTAAGAAGCATGCCCAGTTCGAGGGCTCTGTTCCCGCCTGGTGTCTCATAATGAGGATGTTCGTGACACTGAGAGCAATCGATGACCCGATGAAGGCAAACCATGTGGGCGTCCGTGCCGCCTTAGAAGATACCAACGCAGTGAGGAACACGGCAGTGAGTAGGACGAGACCTGCTAAGCTCGCGACGTCAAACAGAATAATCGCGGTTTTCGACATCGTGCCTCAGGCTGAGGACGTGGGCTGGCAATGGAGACAGCAAGATGGAGGGGTGATTTGGTCAAGGTGTGTCGTTGCGATGCTCCCATTAAGTAGTACCACTGCCAACTGATGGTGATGAGCAAGGAACGGATGATGGTCGAATGCGCGAATTTAGATCCACTCTATAGGACTTGAGGATTCGCAGCCCACTGCATCAGATAAATTGATACAAGGAGTGGAGCAGCAGATTCAATAAATGAAGACGTGTGGGGGAAGTCATAAATGGGAAATTGGATGTGACTAAGAGTCCAATTGGCCTGTGCTATCAACTGCGGTAAGTGGTTGTTCATAATCCAGTGTTAAAATTCAAAATGTTGACTAATTGTCTTATTCAGTGCGTGACAGATACATGCTTAACATCTGGCTGACCTTCGAGAAATAGATAAAGCAATATAGTGGAATTCGGCTGTGGGACACTGGGAATCAAGTCGGAATTGGAATTGTCGGCGATGTCCATGGAATATCCTCACGTGACATGTTGCCTTACTTGCGAAACGCGTTGGCGACTCGCGACGCGACGGTTTCGGCCGAGTGAGGGCCGATATCTTATTACTCTTACATATCCTTCTGGCCTTTTCCGCCCAATAAAGCTGATAGACCCTACAGGACGGGGAGCACAGACTCAGAGTAAGAGAAGTGACTCAGTAAGTGCCCTTGCTCTTACTCTCTCATACAGGCAAAGTTGACGGTCAAGCCCATTCCTTCTCTCTCCTTGTCACTTTTTCTCTCATAGCAGCTCCGATCTCTGCCTTTTATGGCGACTTCTTTGACTTCCCTCCATCCTGGCGTCCTGGATTTTTACCATCTCATTTTCATGTTACGCTGCTCTGCATAATTCAAACATGCTTTTGTTGGCTCGCTTTTAGTGGCTTGCTTTTATCCCCTCCTCATATTTTTTGCACATCGTCTCTTCGATCTTTTCATTCTGTGCTTTTCATCTCGTTCACCTGATTTTTACTTTTCACCTCATTCTCTGAGGTCCCCGCTCTCTTTCATGATCTCGCGTGCGCTCTTGTTCCCTCCCTCTGGCTTTCTTCTTCTATCCTCATCACATTTTGCTTGATATGTTGCTGTCTCTGTCTCTCTGTCTACCATCTAGCTTCCCTGCTAACGACCTAAAGCTGCTGCTCCTCGGACAATTACTTTGGTCACAGTTTCCGCTTCCTTTTTCCGTATCTCAGCGCCAATGACACTTCATTTTCAGACTCGTTGAAACAGCCAACGCCTGCGCAGAGTGGAAGATCTTCATGAACTCTGTTTCCGTGTGCTTTTAAATGGAAAAGGTAAACCAGTTGATCCACCACAAATCCGTGTGCCGGGCTAGTGCCGAGTGAAGTCTGATGTTCTCATGAGAAATGCGACTCATTAGATCATAGCAACAAGCGACTATCATCAGTTGTAGTCTAGGACTGCATATGTACTTGCTCGCACCTTCTTGCAAGTCGCAGCCGGATAGAGCCGGCGCGGATGCTGCGGAGTGTTCAGCGCTTAAGAAAATAAGTTCCTGAAAGAGGCGGTCAGTAAAGTACAGTTTGGTACATGTTTCAACCCGGTCCAGTGATTGACATGCGAAATGAGCAGATCTCTTGCGATGCCAGTCATGTGTTTAGTATTTATCGTCTATTGACGGATATCCCAGAGCCTCTATTCCTTTCAGATATCAGAATAATTACTCGGTGGGCAATTCGATCGGTATGGTATGGGCATCGTTTAAGGCATTGATTTACGCGGTGTAGCGTACCCACCGTAACGGAAGGTCTATTGTTGTCATCAAGGCGTATGGAATCCATAAAGAACAGCCTGAAGCCCTAGAAGCCCTATACACTAAAGTGGGCCTTCAACGGTCACCAATGGCTCCGACCACGCATTTGTGTAGTCAAGTGTCTATATCCTCAAAAGGCTTCTAATATATTGTACTTATCAAGCGTCAAGAGAAGGGCACATGAAGACTTTGGGAGGCAGTTTCTCTCTGGAAAAGCCTGAGGGTTAGTGCCGAAGATGCTTCTGCCACTCAGTACCCGTTGTAACATCAACACTAGATGAGGATGGACAATGAAAGCAGGACTTCGAATTGAGAACCCTACAATGTTGCAAGTTGCAGGAACTAATCAGCCATCTTTCTGAGCAGTGCTTGATGATCACAGGGGCTCCGGATAGACGTATAAATAGATACAGGGCTCCGAGAATCAACTAAAAATAGCCCGTCCTTTTCGTAACTAAAGAGCACAAGATCCTGCAAGGGTACATAAAGCGACGATGTTCTTGACATGGTGGCGATTACCAGCTCCCCGCCTTTACTACGCTTACGCTCGCCATCTCAGTGGTATTTGGAGTAGACCAGACCGTAGTGCTGCATAATGGCGGTGCCCTTCGCAATCTCGGCGACGTAAGTACAATCCGCACCTCCATGTTCACCTCACGGCTAATTTCTTTGGATTATGTCAAGTCTCGGTCCCCTTCTCCTTGGCGCAATTCTGAATGCGATGCTCTATGGAGTAAGTCTGCAAGCATTTCGTACTTTCTGGACAGTGTTCACTCACGACCGCGACGCCTTCGCAGGTCTCCGCCATCCAGGTCTGCTAACGAGACCTTCTGAGTTATAACACAATCCGCTAACCAGATATCAGTGTTTCATGTACTATCGAAGGTTTAAAAGGTCGCATCCACTCCGTTTCATGTATCAAATGCTTGGCTAACAGTTATCTCATAGGGATCCGACATGGATACGATATTTTGTAAGTAAAGATCATCTTTAATTGCTCATTAGATAATTAAAACATGAAATGGCAGGTCTTGTACCTCTTCATAATGGAGAGTATAAACACAATTTTTGACATTGGTCTTGTCTTCGAGCCGTTGGTCTTGAATTTTGGTAAGTTCTCGAGGCCTAAAGTATCTAGATCTGGACTCCGCACTCACTCAATCTATCAACGACAGGTGACCCGGTAGCTTACACCAGAACTCCGGCCAGTGAGGACATCATTTATTAGACTTTTCTATGAATATTTAACAATTAAACGCATATCTGAATGATACAGTGATTATTCCGGGTGAGTCGGTATCGTTAGCCTCGCGATTATTTTTTTGCTGAGACCACTGCTTGAAGATGCCGTGGTCACCGTACGTCGTCCTACAAAAATGGCCATTAACCCTCAAATAATGACAGAATTGGCTACAGGTTCTACTCTCAACTCCTGTACAGTACTTCATAGCCTGGCGCATCAAGATCGTCAGTCGGTCGTGGATTATGCCATCTATCATTATTTTCTTCGGGACATGCTCGTTCAGTGCGTAATTTTTCTTGATTCCTCATATAATCCGGCTTCATCTCAGTTCTGCTAGTCGGGGGTGTGGCTGTCTCGGTATCTGCTGCCATTATTCGAGAGCGGATTAAACTGGCACGCGTCGAGCCTGCGTTGATCGTGTGGCTTGCTTCGTCTGCTACAGCGGATGTGATTATTACCGCATCCTTAACATGGTCTCTGGTTAGTATTTCTTCGCTGATATCAGCCCATAAGGTACTAACGTTGCCGCATAATAGAGGAAAAGAAGAACCGGGCACAAGGCCACGGACGAGCAAGTGGCGAGAATTATCTTGCGTGCGTTACCAACTTTATTAATCACAAGGCACTGCTCACTCTAGAATACAGTGACTATACAGACTGGAGCGTTGACTTCTCTCTTTGCTCTGACGGACTTCTTCTTATTTGTGTTCCTACCGGTAGGTGGTTGACACATTAGCATTTTAATTCTTGAGACGCTGACATCATTCTACTACGCAGCAAACGAATATGTTCGTACTTTTAAAGCATTTTTCCTTTGTCATGGGTAGCTGATTCGCTTAAAAATGACTACAGAAACTTTGTTTTCGACTTGCCCCTGTCAAAGCTTTACACCAATTCGCTCCTGTCGACGTAAGGACTAGTATCTCTCCCTCAAGAGCCGTCTCCTAATGCAACCATAACAAACAGATTAAACGCCCGTAGCAGTGTCCTGAGTGACAGTGTACTTAACGAGGACGCTAACAATTTGTTTGGAAAATTGCACGACGGAAGTCCAGAAGCTAGTAGGAGGAAGACAGTAACTTGGAATGTAAGGAACATTCGCTTACATTCATCATCCAGTTTATTAATGCAAGGAATTGGTAGGCTTCTAGATCTGCTCTGTCCAGGGATGACGACCGAGGTACAGTAAGTGTCGCACTCGAGTAACGGAATGCATTATCTGAGTGCTTCCCATACAGAGAGTTGAGGCCATTGCGCTCCAGGACAGGGAATTAAACTTCGATGATTCCACCATGAAGCCAACGGACCTCGGCTACGGTTTTGGAAACCAAAATGCTACCTCTGTCTGACTGCTACTACTTATACACTTCACTCGAGTACCTATGGCGGATACCACTGTTTCGTCACGTAGAATAAATCGGGCAAGTTCGTTAGACCTCAGGAACTTTTGCAAGGAGCGACGGTATCCCTTGCCGAACAGATGCGTTGTTATCCGATCAGATGGGACGTTCGGCAGGTCGGCTTAGGCTCTGCTGCCCAGAATTCGCACTGAACAATGATGGGTGTTTAATTGATGATCCTTTGACTACCCACAACAGATGGCTGCAGAAGACACACCTTTACTGGTCAATGATGCCCAAAAACGGCACGAGCTTGTCTACGATAGATTCTCGTCGAGAATGAAGCATGCTATTGTGGCCATGGTGTCCATCTGCGGCCTTATGCCATGTAAGGTCCAAGATTGCGAGCGGTGAATGCCGGTCCCATACTTATCGTTGACATATTCTATCTCCTCAGTACTAGTTACAGGCCTAGGGACATTCACGCCCTCTATACCCCGCATAGCAAAAGACTTTAACACTACCGGATCAATGGTAAAGTGGGTATCACATTTCATTCAAATACGGAGGTCAATCACTTTTACATTGTCTCGCAGTCTCGCCGTCAGCCTGAGCGCATTTGCGGCATCTCTAGGAGGCCTAATTGGAGGATCCTATTCCACGTTCTGTTAGCCCTCGTTTCATTTTCTGGGATAGTTAAATACTGAATGGAACTTACTTAGATGGTAGGAGATGCACGTACACGTACTCGCTGCCGGTGATGGTTATTGGTTCCATTGGCAGTGCAACCGCACCCACCATCTATTGGCTTCTGTTTTAGAGGTTTCTGCAGTCTCTAGGCGCTTCTCCAGGGATGGTACTGGGAGCAGGCGTCATTGGGGACATTTATAAGCTAGAAGAGAGAGGAAGAGGGATGGTCATGTTCCTAGCGGTGTGAAGGAGCTTTTTTTTCCTGTTCCCGGATCAGTCCTTGATATGTATATCCAGGCAATCCTACTAGGGCCAACATTGGCGCCTCTTGTTGGAGGTAAGTTTATTAGAACTATCATCTCTACCAACTCTCGAGACTTACTATCGCTATTATCAAGGTTGGGGAGCCGCTCACTGGTCTTCCGGATGGAGAACCGTACAAGCTGTCCTTGGCCTAGCCGGGGCCATAATCTTCTTCATCGTGTACTTCTTCTTCCCTGAAACGAGCCATCCTGGGACGAGGGGCATAGACAAGCTACGAGTGGACCATTCATCAAATGCACCTGTGGGGTTTGTTTTCATCAACCCCCTGCGGCCAATGCTTCTATTACGCAGTCCAAATTTATTGCTTATTGTGAGAACTTCACTGGGCTCTTCTTCATTCATATCTACTTATACCCTGACTTTTTGTAGTCTGTAATACTCTCGACGTCGTTGATGTCGGTCTTTGGTGAGTTGGTTTCCTGAAAAGGGCCGACTCGCATCTTGACACAGTGCGTCTAGTGTTACTCGTTCCACTGGCGTATACAATCGTATGTTGCATTCCTCTCAAACCATATCACATGTTGGATCACATATGGAAGTCTGACTAGTATGTCAGGGAGCCCGTTACAATATCTCCAACGAAGCTTTGGTCGGGGCGTGTTTTACCCCAGCCGGCTTGGGAAACATCAGTATGTCCCCTCGTCTGACTGGTTATTTAGTCGAATCTCCCATGTTGACAACTCCTTTGCACTGTACGCAGCGGGTGCCGCCATTGTCGGTCGGATATCTGATCGGACTGTCATCAGCTGGCGGAAGAGGCGAGGCGGAGTCTGGTATCCGGAAGATCGTCTCCGGGCGGCGCTGCTCCCGTACGCCCTGATCATCCCTATAACATTAGTGATATTTGGCCTGGCAAACCAGTTCATCGATGGGAAGTTGGGGTTGTCTATTTGCTTGATATGCCTGTATGTCAATGGGATTGGAGTGAGTGATACTATTTCCGCTTGATGGCTGTCCATACTGCGAGTTCCTTTACCTACAATTGAACGGTTTATAGATTGAGATGGCGTTTGGTCCCTGCGCGGCCTATCTCGTTGACGTCCTGCACTATCGAAGCGCCGAGGCGCTCGCTGCCAACGGGTACGCCGGTTTGTTTATCATGGTTTAGCGGATTCGTAATTGTTTATACTTATCAAGGGGACTGAGGTCGGTACTCATGGCCGCAGGTATATCAGCCGTCTTGCCTATGATCAACAAGCTTGGAGTCGCTGCCACCAATGCGATAGTTGCTGGTCTAGCGTGGCTTGGATTAGGGTGAGTAAAGCTTCGCGATTGCTGCTTTCGTCAAGGGTTAGGCAACACAAGGGTCATCATGTTGATTTTCGCCATCAAGACCTGTGTTTGGCTTTCGTTCGGTTTCCTACCAACATTACGCAGAAAAATGGGAACTGACTTAACCATATACTGTGTTTACAGTCTTCTGTGGTCCGTTATCAATTACGGCGATAAGATGCGAGCGTGGGTGGATGTGGGGTACTCGAATGTAGAAAACAATTAAAATATGGAGTTTTCTTGCGTCCTGAGGGCGCTGAATATCGTCATGTTTTACGACAGGAACAGCGTTTCATTGAACAAGGTGCAGGACTCTGTCTCTAGGGTCACGTAGTGAGGTACGAAGTTAGCTCGATAGCTGGTCTATTATTACCAGCTTTCCTTCGTTTTATCTGTACCTATAAAAGGCCGAATGAGACGATTTTACTATGCCCTTCAGTTTCAAGTCTCAGCCGCGTACATCATTCAGATTCGAGAATTGCGCTCTTCAATAATGGCAGGTCCCCCTGTGCCTGTAATCATCTTCAATATATTTTCTGTGGCGAGCACAATCCTGCTTCTCGTTGTCTTCCTCACAGCCCTACTCTCGCGTCACGTATCTAGGGCGCTTACTTGGTACAGCCTCATCGTCTCCTCAATTCTTGTTAGTGGGACGAACGTCATGATAATTGGACAGCAAAGTGGCACACAGCCGTGGAAGTGGGTGTGCTTCCTACAGGCTACACTGTCGTATGCGGTCTTCCCATTGTATGTCCATTTTATTCGCGGAATATTAGTAGTTCCGTTGACCTAATTATGCCACCCTTTTCGTAGAAATACGCTGATTGCTGGTGGATTTCTCATACAAGTACGTGATCGCCTTTACACTACGCAACCCTCAAATGCGGGGTCTTACAGAAACGCAGATTTATTTTACGGTCCTCTATATAAGCAAGGATCGAGGTCCTATACCCCGAGCGTGTATAGTATTGGTATGTAGCCTCGGCGTTTTTTTCTTTGATAACTCCACACCTTTCATACTACTATCCAGCCCACTTTAGTCCCCTCGATAATTGCACTGGGCGTCTTTGCTGCCTCAGTTATAGTAAGACTTGTTGCTGTCTCGAACATGTGTCACTTTTTCCTTATTACTTAACCCAGGTCGCATCCCACGACTGGCGGTATGTGGAAAGGGAGTCCACTGGTGCTCGGTGCCATCTCAACCGTCACCTGGGCCCAGACAAAATGTGAGTACTCGAGTACTATAGTCAAACTTCTGAACCTCAGGACTGATTTAATATCTCAGGCTCACAGCAGTAAGTTTGATAACCTCGACAGGCTCCACAATTGTTGTCATTTTTGAAGGTAACCAGAATTTCCTCCGCAGCTTGTCGCTATTAAAATGTTGCATGCCTGACGCCGCTGCTTGACGTACTCGATAGTCCTCGTCCTGCTACTTATTCGACGCAGCCGTCATGAAATTCACACCCTATCCAAAGGACTAGCCAGCAATAAGTTGTCACCTTCCCTTGTCATACGAGTGTGTCTTATAAACATTGCTATCGTCATCGGAGTCGTGTGCGTGGTCTGAACATTTGGATTTCTTCAGTTCTGACACCACGACTGTGCTAGTGTGACCGCTCTGCATTCCGAAGAGACACAGTCGACTAAATACGCGGCCGATTTTAGCATGGCTATAGGTGCGGTTTCCTCCATTCAACGTTCCTTCCTCCTTTGACCATCACACACCGACTAGTGCCCCTATTACAGTGCATAATTTACGCATCGCAAGAGGTCAGTACTCTCGAGATATTGTGATCCTTCAAGTAGAATCGAATTTCTATGACTTACAGGATATCATCGGAGCCTGGGTGCCTTGCTTACGACAGAAGCGTGAAGAAAATCCCATCCCCGCTTTGCCTCATATATCAATTGATGAATCGATCACACTGCGATTGGAAGAATGATTTGGGTGTAATTTGCGCGTGTAACTCTGCGTCTTATATCGAACGACTCTCAAAGGAAAAGGAGCATACTAGAAATGTCGAAAACGTACCATTTTACGGACACTGCAATTTTCGAATTGTGTCAAGTGCTAGTCATCTGACCGCCGGAACACCCAAGCTAGAAGGCAGAGATATGTAATTTCATGACATGGCTTTGACAATAATTATACAGGATCGTACGTCTGCACTCGTAGAAGAGAGGAAACCGCAAAGGGGTTAGTGAATCTAATCTTATCATTTGACGGTAGAATAAGCGGTTAATTAAGCGATCATATCTCCTTGCACCTAACCGAGTCACGCATCAGTATTTAAATTCGGTTCCTTCTCTGCAACCATGTTCATTCGCAGGAAGATCTCCTTCCTAGACTCCCAATACCCAGGATGATCTCAAGTGAAGTAGACACGGAATCAACACCGTTACTGCAATCCCAGGAGGCGCATAAGCATGAAGAAGTGTATAAACGCTTTACACCGAGGCAGAAGCGTTTCATCCTGGGGACTGTGTCGATTACAGGCTTGCTTCCGCGTAAGTTCTATGACTAATTTTCAGAGAAATCCGCGACTAAAACGCTGCACATAATCTAGTATTCATTTCAGGAACCTTCATTCCGTCTATACCTCAGATAGCGAAAGATTTGGATTCCACAGCGCCTATTGTGAGGTACCACAATTCTTTTTTGACAAAACTTTGTCGAAGTAAGCAATGACCTATCTTCTTCATCAGCTTGGCTGTGAGCTTGTCCATCATCGCCGCCTCTTTGGGTGCCCTCTGGGGCTCCTCGTATTCCACATTCTGTTAGTCTTTCTTAGGCTTCTCGATTTCGTCTTCTAATGAAATGAAGCCAACAGATGGAAGGAGACCGGTTTACCTTGTTGGAACACCGCTGCTCGTCATTGGGTCTATTGGCGTAGCAACGGCGCAGAGCATACCGCCTTTGATGTTTTGGAGATTCATCCAAGCTATGGGTGCTTCCCCAGGGTTCGCAGTCGGTTCGGGCGTCATTGGCGATATATATAAGTTGGAAGAGCGAGGGCGCGCAATGGGCATTTTCTTCTCAGTGAGTCCTGCTCTTTAGCCCCAAACAGTCGTGAACGTTGAGCTTGTATAGGCTGTCCTGTTAGGTCCCGCAATAGCACCCTTTATTGGAGGTAAGTACCATGAAACCTATACAGCATGTATCGGATCATCTCTTGACGAACTTTGTTCAAACCGACAGGCTACGCAGCCCATTACTTCTCATGGCGTCTGCTCCAATTCTCACTTGGAGTGTTCGGTTTCTGTGCATTCGTTTTAATCCTCTTTTTCTTCCCGGAGACATATCATCCTGGTAAACGAGGCGTCGACAAAGCAGACCCAGCCACTTTGCCCACATGGCGGCCGATCCTGATCAACCCGTTCACCCCGCTGTGGATGATGCGCAGCCCGAATTTGTTGTTTGTTGTGCGTTTCATTGTCCATTCATTCTTGATGGTGCATCATGCAGCTGACGCTTGGCTTCTTGATTGGTCAGACCATGGCCGGGTTCGCTTGCCTTTTCACTGACTATGGTGAGTCATGAGCTCTTAGCTTTGAACGACGACTCATCTCGACGGTTTTTCAGTGCTTCTCGTGCCGTTGGCCTACACGATAGTAAGCTTGTTACCCTTTCTCCCGTTTTCTCGCTAAATGATGAATGAACTTGGTAGGGCAAGAAATACGGTATCACAAACGAAGCCCTTATTGGTGCATGCTTCCTACCATGCGGACTCGGAAACATGAGTGCGTACTTCATCTCACCACACCCGTCTTGGGTAATCTTTCAGATTTCCTAAACATCAACGCCATTTTCAGTCGGTGCACCCCTCGCCGGCCGCCTATCCGACACCATCGTCGTCAAGTATCGCAAAGAACGCGGTGGGGCATGGTATCCTGAGGACCGTCTCCGTGCAACCATCCCTGGCGCACTCTTCCTCATCCCACTCTCGGTTTTGGGCTCGGGCCTCTTGACGGAGTACGTCCCAGGAAAAGTTGGGTTGGCGTTGAACTTGTGCTGTCTTTTTATGAACGGCGTCGGAGTGCGTTGGATTCTCACTATCTGTCATCATGGCTTTCCATTATGTGGTTTTGTTGACTGTTTCCTTTTTCATGGCGATGCAGGTTGATTTCGTGCTCAGCCCAGCTAGCGCGTATTTTGTGGATTTGATGCACTCGCGGAGTGCAGAAGCAATGGCTGCGGGCATGTAAGCTTTCTCTTGTCTCATATCATCCTTACTTTGTGCTGATGTTAATACTTCTCTTGCGTAGGGGATTCCGTAACGTCATCATGGCCCTTTGCATAGCTGGTGTTTTGCCCATGATAGAAAACTATGGTGTGGTGGTTACAGATACTCTGTCAGCGGTGGCGGCTTGGGTCTTTGGGTTCGGGTGAGTCACAATTCGCGAATTGACTGGGCTGTAAACTTTTGAAGTGAGGACTGATGCATGTCACGGTTAGACTCTTGTGGGTTACGATTCGGTATGGAGAGCGGTTGAGGGCTGTGGTTGACGTTGGGTTCTCCACGGCTGACAATAATTGAATGAATGGACGTGCAATGGCCAAGGTGGGTTACCCATCCCGGGTATGTGTATGTTATGGACGTTGACATGCATACGTACAGAGGATATATAGGCCACCGCCAACCTCGCCGTAATGGCTGATTGTCAGAAGCCTTACTTAGGATATACCCTCAGTCAAGGGCGTTATGATAATGAAACAAGCAGATTGACACATACACCAGAGTGACTGCAATATCACTAGGGCCATGGCCTGGTGTGAAAGATACTGTATAGTAAGTAGAGCAGCTAGACCACAATAAACTCTTTTTGGTCCCTATTTTGTGGTATTCTTACTATTCCTTGAGAAGCCAAGACGTCTCCCCCACTGCTGTGGGTAATTGACAATCAACCCATTGTACGTCTTGGGTTTCGAGATGTCTACGAATGATTAGGTGTGGGTGTGGTAAAATCGGCGCCCTTGGAACTTCTTGGAACCTTGGACCTTAGAAGGAAGAAAATCAGGATTCGGGAAATTCGTTCTTTGTCTGCATGTGCCATGGAATATATAGTACCCCCTGGCACCCCTCAACTTGACTTGTCATGCATGTCATGGGAGGTCTAGAGAGAAGTGATTATCGATCCGTATCTTCCGAGGATACCCAGGCATGATTCTGTCGTCGCAGATTATTGACACAATGTCACTCTGTGAGCTGAAATTTTATTCGAGGTGAGGGTTTTAAGGAAAATCTCTGCGAGTGCTAGCTGTCGGAGATTTGATAACCCAGTGTTTTCTAGGGCTTGGCTTCCTAGAAGATCTATTTGCGTCTTCGTAAGATATCTTGATGGACAGGGACTTGTTGCTGAGTACTTGGGACATCATGGACGTCATCTGATTGACGAAGAAGACCAAAAGTTGAAATAAGTAAGTGCTAAAATTATGCCATATTTCATATTTCATATTTCATATTCTCCTGGGCCTACATAGTAGTTTGAAGTGGTTGGGTAGTGGTTTTTATTTGTTTTGTTATATTTTCCCTTTAGCCAGCCAGATATGTCAATAGGAGACCGTGAACGAAGAAGGCAGGACCAAAGCTAAGGCATTATAAGTTCATCCTCGTAATATGGGTAAATTTTCCAATGGGCCTTTTGACCAGTGGGAGCACGCGCCAGCAGCTAGCCTCGAGGTTGGGCACCCTGAAGCCTGTCCGATCTTCTCGTTCAATTCCCAGGTTCTGAGGGTGCTTTTGGGTTCGCTATTTCATACGCGTCTACTATCGAGTGCGGGACTCAGCTAACTAGAGCAGGGTAAAATACAACAAAACTTGTGAATCCTTAAGCTGTATTATGAGCGCCTGGAGCACGCGCTGGCCCCCACTTTTAAGACCCTGGAAAACGCGAACGCAGCGCGTCCTAACTATGTATCCCTGCGATCACCTTCCCGGGATCGAGCGGCGTGTTCGGTCAACCATTTTCAATGTCAACCGCAAAATTTCAACACCAACTAGAGCAGGGTAAAACACGAACTGTGGCACTTTCAGTTCGCGATTCCCTTCAACGTCGGGATATAAGGAATTAGGATTAAAATTTTAAAAACGAATAATGATGATGGTTATTTCAGGACTCTGGATTGTAGTGCTTTGGCGACGTGCAAAGACGCTCTTACACCTCACTTAGTTCATCTATCAGAATCAGGACCTTCCGACAACTTTATTTCTTTGCGTGTTGATGCAAGACTCCGTCAGTCGAGGCGGTAAGAGCTCAGCACATACAACAACACTCCGGGACTCGAAACCAGAGTGCGTGCGTCCAGGCTTTAAATGAAGGCGAACTCGGGCCTTAAGCCCAGGCGGTGATCCCTCCGAGCTTGAGTTTAAGTTTAAGCTTAACTGACCTGTTCTATGAACATGCAATGTGTATGTAAGTAGCGGGAGATCGGCAGGGCGAGTTGATTAATGAACTCGTATCGAGAGCCCGGGTGAACGATATTATTTTGAGAGTAAGCCCGAACGGTTCTATGGGTTTTTTCTGTTCCCGGTCGATAGGAACTGAGCCTTTAATAGCCAATGAGAGGGGACGATGTTCTGATTTATCTGTCGAGCTCTTACCTCTGCTGCACTCTGCCCAATCCATGGCATCATGGGCCATCTGCAGGTGAAGCTGATGCAATATGCTTTCGCTGAGCGCGTCGGCGAGATGAAGAAAGAGGAAGTGCTTCAACACGCCGGGTTTGAGGCTGACGCGTTTGAGGCGTCGCAACTGCGGGAAAACAAGTTTACAACCGCCTTCATGATGGGCAATGCGAAAACGAGTAGGAGCTTTCAAAGCCTCAAGACCTGACGTCTGAAACTCGGCAACGCGAGAAAGACGATAACGGCCTTACTAATACGATGAAGACTAGTCGTAAAACTTCGAAGGTAAGTAACTTTGAAGTACTGACACGATGACACTTATGTTACCTTAGCATAACCTTACCTTGAGACTTGAAAATTGGAAGAATGGTTTACAGAATGGAAAAACGTAGGGTAAAACGTACTTAAATTTATCATTACGCAGAGCGAACAGGCGTGTGTCTCCATTATGATAGATTAGTATTCTTGAACCGTAAGCTATAACCAAGCGGCTTACTCTGGAGACGTGTTCCATTTCGCGCGTAGATTCGTACCCTCAAACATGGTTGCGTTTTCCTCAGGGAGCTTGGCCAGTCGGCCCTAGTCCACTCTGGCAGGGTTTATCACATCTGTAATGCATAGGGAAAAACGAGTGGTCTGTTCAAGGGATCCAGGCGTAAAAGCGCCTGCCGGATTGTGGTAAGCCCACTCTCGAATTTTCCAGATAAAAAAGATGACGGAACGGAGTAATGTACACGGAATTACACGCACCCTTGCCTCGAGGCCACCATGCACAGCCTGGCTGCCCAATGTTCGACAGCCAGCCGGTGATGCTGGGAGGGGAGTGCCAGGAGTCCGTGAGGAATTCCGTCCACTGTGAGGGTCCCCGGTTGAGCAATGCTGACTAAGGGTGATGACATGTGGTCCGACCCTGTCAGTTGAGTGTGCTAAGTTTACCACACCCCACCCTGACGAGCCAACCACCAACGCCCAAAAGGACTGTTACGCCAACACACGTACCGTATCCTACCGTACCGTACTCCTGGCTGGCTGGCTGCACCCATACTGCATTCCATTATCTGATTGCCCCACGCTCCCCACGCCCACGAACACCAGACACGACCACTTGCATCGTTTATTTTACTCGCCCATTGTTACTTCGCTTCGCAACTTTTCCTTTGGCTTCCTCTTAAATCGGGTTTCGTCTCTAACCCCCCTCGATCTCATTACCTTTGGATAATTTCTACTATGGACGAGTGTTGAAATTTTTGAAACGTTGAATCTGGACTGGTGGTTACTCACGCGTGAGTTATTTATTCAACCCTCGCTGGCCCACCTGCGTACAGGAGCTAGCTAGGATCCATCTGCATCGATGATCCTCAGCGGCTGACATTTTCTTTTGTTTTACTCTCGCAGGATCTCTCTGCTTTGATTTAGTTTTCATCTGATTCGGACCCTACACACCTACTATCGCCACCGATTAATGACCTATACCTCGATATCTCTCTGAACAAACACGAATCACCCCACGCCACTCGAATTATGAACCCGCCCCCGCCATCAACCGCCGCGATGAACCATTCGAATGACCAGCTTGCACCGCCCACTCAACGAGAATCGGGGATGGGCTTGGACAGTCTAGGGCTCTCCTTCCTCGGAGGTCCTGATATGAACCAAACCCATCCTCACAAGCAGCTGCGAACCACAAACTGTAATGGCGAGCTACGATGTTTTGATGAAAAGTACGGCGATTCATGCCCACGTTTGGACGACTCTCAACCATTTATCTCCGTACCGGCAAAGAACGACTGTTCCCGCCGACGCGTGCGATTCGCGACTGCCAGCGATGGCCACCATCTCCGCCCGAGGAAAAGCACGATTCGGTTCGCTGCACCCCTCCCTGAGCCACTCGATCATGACACCGATACTGCCAGCGAACCAGACGAGTTAGATTCGATCTTTCCAGATATCGGCCTGGATCCGCGGATAGGATTCTTTGGGAAGGAAAGAGACAACGGCGAAGAGGACGATCATGTCGTTGATGGACATCGCGCGTACCCGCCCTTGCTTCACTTGTCTCCGGAACGATGGACGATGAGCCCGGAGTCCGTGGACACCGATCTCGATGAGCAAGTGTCTCCATCGTTGTCATCGGCGTCTTCATCCGAGCTGGATGAGCTGGAGGAGAATCCTATACTATTACCAACACAATCACAACGACCAGAGCAACACCCACAACAAAGATACCACCCCCTAGACGAATACCCTTCTGATTTTTCAAATGCGCATTTGTACAACACCAACCATAGCAATCTCAACGACAACAATCATGTCATACACGAAACCAAGGACGAGAACAATGTGCCGCCGACCCCTTCCCTCTCGCCCGCCTCTTCAGTAACATCCTCATCTCCGCCTCCGTCACCGTGTTTGGATATAGCGGAAATCACCTCTCTGAACGAAAAAGACGAGGACGCCGAACTTGAACCCCTCGGACTCGGAGCGGAGTTCGCGCGGCTACCACCACCGCCGGGCACGCCATTGAGGAGGACTATCTCACTCAATGACGAGGACGATGAAGAACTTTTGCCACTGTCAACCTCCAAATCGGGTCTGACGTTTGATGCGTATTCGAACGCCGACGAACTGCGGTTTGGCACCTGGTTCCCACCGCGGACCAGTTTGCCTGATCGTAAACCTGAACAGCCCGGTCGATCGACGAACGATGAACACGACGTTGACCTTGAACCCCTCGGACTCGGCGCTGAGTTTGCTCAGCTGCCACCTCTACCGGACACACCATTGAGGAGAACGATCTCGCTCGGCGATGAAGACGGCGAAAGCCCACAGTGGTTCCCAACGGCTCATTCAAGTGAAGTGCCCTGTTCACCTTCGCGGAGGCGGTCGATGGCGTTACCTGATTTGGTAGATGGGCCTGCGTCAAAGAAGCAACAATCACACTTCCTCAGTCTGCCAGGAAGTGATACGGACGACGACCTTATCCCTATGCATTTGGCATCGAAAAACTATGTACCAGACGCTAGTGTGGTACATAGGAGTTCGCCACTTGTGGGTGCTGGGAGAAGTCTGTTGATCTGGCAGCCTACTACACCTTCAGACTCCATAGATACATTTTTCGAGCAGGGTGCATCAAGCCACAAGTCCAAATCTAGAAGGCCATCGTATTATGCGCGTCGAGGTCAGGTCTCACCGCCGGAAAATACCACTTCCTTTTCAGATCCAGACACAGAAGCTGATGAGGAATTGGCACAGCTCGAACGTGCAATTACTTCTAACCCATCTCTGCTGATTCAGCTTGCTCCGGAGAGTGAGCAAGCGCAGGAGGAGGTCCGTAGGCTTATGGATTTGAGAAGACGGCAAAGGGTGTATGCAATGGCTGCTGGGATGGGGTCGAAGCGGAGAAGTGATTTCGACGTGGATGCGGAGTGGTGGGGGGCGAATGGTTTCGGGCGCGGCAGTGTGATTGGGATGAGTAAAGAGGAAGTTCAGAGAGAAAAGGAGCGATGGCAGGAGATAGGAGCTTTGTTGCGGTTGAAGTTGAGGTTGGGAGAGAGGAACGTTCTCGACTTTGGAAAAGAGACACCGAAGAGGGCTGCGACTCTTCCGAGCGGTATCGAAGGTGATCCGACAACGATGACAAGGACTAAGACACACCATAAGCGAAGGTCGAATAGCTGTTCCACTATTTCAAGTTGGAATAGTTGTCCGCGGATAACAAGTATGGCTCAGCTCGTCGCGAACATGGTGTTCCATCGGCAACAGGATGCAATGAAGAAACATTCTTCATCATCGTCTTCACATTTCATGGCCAGTCCCGCCTCGACACCTCTATCGCCCGCGGCGTCACTTTCATCTCCAACGGGATCGGGAAGTCCGCCTTCGACCACTACGATCACGTCTCCGAAGCAGATCCAGATCCAGATGCGTACGCCCCGCTCGCCGTTAAGGCAGATGACGCTGCCCGAGGATCTGGAGACGGACGATGTTGAGGAGACCGCGCCGGCCGATAATGACCTTGTGTCTATGGACGCGAACCGGTTCGACGATGGGGTGTTGGTGCAGTCAGCATCGCAATGATATGACGATAATTCGTTTCATGGCGGTTCGGATGCGAGATGAGGTTAGTTGTCTTTCCATTTTCCCTTTTATGGAAGTGAGGTTGACTTTTTGGGATGGTTTAGGTGAAGGAACGTATCTGGATATGTCTTTTCCTTGTTCTCTCTGCGTCTGCGCTTCTTCCTATCGTCGTCATCGTCTATTGTCCCTTCTCGTTGTTTTGTCGGTTACCATGTTGTCTCGCTTTTCTCTTGATTGGCCACAACTATAATCTGTCATCTTTTCTATCAATCATCTTTCTCTTATGCAGCCTTTTTTCTTCTTTTTTCTTTCTATCTGTATCATTTACAATCGAACATTTTCCGATTCTCACACATGCTCATACTCCATCAATCTCGTCAACAAGCCTATTATGCTCTGCTCGTCCGTTTCCTTTTCCCTTACATTTCTCTTTTCCTTCTTCAAAAATGAGCCGCTATTTTCTTTTCTTTGTCGCTGTATCTATATTGGTTTTCAAGTGTTTCTCTTTTCTCTTTCTTTCTCTAGCACTTTTTTCTCTCCATCTCCATCAATTTATGCTCTTTGCATGTTAGCTCAAAGGTTCTCTTTCTTTTTTCTCTTTTTCTTTTTCTTTTCCTCCCGATCCGCGCGCCACCTCCATCGAACCTACCTCATTACATTTTTACTTCGCTTACTATTTTTCGTACCTATGATTGACGCTGTGTAATAAAATCTCTGTCCGCCTTCTCGCAATTGCCTGTTCGCTTGGTCCCTGTTGCGGCAACTATTTCAGCCAGTGCTGTCGGAAACCCCAATAGCCACTTTCAAGTCAATAGGTCGTTATTTCTCGGTGTAATGCGGCACTCAAAAGGTTTCGGACGCCTGATTAAGCATTAGAAAGTGCACAGTTGTCTGTCGAGGAGGAAGCCTAACGTACGATGTTATGGCAGATTCAAAATCTTCCGATGGGTACATAGGTTTTCCTGCATCGTTAGTCAAAGACTCAATCCGGAATGCGGTAAGGATGGATGCGATAGCGATCCAAACATTAGCATCTGCTAGATATCTTCCAGGACAAATCCTGTCGAGTAATTTCAGCTTGCAATGTAAGACTCCGACATGACAGTACCTTACCTACGACCAAAGCCAAAGTGAGAGACCGTGTAAGGTTCTCCTCTATCATACCGGTCTGGATCAAACTTGTGAGGATCCTTATACACGTCCTCATCGCGAGTCATGGCACTGAGTTACATTCAGTCAATTGCTCTTTCAAAGGTGTTGTTTTGTACACGCACTGGATATTTGTGATGATGATGGAACCCTTGGGAATAAACATCCCTTCATAAACATCGTCTTCCATACACCGATGAGGCATACCGCCAGGAACAGAACTATGCCATCTGTAGGTTTCCTGGACCAATTTTTCGAGGTACGGAAGGGATTTCCTGTCTGCAAACGTTGGCAACCTGGTTCCTCCCGTCAGTTGGTCAAGTTCTTTCTGAGCCATAGTCTGGGCCTCTGGGTAGAGTACCATGGCGAGCATGAAGATAAGCAACGTGCAGAACGTCTTGACCACCGCCAAGCCCAGTCAGCATGAGTGATGATGCCAAGTATTCAAGACGGGCGCTTACTGTATCAACGCCACCTATATAAACGATAGCCGTTGCTCCCTTGATGTCCTGTGCGCTGTATATATAATCTTCTCCTTCCCGGTTAATTTTCTCCAGCTCTGAAGACAGCAAAGAGTCGAGTGAAGTGCCCTCCGCCTGGAAAAAAATCTCAAAATCAACCCTCAAGTAATAAATCGAAAAAAAAAAAAAAAAAAAAAAAAACATACCAGCTTCCTCTTAGCATCCTCGAATGGGTAATCATGCATTCGGTCAACCACAGGTCGAAACAGGCGAGCTTGGGTAGCAGCAAACGTCCCAGGCATCCATGAGGGCATATGCTTAACTGGAACAACCCTCCCATATCAGGCGTGGATCATTGAAGGCAGAGACGTTAAACTCACGAAATGGGAACAGATCCACCAAGTTGCTCCCGGGCGGTGCACAATGTGTGATAGCATATTCAACGTCCTGAGCGATTCTCAGATAAATATCATCCTCTTCCTGCACTTGGTGTCCATGAGCGACATTCAGGATAATAGCTGCCGAATACCTGGCAGTAGCGTCAACGAAGGTTATGACGCACATAATTATTTCCCAGGTTACCTGTTTAAATGATCTTCAAACTTCTCCGGAGACCGCGCAAGGTTAAGAAGCAGCCTACGAGCTTCTTGCACCTGAACTCTCTGGTACGAGAGACACTTCTTCTGATGAAAGTACTGGTTGAGTAGTCGTCGATGCCTCCTGAAATTCTCTCCGTATGGGAAGAGTACAATGTTTGATACGAAGCCCATTCTGCAACGTCATCCAATTCATAAGGCCGTATGAAGAACGAACCGATAAGTATAGGCACTCACAGAGACATCACATCTGAGGTTGGCCTATCACTGTATATCGAACTTCTCTTTTCAAGCAGATCAACAGCCGCCTTTTCGCTATTCAAGATAATCAATGTCCGCCGCGGAATTCGAAGGGAGATGATTTTTCCTGTCGTGGTATTTTTGAGAGGGTAAGTCTGATGACGAACAATGCGAGCTCATTAACGTACCGTATGTCTTACTCAACTGGTGGAAGAAGAGATGTGCGTCGTGTTCCGGAATAATTCTCAAATGCCCAATGAGCGGATCGGCAGGCGGACTAGGCGGCATGGGTAGAGCGCGTTTTTGTTTCCTTTGTAGTAGCTTTGCTACACAAAGCACTCCCAAAATGAATGTTATAGAAACAACAAAACTCATAGCCGAAATTTGGGTTGGTCTAGAGAAGAGACTGTCGTGGGGAATAGGAAGAGGTCGGTTCGAGCCACAAGAAACATTTTCCTCTGTGTTTATGCGGCCTCATTCTATCACCATTTCGTCCAAGTGTCGGAGGTACGGCCTCCACATGAAATAAAAGGCTTTTTTTGGGGATATAAATCCTACCACATGACAATTACAAGGTGTGGCGCAGGATGAGATTCTGAGAACTCTCATAAAGATTACACGAGCTAGAAGGTTGTCAAGAATGCCCATCAAGGCCGAGAGAACATCAAAAGCGCCAGTGAGTCCGATGATCAACCTTCTCTTTGTTATCATTGTCATCGCTAATTTTAAGTATTCCTTACCCCGGGGGCCGGTCGCGCTGTCAGCTACTACCTTCAAGAAGAATCTAACAGCAATTTGAATGCCCACGGTTTTCATAAGTGCACAATATCTCGCTAATCTTTACTGTTCAATCAACGGTGTTGGGCGTTGCTCACGGTTCCTAGCTTTCATGAAAGAGGAAACACCCGCATGGTATACAAAGACGGAGTACAAGTATAAAAGTTTAAAAACGAACTTGTTTATCAATGATACTCAACCGAAAATGCCTTGTCAAACTTCTCAGCGCCCACAACGACATCCAAAACCTTCGTCTCCCCATCATATGATATGTCCCCCTTGCCAATCTCCTTCGCATCCATAACGACCTTTGTCGGCGTCTTGTCAACGCCCAAGAATCTAACCCTCTTCACACCGACGCCGACATCGAACCCAAACCGTCCCGTCACAGTCAATTTTCCGTTCTTGAAATTGAAGCTAACACTAGTGGAAGAAGGCGGGGTGATCGACTCTCCATCGTCCACATACAGCTCTCCGCTCGCATTGCCATCCAGGTCAGGAGCGACGACGAGCTCGAAATCAGTCTGCCTCAGCTGGGTCGTCGTCATCGTGCTGTTCTCCCGCAAAGGAAGGACTACTCCTCCCTTGATATGTACTGGGATTTGCGTGAACTCGACATTCGTCAAGTTGATGAATCTGGCTTGGCCGCGAACTGGGGATAGAGTGAGGAAATCGTAGAAGATATCGTTGGGCAGGTAAATTTGTACAGAGGTCGCGTTTTCTTCTGTGACGGGAGAGACTAGGATCGAATCTCCGAAGAAGAATTGGAGGTCAATGGGGAAGGTGTTCGGGTCTTTGGGGTACTTGAAAAAGAGAGGGTTGAGCACGGGTGTACCGTCCGTATGAGCGCGATGGAAGGCGGTGTAAAAGTAGTCGAGGAGGCGGAACCTTTAAAGAAGAGAAATGTAAGGGAAAACGATGTACTGCGACGCAGGAAATAGACCATATAGAAGTAAACTTACCGCATGTCTAACCCATTCTTCGCCGCTTGTGTCACAGATGGCCAGACATAGAACTCTTGACTCGTTGCATTATCGATGTTGTGCTATTATATGAAGATCACTACGTCAGTGACCAGTTTTCTTCACCTTCAAACCGCCTGATAGTAATACGAACATTACGCATGAAAGGATAAAATGCGCCAAGCATCGCCCATCTCGCACACAAAGTTTCAGTTGTATTCAGAGCTATCGGCAAGATATTTTCTATTAGATCCGGTCCTTAACATTGTGTATAAAAATGAAGATACTCACCATACCCACAAATATCACTGCCAACCATCGGGACTTGATAAACCGAGGCAAATCCCAACATGCCCGCAATCGAATTCCTATAATGTTCCCAGTCGCTGAAATTGTCTCCTAGCCACTTTCCGACATGCGCTCCGGCACCTGGAAACGTCGAGCGTGTAATGACCAGGGTGCGTTTACCAGGGCGGCGCGCCAGCATGGCGTTCCGCGTCGCGACCGACATCATGGTACCGTATAAGTTGTGCGTGTCGTATTCCAAAAGGCCGTTGGCGTGCCGGATGTTCGTCTAGTTAATGATAAAAGAGAGAATCAGTAAAACTGAGAATAGTGGAGAAGACGCGAGAGGCACGAACAAAGGCAGTCCTACTTGACAAAGCGCCCTGAGCGTTATTGATGGCGTAAGGAGGGTTCAACAGACTGTCGTTTGCGTCTTGCCTTCTCAACGCAACTGAGTTCCTGGAAGTGGGTTGTACGGAATACGGAGTGGCCAAAAGATCGTCTTCGCCATTTCTCCTGATCAATGTGGTCATGTTCACAAAAATAGGGGTGTTGGGGTCCGGAGGTCGGTTTGGCCTCGGTGGTGGGAAATCCATCTCAACAGCCTGCTCGAATGGGTCAGCGCATGGGTAGATGCAAAACTACAGATAATATGTCAGATTAAGAAAATGCTGTGGATGGTAACCGGTTACATTTGATGGTTCATTCATATCAATCCAAGCACCGTCGATGTCGACTCCAGTCTGCGGGTTATAGAAGGATTGGAACTCGCCAGACCAGTACCTGTACCGAAGGCAGATTAAATCTGGACGTTGATACAAACCATTTTAGTTGTCACGTACTGTTGAATATCAGGATGGAACCAATCTATAACCATCAATCTCAGCCATCTGCGGTTTAGGCAACGAGGAGAATTTCTTACCAGGGAACACGGTTACACCTACAAGTGTTCGGACAAGATCAGAAATAGGTTCGTTTGAGAGAAAATTATGTCATACCTGGCCATACCAGCCCCAAGCTCTCGCTACCGTTTGGTGCTTTCAGCCAGACGTCGAGAGCTTTTCCATGGTCATATGGAGCGTAGCCACCAGCAGGCAGGTACGCGACAGCTGGATCCGTCATGAGCACTGGAACATATAACCCAAGTTGAGTAAACCATGACGCCACAAATCGTAGTGAAAGGTGCAAGTTACCGTATCTCTGATTGTGAGAATGCAAATAATCGACAATATCTCTCATCCTTTCCATCGGGAAATAGTTTGGATCAACAGTAAACACCCTTCGCCTGTCCATATAATCTGGGATCCAGGCATGATGATTAGCCCCATATAAACTACTATGCAGAACATTCCACATACCAATATCAGTCCACATAGTCTCGAGAGGTATTTCGGCAGCAGCGTATCGCGATATGACGTTGGCGATGTCAACAAAATCTGAAAGTACAAATGTAGTCAGTAAGGGAAAATGGCATTTGAAACTGACAGTGCTTACTTCTATATCCGAACCGACACTGGTGAAGTCCGAACGACCAATATGGCACCTCTGCAGGAGTGCCAACGATTTCCGCGTACTGCCTAGCCACAGCGGTTGGGTCTGTCTCGCTGCCGGCTAGGAAGTAAAAGTCGAGTACACCGCCAATCACGTTATATTCCAAGGTGGGCACTGTAGTATCCGTCCTCAGCTTGATATCCATACCGTTCGAGTTGAGAAAGAGCACTCCGTGAGTGCCTGTGACGCGGTGCTCGAAGTATATGGGGTGGTTCCCGTATAGGTTCGTCCCGCTGGGTATCCCATACGCATCTCGAGACCATAGAGTCAGAGTGGTGTTGTCCGGCGGGAGGCGGAAAGGGTTTGAATGCTCTCCGAGACCGTATATGTTTGCGTCTTTCCCTAGTTGGGTCTTCAACCTCAAGTACTGAGGTTCGAAGATGATTGGGTGTCCGGCGGTTGAGAATAGGACTTCTCGCGTTTTGGTTCGATAAACGGAAAATCCAAAGGGTGAGGCGGTGAAATTGAACTGAATGTTAGCAGATTGAGCTGCAACTGGATGTTGGTCGTCTGGTCGGGGAAGCACCGACTCTGGAACCTCGTAGCGTGAGGCAGAAGGGTCGGATATCTTGACGTGAATTCTGTCCGCTGGAAAACACATTGAGAAAAAATTCCCGTTAATTTGGGGAAATCCTTACCGGTTTCATATACCACGTTTAGTGATAACTTTGCAATATCTTCTCCAAAGACATTACACGCTTTTCCTGATAGTACCAGGTTTGCTGAGATCCCGTTTGGTCCTGACTTGACGTTCGTGGCTTTGTACCCTGGACAGGCATCCAGCACATCCGGATTGACATCCGATGCAAAGATACTGGTAGCACAGAGTAGTAATGTAAGGAATTGTCGAAACATATGCCTTTTTGCCATTCGAGGAGTCCTTGAAGAAAAGAAACGGCCAGTTGACTGGAGTATTTATCCTCTCATCCTTCACGTCACGCTACCACTTGCACTCCACGTCCGACGTGAGCGCCCACAATCGAGAACATCTTCTAGTATGGCTCTCTAAGCTTCATTACGCTATTGCGACGAGGTCCGCTGATGAAATGAGAACCAGGAAGTGGAAGTGGTGGTCACTGGCAGGGTTTAACCATTCGGCAATCACAACCGGCATACGCGAAACACTATTTTAGGTCACATGCTCGGCGACGCGAACTTGACGCGCGCAGGAAATCTGAGAATACTTTGGGGTAAACTTAAAGAAAAATTATGCAGAAACGTAAGACATCTTCTAGAGTACCATACAGCTCAGCTAGCTAGGAGAAATTTGCCTAAGCTATAATAATTTTGCTTACTATTCTGCGACACACACTACGCACGTTATTTCAGTACGAATTTCATTGCTTCTCATCTTAAATGCCTTCTCGAATCCGCCCTGTACATGTGCCCCCATGTAGCATGACTGAATTCACTACGTCACTGAAGATCTTATTGTCGAATATAAGTTCCAAGATTATCCAGAATCCTGCCGAGCCTTCTTAATCCAAGTTTAGCGGGTGTCGTAGCAAGCACCTAGTAAGAAGATGAGATGAAGCATTGGAGTTGATGGTGCCCCGGGCTTGCATGATATGGTCAGTTACTGTGAGCCACAAGAGCTTACACTATTATGAGATGTGTACAGAGGGCAGCGCAGTTGTAGTGCTTGAGTTCGAAGTCTTTGACTTTCGTTGGGCGCTTAATACTTATCCCCTTGCAAAGCAAAGTATCCGCACGATGCCCCTGATACGAGTTATAGGGTCACGGTCTTGCTGGCTGCATAAATATGGGGAGTAATCTCGGGGCGCACATAATTTCCCTAGGCTATATTCTTGAGCTCTTGGGAAATATGAGAACTATACTGTGATACGAGTCTTCATGCCGGCATCTGATTCTCTCCAAAACATCCATGCCGAAAGCATATCCTGGCAGAATAAGAAGCGGCAGACGTCATACTCAGCTCAGAATGAACAAATAAGAAGAATGGATCTTTATTTGCGTACCGTCTGAGTCGCAAACGTGATACCCACTAAGAGAGGGACTTCCAGAAGATCGCCTGTCAGACCCAAGCCAAAAATAAGGCTAGCTTTCGTTATTCTACTCACATAATGCCGTCCCAAATCCATCTAACAGTAGCCCCCACCGTTGGGTCGAATATTCACCCAATACGCATGCCCTGTACAAGATGACAATGTTCAGGTGACGTAGTACGGCTGTTAATCAACTATGGTCTTACACAAGGCTTGCAAACACAAAGAAGTTGCATATGTAGCCACGGGCGATGGATGATACTGACAGCCCGACGCCGGACGGTATCTTCCCTTCCATCTTTCGGATTGATCTGATGTGCGACAGAATAAGGACTGATCGTCGTCAGCGTGTGAGAAAGTCTGATGCAGCCTCGCTCGACAGAATCGGCCTACCTTTCAACATGGACATGACAATAATCCCGGCAGCTGTAAGACCGTTGATTAAACGAGAACTGATAAATGAAGAACGGATCACACTGTGTCAGCCTAGGGCCTCTGGTTGCAGACAAGCTACGAAGTACTCACATGAGTTTCGAGTCAAGCCGACACTGCATACCAATTGGATCTCTGTGGGCCGTCAGGGGCTGCCATCCTTCCAGTCCGAACTAAACCGAATGAGTTCAGCATGGGTGGATTCTTTCAAGGCCGACAGTAGTTTCCATTCCACTAACCCCAGCAACAATCAGAATCACGATGAAGAAAATTGCACACGGAACACCACATAGCTAGGCGGTATGCCTCCATCAGATATCATGGAATTAGAACAGGCAGCTGGAAGACACAGCGTACCAGCCAAATATAACCTCTTGGGATAGGCTTGGTTGAATTCAAGTGCGAAAGTCGAAGATATACCTTGAACGGACAATATTTTAGTACGTTGCATATACAGCTCGCATACTTGGAAATAAGGAAAACCTGAAGAAGAAGTGCGGCCCCGGCAAATGCGTTCCTTCAGGACCATTAATCAGTTGTTCCCAGCACTTCTTTTCGCCTGACACTTAGGAGTGATGCTCACCATGCCTCCGTTGTTTTATTCAAAATAGCTTGTAGACTACACAACGCATCGTTAGGGTCCCATCCGTCCTGACACCCCACAATAAGGACGTTGACCACGCTCGCCAGGAACGTTGAAAGCATAAAGTAGGCCCACGTCTCTGTCCTGGGCACTCTGCGCGGTAATCGCCACGCGGTGACGATAACCACAAAGACCAGAAACATCCCGGAGAATGCAAACACGTCAAAAAGGATGAGTTCTACTTTGGCCATGTCACAGACATGGGCGCATAAGAAAGGGTGCCAGAAACAGAGGTGAGAGGGCAAGGAAAAGGAAACGACGGCCAAAAACGGGTTGGAAAGGCTTTATAGTAGCTTCCTGACGATCACTAATGTGTGATTAAAGAAGTTCTGAGAAACTGAAGATAAGCAACCCATCATTCCGGTTGTCCATCGTTTCGAGAATTGCGATTCTGTAACGAACAGGATATTCTTGCAGGTGGCTTAATTATGATGGCACAGCAGTAGAAAGGATGCCGATTTCAAACTTACTACTACTAGACCTGTATATATGATGATGAGCATCAAAAGTTCATCGATGGTGTTGAGCAGAGTCTTGCATCCCACTCTACATCGCACTGTAGCCTCTGGTAGCAATAGTGTGCACTGGATACTAGTCGGGACCCATCGCATCAACAACAACGGAAGGGCGACCAGTATGTAAGGCGATCTTCATAGATTTGACTGAATGATTTCTAGATGCTTTTCTTATCTCTCAGCCAAATAAAGAGTTAAAAAACGATGAGAAAGCGCAAAAAAGAGAGACAAGAACTACTTCGAATACGTTAGCTACGGAAATCCTGTGCTAGCCCAACAATCTATTAATAATCTTAATTGTTGTCGGATCAGTCGAAAAATACGGCTTATCTTCGGCCGGACAAGGTGTACATGCCTTTATATTCACAATCCGCTTATGCCAAGTTCAAGAAAGCGTGCTTTCCCAAGCACGAAATAGAAAAGATTAGGGCCTCAAGGGCTCAACGCTAAGTGTGCTCTGTTTATCAACACGTTTTTGACATCACCTATTTTCTTCTAGCTGACTCTAAACTCGAGAAAGGCTTCCTCTTTCCTCGTGTTCATTATATACTGCCCCATAACCTTATCCAGGTATCAGCTATAAAGTATCCCTGGGCGATACCAATGATTCCCGATTCGAATATTCTAGTAATTAATGATGTATCAACTTCATAATTACTCTCAGTAAAATGACATCTTTGCCTCAGAATTGGAATTGCATTCCGCAAGTGGTTAGAATTATACAACAATCGGTGCCATAATGTATCATACCTTTACAGCCGTCTACTCTCCATTCTCACCCTCAATATCACAAACCAACTCACAGCGCAACCATGGCTTGACCATGACTTCGATTCCCTCAGGCTTTACCGCTAGAGTACCTGTTGTCCGCCCCTCGGAAGACAGGACTTGAAGTTAGAAAGAGCATCGAAAAGCCACTATCCCCCACGTTAGACGGGATGCCCTGAAAAACGGTGTTCTGTGCCGGGCTGACAGGGGATGGGATCGCTATAGGCGTACTTCTGCAGCGCAGATCCCGGGGGAGGGAAAGTGCACTTGTGTCCTGTAGTAGTATTTGATATTATAATATACACGCTTCCCGCGTGCGAGGCTTGCATAGCGTTCAGATATGCATCATGGTCAGCCAAGGATTTAAAAAAATGCCGCACGTGGTCATGGCAGAGACCACTGGGTTAACGGAAACAGCCTAGCCAATGCCAACTTGCAAGTGGCTGCCGTGTGCGCCTTGTGATGCGCAGAGGCAGTGTATTCATAGAATTAAATGAGAAAAAAAAAGGAATTATAGAGTGAGAAGCACTATCCTGAGCTATGCATTTGGCCGGCTGAAGCAAAAGGTACAGAAGGGGAGGTGCCAAGATAGAGAGAATAGAGAGAAGAACACAGGACGGGTAAAAGGGCGAGGTCATGAGGCGTAGGCATCCAAAAGAAGCGTTAGGTACAGCAACGCCGAGTTTTAGCTAGACAAGAACCAGAGAATTGAGAGGTAGAGACGCAGAACTGTGGCTAGACACCCATAATCAGCAGTCGGCCTACGCAGACTCGAAAAGCAAGTTGGTGAACGATTTGATCTTTGGAAGCGCAGGCGTCGGCGGTTACTATTTTGAGAGATATAGCTTTGAGTTATGGAGGTGTATGGGCTGTCTTTCCTGGGTAGCAATGAGGGAAGAAGACCAGAGGACATGGCATGATGAAGGCACAATGAACACGCCGGATATTCAAATTGAGCCCAGCGTTCAGCAGGGCTTACGTCAGACGCGTCATTCCCACGGCGTGGTTGTGGCACGCGTCGACGGTCACGCGTAAGTATCGGGGCTCATTCGCGACTTACCTTGAACTTGCCACATAGAAATCGTAGTTTGTGGAAACTGTACGGGGCAAGTACCCAGGCACAAGCGCACAGCTGGTACTTCAACGCCCATCACCCGCACAGCTGCGAGTTTGAGTAGACAGATTACGAAAGTAAGTACTCAAAGGAATGAGAATGAGACTTGGAAATCAGGCCCGACTTACTCCCTATCAAGTTCAATCATCAACATCTCTCACGGCTATAGCCTCTCCATATCCGTACCGTTTAAATGTGCGTACTTGAAGATACATCTCTGTGCATTCGCCGGGGCATGATACGCCACCTCGCCACATTAAGTATAACGGCTTCTTCCAGATTATTTCCTATTTGAATCTAGCCCCTTCATCTCCCTTCATGCCCCTCCCATTGTTCCTCTCCGAAAAGGGAAGGGTCACAAGCACTCCTTGAATTGATTAAAATGACGTTGAAAGTAGAACAGATATGATGGGCCAAACCGAAAGCTGTAGGAAATAATTTCATACTAACTTGATCCTACCTGAACTCAGGAGCGTAAGCTCCTTGTGTGATGGGTTGTGAGATGACAGGGTTCTACATACCTTACATGGCCGCGCAGTGACTGGGTGACACTGTACATGCTATGTCGCAGGAAACGAAAGCATTGGGTATTGTGCTTATGCGAGTTTGGCCATGGAGAACGAGGGGATCACAGCTCGAGAGGTCGTGCATGTGAGTAGGAACGGAACCAGGACAGAATAAAATGACCGAATAAATTAAGCCAGGCAATATGTCGGGCGGCAAGCCATTCAAACAAATGAAATAGCCTGAAAGGTACCCTCACTATCATCAATGTTTACTCGTTTCGGGTGGCTGGCGGTGGTTGGCGCCTTCGTAAATTTAGGTGGCCGATCACGAAGAAACGTACGAAGTGAGTCAAAGATAAACTCTGATAAACTACGCAAAGTAGATTTATGGTCCGGCGGCTACGTAAAGGGCTGAATGGCAGACCACCAAACTATGTAGAGATAAACCAGACGATGTGTCTGAGATCAACTGCCCAACCTTTTCACTGCTCAAGAGGTCGCACAGTGTATAAGCACCTTGAGAGACAGCGTCCTTCGTTGTTGAGTAACCCTCTGTCAACCAGCCACAGCACAAAATAAGGAAACCGACAACCCGAGTTCATTCTTTCATAAGTTTCATAACGCGAAAGAATGAAGCCATGCATCGTACCTACGCGACCACCCGACCTGGCCATGTCCTTCAATGACCTGTCAACTCTCGTACAAGTCGCAAACTGTGGCAGACAGAAAAACGTATAGCAATAATCAAACGGTTGTCGGGTCTCGGGGTCGGGGGAGGAGAAGAAGAAATGGCCGTAAGGTAACGACAAGCGACACACTGACGAAGGCGACAGCAGCGACAGTGACGTTGACAACTATGGTACGCCGCAGGCGTCGTCTCTAGCTATAATAGGTAGCAGTAGTTAGCCGACGGTGAGGGGGGTGGTCGCTGAATTGATGTGGACTGTAAGGTATGGTAAGTGGCTTGATCACCTATGATTAAGTAGATGCAGACGATAGATGGGGGCTTCGGTCAATCAACCCGGGGGAGATATGACCTCAGGTAGTCACGTTGGCTAGCGACATAATTCTGGCGGGCTTTTGTAGGTAATAAAGAATGAAGAGATGGGCTCATGAAGGGATGTCTAATCATTGTTCCTTCAACCCTCTTCAACCCAACTCCGAACGATCATCTAGGACCATCTGCATTTGCTTTGGGCGCTAGACGATTCATGGCGTGAGGAGAGAAGAGTCCGTTTAGATGCTTAAGAGGCCAACACGTATTCACCTAGTGCAATTTCACATCCATTTTTTCTCGATTAACCGTACTACTCTGGGGGTGACTCCGCGGAACGCAGATGTGATAATCCCTGACTCAGATAGTAGGGTTTTTATGGAAGGACCCTTCGAGCCCAGTGGTTAAAATTCATTTGTCCGACGCAACGTACCCATCGCAACGTGTTCCGCGGGCTCAGGCCGCTAGGCGAGACAAAATATGCGGGAGATAAGATGCGCTTCGCATAACTTGACCTCTTCAGAAGCCGCTTACGAGGAATACTTCGATTGGTACTACTCGATCCAGGCACGTGCCCGCTTAAACATGTTTTGATCCCAAAACAAGTGGCACGCCGGACGACATGCGGTGGCTGAGTTGATCCCCAATGCCCTCCAATGCCCTGGAGACTGAGGGAGCAAGGACAGAAGAAGAACAGTTGAGTGTGGGGATTCATGGCATCGGCCCACAATATTGAGGTGACACCGATGCTTTAGGTACATTTTTTGGCCGAGTTACTGCTCGCATTACTTCTTTCCTCGACTTTGAATTCACAGAAATTTGAGAAATCAGGCTTTCATGCCACGTCACGCGCCTAAAATGAGGTAGCGCATTAAAAGTTTACGTGAGTATACAGAGAAAGTGTTATAGTACGAGCAAAAAGCATTTGTTTTAAGCCATGGAAGGGGCGTAACAGGTAAGTAGTCGCAAGACGAGCATGCCGCCTCCGTGCCGTCCGAAGCTCCGAGGTTTTGAACGATTTACGGAGGTTGATTTGTTTGGCATCATTGTATTTTACTAAAAGTGGTTAGCCTACCGATACCCGAGTAGTACCAATCGAACGCTCCCTCGCCGCTTACCTGTTCGTAAAGCATCGAATGGGGTTAGCTCAGGGATAAGGAGAACTCGGACGCGCTCGTATTAAAAATAGATCGCAGACACTCGAATGAAATGGGAGTGGGATGTAGGTTATTTTAATTAACCTTCATAGTGGGTTTATGAACCTCAGGGAGTAGCTAATTCCAGATAACCTTTGAAGACATTCGAGGGAAAACATTACCTACTGTCGTGATTCACTGGGGGTGGGAGAAGATCAACCAAATTGGAGCATTTAGGAAGGACGAAGAAAAAGGTAAAAGGTAAGAGAATGTCGACATGGTGGAACGAGTGCGGGCCAAGTAGTGAAATATACAATCCATTGGGTAGAGCATGGGTCAGCAGGTGGATGTCCCGCGTTCAAGCCTAAAGCTAAATTCACTCAAGAGAATATGTAAGTGGGAGCTAGAGACACGGCACGCATAGCAGAAATACCAAAAACGGCTTTGGAGCCAACTTACGTTATAAGGAAAGTCTCCTTATCAAGCTCAGAGCTTCACACTCAGTGCTCACGCGATAGCGATAACGAGGATCAGGGAGGTATTGGGCGACATGTTTCCGGGCTCCCATATCATTTGACATGCAAAGTGGGGTCTACTCTAGTGGAACGTTAAACGTGTGACGTGGAGCGCGACATAACTTGCCTGCTCCATGACAATTTACTCAGATGGAGCGGCGGCGCAGTCATACTCATCTTCCCGCCCCTAGCTCCTCACCTTCTTGCTAATCATATTACTATTAGCTATCTAGGTTCCTCCTCTTATCTATTCAATTGAATGTTAGCATAGAGTCTCCTCATAGCTTCCGCCCTCTTAGAATACCGGACAAACACCAGAGTGCAGCTGATGATTGAATGCGGACGCGGTGGTGCATTGGCGAAGCGATTGGTCGTAGCGGTTCCAGCAGAAATGGCACCGGGGAAGGCTGTAGCGGCCTTGCGACATAATGAGAGGAGGATATTTGTACGGGATATACTGAAAGCATGCTACCCTCACAAGACCGAAGTCCCGCTCGCTCGTTCTGCCGCTCATTTCCTTTCCCTTCAATGCGCTGATAAGTCGAACGCGAATCATCCTGACAGTGACTGATAGTATAAAGCATATGTATTCTTGCAGTCTTCAATTAAAGTGGGAGCTACACAAAGGGGGGATCTGAACGCATAACCAAAGAAGGACGACGGACCCCAAAAATAAAACATACGCCAATCTTCTGTGTCCCTTCTGATCTCACCAGTTCGCAATTCTCCCTTCTCGCATCTAGCTTCTTTGATGGTGATTAGCCAAACAATGCGTATGCAGAGGCTTCGTAAGAGGGACCGGGGCTTATGGAACTATATTTATGCCGTTTCACGGCTACTTCCTCAGAGTTCAAAGTTCAAAGGGAAAAAGAAGCACGGAAGAGGGATGAGAATAGACCCATCGATCACTGGGCCTTGACATAGTTGGGATGGGACAGAGCTTAGCTGGCATGTGCGTGGGATGGGCTGGGCCTGGGATCTGGGAGTTCGAGCTGAGGAGTCAGGAAAAGGAGGGAAGGACAAGCTTGATTAGGAAGGAGGGAAAGGAGGGAGGGAAAGGGGGTGCGTGGAATAGGGAAGATTTGAGAGAGTTGGGCCCAAGGTCGCATCCTTACAGGCAAGGATTAAGAGAGTTATTTCCGTGCATGGCGTAGTGAGTGTTATTGTACCTATGTCCGATTGTCCGTTACGTGGGTTCCGACGGTCGCATGCATGCATGTCGAGAGCGATCACTCAGTGCTGAATGAGTCACCAAAACGGATCGCAGAAACTTATATTCAAGACACGATGAGCGCGAGATAAAGTATGGCACGAAGTAGTACAGCAATAATTGAATGGGCACGCATGAAATCAGGATCGACGACGGATCCCGGGGTCGTGCTGTGCAGCACAGACACACAGACACGACCGCGGCGCCGCGTGCACAGCGTTCGACGAGTTCATGTTTGCTCGTTCATTCGATTTCGGTTGCGCTTGAGGGTTGTGCGGGCCCAGGTGTACCGTGACACATAACAATGAAATCACATTGGAAAAACGAGAGTGAAAGGTAGAATGAAATGACAATGCGACGCCGCAATGATCTAAAGGGAAGCGTAGTAAGCGCAGAGGCCCAACAACGCATTGTTCTCTAGCAAGTATACGACCTCTCATAAGTCTTTTTACTCTGAGCAAACGTAACTGATATCAGCACAAGCTCACTCTCCAAAACCGGCTTTCTTCCAAATTGTGGGCCTCTTCAGTGTTCAGCATTTGGGGTTCGAAGGACGGAAATAGGTATGCGAGTATGACAAGACATGGGAGTCTTCGGAGAAATCCATGCTCTGCCGCAGTGGGGCCAGGGGACTAGTGAGATTTGAAATTAGGACACGCTATCTGCACGCTATGAAATGACGTGCGCCGCTCCGGCTCGCTCGATCGGGTATGCAGCGGAACGGTTCTTAGGGAGGAGAGTACCTTTTACGGTTGTTTGGAATAACAAACACAGGGCTCCTTGGGGGGTTTGAGGGGCACCAGGCAATGCTGGTACGTCCTAGGCTTGAGCAGTGCATTTTTTTGCTTGGGGACGAGTATGAGTCACTGAAATGCACGTCTCGCTGCTGCTGCATATGGGCCAACAGTTGGGTGTGTCTAAGCTTCATGTTCCCCCTCGCTTAAAAGATTGAGGTTTCGGGATTCCTCTTCTTCAGGTTGGGTCCTGACTCCTCTTGCCTGTCCGTATGCAGGTGGAAATCGAAGCATGCAGAAGGACTGGGATCTTTATCATTCCATTTCCAAACACCGCCTTGATTGAGTGACTCCATCTGGGTGAATTACGTACACGCTTTGTCTGGAAACAAATAAACAATGGGGCAAGGTGGGCCAGTGTCAGGGACTAGATTCATAGTAGTGTCCATCAAGGATAACCTGACAAGCTATATATATAGATATAGAAACAGGTAAGTACGTACTAATAGCCGAGAAGCGTGTCCTCGTGCTCACCCTCCCCCCCTTTCCCTCTTCTGCCTCGTTCCTTTCCTTTCTTCGACAGGAGCCTTACTTAACAACAACAGCAAGAAGAAGAATAACAACCGTCAATATCAATCGAGAACAAGACAAGAGAACCCGCGCCGCTTCGTTTTTGAATTCTTGCCCCTTACTTATATTCTTCGTCCATTTTCATCCGTCGTGTCTCTCTCTCTCCCCTTTGCATTGCCCCTTACCCTCAACACTTATCTTACCACTCTTACTTGTTTCCCCTCCCCTCTTAACTCTTATTTCTCGTTGACGACGACCACGAATACCCCAACACTTGTACCATAAACCCCCAACGAAGCAAGCAGGAATGGCCGCCCCAGCAACAGCACACCACTACATCCGAACCATCCACACCTCGTTCACCAACGCCGCCAGCCATCAGATCCATAGCAGTACCCACCACCAGACGTCGTCCTCTGCCCATGCGGCCGCCGCCGCGTGGGCCAGCACAAATCTGAACCACCACTTTAACGTCGACAACTATGGTTCTCGCCCCCGCTCGAGCTCGTCTTACCATGCCGCCCAGCAGGCAGCGTACTCGACGCCCAAGCCAACCCCACAAGCACAGCAGAACATCAGCATCAGCACGCACAACGCTCATATGTATGCGCACCACTTGCGGGACTTGACGAACGCTGGCACTGGTGTGGTTGCGGGTGGAAAGCAGGTCGCATCGCAGGCACCTTCTCTCGGGATGGCAGGCATGGGCATGGGTGGTATGGGATTGGGAATGGGCCAAACGAACCAGGTTGCACCGCAGCGCTCGCCATCACCCATCACACTGTCAAACGGTCAGATGCGCACCACTCGCAAGCGATCGTCTTCCATCAGGAGCAGGGCGCCGCCGGCGTACAACCCTCGCCCTCGGTTCGACCCGTTCGCCGACGAACGTGAACTGTCCATCGGCGGGGAAAATGACATCCCTTCGTCAGTTGTCAAGCCCTCGGCTTCCGCACATCCGACGACGACAGCGGTGGAGGGCCAGCTCGCACTCGCTTCTGCGAACTCGAACCGGAATCTGAACCACCCGTACACGATCCAGATTCCTGCAGCCAACCAATCCGAGATCCAGCGATACACCCTCCCGCCTTTGTCTCCTCGTCGGTCCCCGCCCGCGCCCCAGACCCGAAGCCGAGTTCTCGCCCATGGGCGGGATCAAGACTTCCCTGTATCTGCTCCCGTTGCTCCGGCCCCGGTCTCGATATCTCGCCCGCTCTCCCCCACTGCGCCCGAGTTCACTCCATCCCGCTCACCTTCGCCTCCTAAATCTCTCTCATCCTCCGCCCCCGTCTCCCGCGCAGGCTCTCCACCTCCAGTAGCACCTACGTCCCGCTCCGTCTCCCCTGCCCCTGCTACTCAACGCCCGCACCCTCTTCCAGCGCCTAATCTGTCCAAGATTGTCGCTGGAATCTTGTTAAACCGTGTTCACGCGGTCGGCAAGCCGATGAGGAGAAGGGTGTATGCCGCTACTCCTGCGGGATGTGTTGGGCAGGGTCAGAAGGGCTACGTGAGGAGTGGGCTCAGCGTCCAATGCTGCTAGACGGTTGAGACCAGGAAAACACATTTCTCATCAAGATAATTTCTCCTACGCACGACGAAAACGAATCTAACGACGCTCTTTCTTTTCTTCCACTTTCTATCACTACGCTCTCTCTTTTTCCATTCAAAATCAACTCAATCCAACGCTAATCACCTATTTATCTCCTCCCCTCTGCTCATCGCATCGCACACCCTTGCATATTCCATTCCAAGCTCGAGCTCGTGTCCCAGCCAATATATGTATCGTGTATCGACTGTACCATCATCCAGCAACCACACACTACCCCTTTCTCTTTCCTTTTCATTCTTCTGTACCAAAACCCGACCCATCACCTCTCCTACCCTCAACTGTACATCTTTTCTTTTTTCTTTGTTTATTCTCTTTTTTCTTCCGTGTTGTAATGTTCTTTTCCTCTTGGTCTCGGTTTCTTTTTCTGGTGTCAAGTAACGTGTTATTCAAGAAAGTATATCCCACTCACTTCTCGTCGTCATTATCATCCATTTGCATACATAAATAACAAAGTAAAGTACAAGCCCCTTAGAATTACTTGTGTTTCGAAATTAGTCTAAAGTATCACTCAATGAATTCTTTTGCATCGCAATCGGTGGAACTTCTGTTAGCTGATGTGTTGGCAAGAATTCTTCCCTTTACTGAATTTAATTGCATTGCATTTGAGATCCGTTGTACGAGCTCCAGGCAAGCTGAGCGTGTCTGGCGTGTTTAGAGTCAAGTCGGGGTCGCGACTCAGGAGCCCATCGGATCCAGAAAAATCGGGACGTAACATATCACCTTGACGTCGGGATATGCAGAATGCGAGTCATCAAACCATACAATATTAGTAGTATCTTACCAGTGTGCCGACGTCGGGACATCATGGACACATTCTAGGTGATCCTCGACCGTCGTACTCAGTCGCTGGTCCGACTCCTCCCCGGCCAATGCAATCGGCGAACCTGGGTCTCCCGCTCGCACCATGGATCTTCGTCGGCTGTGCGTGTACCGTCACATCGCCTCCGATTACCCTTGAACTTTATTCCGCGTCCCCCCTTCAAACTTTCCACTGTTCAAGTTTTTAGCTCACCCATAGCCTATGGGTCTTTGCGTGTCAGTGCGAAATTTTTGCATATTGCTCTGAAGGCCTGATACTTCTCTAACCCGTATCTATTTCTAAATATATCTGGTGACGTACTTATGGCAGTCATGTTACTCTCTGGGCACATGGCGGGCGACGGCTTCGAGAAGGTGTTGAACAAGAAGCAATGGAAGGCAACCCAAATGCATGTAAATGCGAGCTGAAGAGTATCATCTATGGCCGTGGCTGCGGTGGTTCTACGAATAAGATGTAAAGTACACGACATGTGAGAGGTACGTTAAATACTTTGACGAGTGTCTTTCCAACATTATTATTTGCATGATTATTCCTGCGCGCGCGCCGCGACCGCACACGTCGCCATCATGTGACCTTCAATTATATTGGCGGGCGGGGCGGTCCTGCAAGGGACCACCACTTCTAATTCCTGACTCCCATCTCATCAGCTGTCCTACGTCTCAACACCGTGAAGAAGCCAAGAGAGATGTACCCAAAGCATGGTGCGCATTGGGGACGGCCGCATATATAGGACCTATTCATGTGGTACCGTTACGTGAAGGACAGAGAAGATTACTTAAATACTCCAGTCAACTGGCCGTTTCTTCTTTTCAGACACTCTCCAAAATGACGAAGTTCAGACCTGGGGCTCAATGTCTTCTTGCCCTAGTCTTTGTTGCGAGCAGCTTTGCAACGGACGTGAATCCGAGTGTACTGGATGCCTGTCCGGGATACAAAGCCACCAACGTCAAGTCAGGACGAAATGGGATCTCGGCAGACCTGGTTCTAGCAGGAAAGGCGTGCAATGTCTTTGGGAACGATATAGCAAGATTGTCGCTGAGCGTGACATACGAAACCGGTATGCTTCTCTCAAATCATATGAATCATTTCTTACTATGCTTTCTAGCCGACAGGATTCACGTCAAGATATCTGACCCTTCTGCCTCACGCTACGAGGTTCCAGAGTCTGTGCTTCCCCGACCAGACGACCAACATCCAGTAGCAGCTCAATCTGCTAACATTCAGTTCAATTTCACGGCCTCACCCTTTGGATTTTCTGTTTATCGAACCAAAACGCGAGAAGTCCTATTCTCAACCGCCGGACACCCAATCATCTTCGAACCTCAGTACTTGAGGTTGAAAACGCAACTTGGGAAAGATGCAAATATATACGGTCTCGGCGAGCATTCGAACCCTTTCCGCCTCCCGACGGACAACACCACCTTGACTCTTTGGTCTCGAGATGCGTATGGGATACCCAGCGGGACGAACTTGTACGGCAATCACCCCATATACTTCGAGCATCGTGTCACAGGCACTCATGGGGTTTTCCTTCTCAACTCGAATGGCATGGATATCAAGCTGACCACGGATGCCGGCGTGCAAAGTTTAGAGTATAACGTCATTGGCGGCGTCCTTGATTTCTACTTCCTAGCCGGCAGCGAGACAGACCCGACCGCGGTGGCTAGGCAGTATGCAGAAATCGTTGGCACTCCCGCTGAGGTGCCGTATTGGTCGTTCGGACTTCACCAGTGTCGGTTTGGATACCAGAGTGAGTAAACTCGCTTCAAATTCGACATATTTCTCTATAATTTACTCACTGCGATTGATTCTCTAGACTTCGTGAATGTAGCTAATGTCATAACACGATACGCTGCTGCTGAAATACCTCTCGAAACTATGTGGACCGATATTGGTGTGTGGCACGTTGTGTCAAGTAACCTTCTCTCTTTGACTTATATTTCTGCTTTGCTTTCAGATTATATGGACAGACGAAGAGTGTTCACTGTTGATCCAAACTATTTCCCCATGGCGAGGATGAGAGAAATCGTTGCATACTTGCACTCTCATAATCAGAGATTTGGTACGTTGCCCCCTTCCACAACTGCGATTCGAATTAAACTTTTTCTTCCAGTGCTCATGACCGATCCGGCTGTCGCATACCTACCTGATGGTGGATATGCTCCATACGACAATGGCAAAACTCTCGACGTTTGGTTGAAAGCACCGAATGGCAGCGAAAGTTTAGGGCTGGTCTGGCCAGGTATGACAACCACTTGCATTTGACCGACTTTTCTGATCTTTTCTCGCACTTTCAGGTGTAACCGTGTTCCCAGGTAATGAGTTTACCCTTCTTGTCTGAGATTCTTACGATACCTGTCGCTGACATTGGCGTATAAAGACTGGTTCCACCCGAATATTCAACAGTGCGTAGCAATGACGATGCTCTTTGCCCGAAAAGACTGAGTTAAACGTTCTTGCAGGTATTGGTCTAATGAATTTGAATCCTTTTACAACCCAAACACCGGGCTCGATATCGACGGTGCTTGGATAGATATGAACGAACCATCGAATGTGAGTACTAGCCCTTATAGATGCCTGGCCCCATTTCACAGGTTTTCTCTAGTTCTGCAACCTTCCATGCGACGATCCCTTCGAACAGGCCGTTCAAATGGCTTTACCGCCACCAAGGGCAAATCCTCCTCCGGACCCGAACACACCTATTTTCGTAAACTCCTCCATGATTTCGAGTGCGCTGACGAAGAGAGATGGAGATGACAGTAATCTCTTGAATCCTCCGTACGCGATCAACAACGCTGCAGGGGCTTTATCCAGTAAAACTGCCTTTGTACGTCCTTTCCCAAACTCTAAATCTCCGTCTCTTACGATGCGTTGCAGACGAACATCAAACACGCCAACGGCCTTTTGGAATACGACACGCACAATCTGTATGGTACCATGATGTCGGTCGCAACAAGGAACGCCATGCTGGCTCGTCGACCAGGTAAACGCACCCTCGTCATCACACGCTCAACTTTCGCTGGGGCTGGAGCACATGTCGGAAAATGGCTGGGGGATAATTTCAGCGACTGGGACCATTATAGGAATTCGATTGCGGGAATGCTGGGCTTTACCTCAATTTATCAGGTCCCGATGGTTGGGAGTGATATTTGTGGATACGGTGAGTTTATCGCTTATTGGCATCACTGTCGACGCTAGACTAATTGGAAATGCTTTATGATAGCTGGGAATACGACCGAGAATTTATGCGCGAGATGGGCAATGCTAGGAGCGTTCTATCCCTTCATGCGGAACGTGAGCATCTGTTAGGTCGAATAGAGAGACACAGTGGTTTAGTGCTGAATCGGTGGTTTTTAGCACAACGCGGATACTGCTAATAGTCAAGAGTTTTACATCTGGCCTTCGGTCACTCAAGCAGCGAAGAACGCGCTCGACATGCGGTATGTTCATGCTAGTCGACGTCTATCAGTTTTCCTCATTTTGCTAGGTATCGCCTCCTGGACTACTTGTACACCACCTTCCACCGCGCCCATACGGACGGTACACCCGTACTCAACCCACTCTTTTTCAAGTACCCGAAAGACCCGAACACCTTCCCCATTGACCTCCAATTCTTCTTCGGAGATTCGATTCTTATCTCCCCCGTCACGGACGATGATACGACCTCTGTTCAATTCTACCTGCCGGACGATATATTTTACGACTTCCTCACGCTATCGCCTGTTCGCGGTCAAGCCGGATTCATCAACTTGACGAATGTCGAATTTACACAGATCCCAGTACATATCAAGGGAGGAGTAGTCCTTCCTTTACGGGAGAACAGCACGATGACAACGACTCAATTGAGGCAGACCGATTTCGAGCTCGTCGTGGCTCCCGATCTCGACGGTAATGCGAGTGGAGAGCTGTATGTGGACGATGGAGAGTCAATCATCCCACCGTCTTCAACTAGTGTCAGCTTCAATTTCAAGAACGGAAAATTGGCCGTGACAGGACAATTTGGCTTTGATGTTGGTGTCGGTGTGAAGAGGGTTAGGTTCTTGGGCGTTGACAAGATGCCGACAAAGGTCGTGGTGGACGGGAAGGAGGTTAGCAAGGGGGATATATCGTATGATGGGGAGACGAAGGTTTTGGATGTTGTTGTGGGTATTGAGAAGTTTGACAAGGCGTTTTCGGTCGAGTACCATTGATAAACGAAAGGATCGTTTCGAAGAGTTTTTATACTTGCATTAGGTCTTTGTATAACATGTGCAACATGAAAACACTTGGTTGACTCTTTCTTCGTTGTCTGTTTTCTGTGTGGAGTTTCTCTTCCAGAGCGTCCGGATACAACTCGTCCGGGGGTGTTTTTCATAAACGCTAGGTGAGGAACGCCCAGCACCGTTGATTGAACAGTAATGATTAGTGCTTGCCTCATAGAAACTTGAAAGCGCGACTTATGAAAACCACGGGCATTCCAATTGCTGTTATATTCTTGTTGAGAGTATTTGACGGCGCGACCGGCTCATGGGGTAATATAATTAGCCATGTATTGCACTGCAACTGCACTTGGGACATTTACCTCGACAATCACTACGCCTAGTTATGTTTATTACCAGAAAGTGTGTACTGTGATGCACTTAGATATATTTTCCAGAAAATGGAAGTCAAAAAATGCACTTTTCCCTTGAATCCATTACTTTCAGCCTTTGCAGCTATATTCATGTATGAAATGTGGGCAACTGCCTAACATGCCTGATATATCCTGGTGGGCAGTTTCCTACCTTCCCAAACGGGTACCATGGCCAACGAGGCAGCCGGGTGTGCTCGTTGATGGCCATCAGTGGGCGGCCATGGTAAACAACTGTCAACAACGCCGAAAACGACACGCGCGCACTGTATTTGGGCTTTGCTTGTCGTTGGCGGCGTCGTTCGGGGTGGTACAAAGCGGGGAAATAATCTAGTAATATTTTTGCACCTATATGCACCCTTTGCCCCACTGTCAGGGCGCGGGAAAGGGTGGATCGCAAATGGGTTCACCGGATGATGTCTAAGAATAAATACAGACGTGCGCGTGGGCGTTGCTTTGTTATTATTTTTGGTATGCTTTCTAAATATAACTTGCAATCAATCCTAATTAATCGTACCTGGCCCATATGAAAGATGGTATCATGACCGCTGTACCGGTACTCTAGAAAACTGAGATTGCGTAATCGTTTCAGCATTAAGGGCGAGACGCAATGGTTGATGCATTCAAATTCGGCACTTATTGCCATATTGGGAAGAAATTGCTTTGCTCAAAAGCAAAATACAATATTTTAAAGATTGATTATATCTATATAAATACATTACAATACAGTAACAAGTAGAGCAGAGGAGAAAGCAGGGGAGCTTTCTCCCCTTCTCTAAGAAGGTAATAAAAAACAAAAAAAAAAAACAAAAAGGTAGGACAAGAAGACGAGCACCGAGTTCACCATGTCTCGCGTCCTCGCGTCCTCTCCTCTGCACGCCTCGCCTCACCTCCTTGCATGGTCTTCTCTGCACCCCTCCTTTCCTGATCTCCACTGTGCGCCTCCTCCTCCTCCCGTCTTCCTCGCGTCGCACCGTCCTCGCATTTGCTCTCGTCTGCTCGGCACCTCGCCTGCCTCCTCGCCCTCTCGACTCGTCCTCCATCCACGCATCTCCTCTTCCTCGTCCACATCATTCCCCTCGTCCCCTCGCCATCCTCTCGACTTTTCCTGCCCTTCGCGTCTCCTCCCCCCTTTCCCCTTCCTTCCCTCGTCTATCCTCCCCCTGGATCTCCTCACCCTCCGCCCTTCTACCCCGCCACAACCTCCCACTCACTGTTATTTGCTGTTGTTTGCTGTCGTCGTGTGGGTTCACTCCTCTTTATTGAGGCAGATGGTGGCTGAGGAGAGTGGGGTGGTGGTAGCAAGGGAGGTGGCGATGGGCGGTGGTCGTTGTCGTCGTTGTCCGCGTAGTCCTTCCGTGGTTCTAGTCGTTGGGGAAGGCGATGCTGACTGTGGGTGGTGTGCTGGTACGCTGGTGGTGTTGACTGGTGGTCATGCTGAGGGCGTCGGCGGGGAGCAAGGGTGGAAGTGGTGGGTGGAAGCGGATGGCAGCGCAGGTGGCAACGATGCGAGCGGTCCTGTTGATGGAAGCGGGGAACGGCAGTGGTTGGAAATGACTGTGAAGAGGGAGAGTGGTGGTGGTGGTGGTGGTGAAGAGAGAGCGGAACCAACACGATGGTTGGTTGAGGTTGCCCGATAAGGCAACTTTGGCTCCGGTAAGCGATATAACCGGATTCGACTTCGTCGTTCTCGACAACGATTACGGGCTGTTAGGCAATATATAGCATACTCAGAAGGCGTAGCTTAGCAATTAAACTTGCTTAAAAGTGTATGACTGGGAAATAAATTTCATAAGATGATACAACCAAGCAAATGGACGCTCTCCGAGAAGGCCGACCTCTGAACGTGGTGATTTCGTTACATGCACACAGAAAACATATCTTTTTCTTGAGCAGTAGGGCGGTATATCAAGCTAAAAAATAGCTTTGAAATACTCTAACAGTATATAAGTTATGTTTTCTAAAACTTCTTTAGGTCTAAGGTCAGTAACTATTTGTTTTCACAATATCTCCAATTGAAGGCATGGGGGTTCATCTATTGGATTTGAAAATGTGTTCGAAGCTCGTTCATTTCAAGTTTTTGCAATAACTCAGCACATATTTAAGGTATTCAGGAAATTCTTTGACATTTGTGCTCTAATATACTGTAGCTAATATATTCTGAATAGTTTATTCTCGACCATGGCCTCAGAGGCTCATACTCGATGCCGTTGACGATGAGCTCGAATCCGGGAATAAACGGCCCGGGGAAAGAAATTACCATATTTGGCAACATCAACCAAGCCTCGGGTCAATGTTGCCTTTCCTTCCACCACCACGTCACCACTACCCTCGTTCGCCACCACCGTTCTCTTTCGCCGCCGCCACCGCCGCCACCACCACCACCATATCCGCAAGCACCGTCGTCGCCACCTCCCCTCCTCGCTGGCCACCTGCACCATCCACCTGCCACCACCATCACTGGCATCCACCACCCCTCAAGGCTCCCCGCTACCGCCATCCAACCACCCCTTGGTTGCTGCCGCCACCAGCCCACGAGCAGCAACCGCACCCCACAATCTCCCTGCGCCAGCCCCAGCGCCATCCCCACCACCACTAACATCAACTAGACACCGGCTAACACCACCAGCCAGCCACACCACGAGGCCAGGACACCACAACGACACCCACAGACAACACCGACGAGCGCCACCATCATCGTCCTCTGCCACCAGTAGCACACTGGCCGACGACGACGAACGACGACTAGCACCGCCGCCGCCTGCTTTAACGACGACGAAGACGGATACCCCCCGAGCGCCGTCCATTGCCACTGCAGTAACGGAGAAGGAGGCGAGGATAGTGCTGGGACGGGCGTGAGGTCAGGGAGTCGAGGGTACGAGGGGGAGGGTAGGGTGCCTATGGGTACGAAGGTGTGGGCAGGGCGTCGAGGAGATGGTGGGACTAGGGGGCAGGGGGGAGGGTAGGGTGCCTATGGGTACGAAGGTGTGGGCATGGAGACGAGGAGAGGGTGCGGCAAGTCGATGAGGTCGAGGACACCGCAGCCTTGGTTCTCGTCGTTCTCGTTCTCCCATCTCTTCTTTTATTTCCTTTTCTTTCTTTTTATTTCATTTCTATCATTGAACATGGAAGGGTAGCTCCCCTTCCATGTTCAATCTTTCTTATTGAAGTATAATATATGTATTTAGTTTAAATAAGCAATTTTTATTCAAAAAAATTAACATTCATGGAAAGTTGAACATTCCCAAATCGGCATTTATTGCCGTTTTAGGAAGGCATACAATCTGACAAGGACGGGATTGTTTCTAAAGTGATTATCAAGACCCGGTACAAAATACCGAGCTGCCGGATATCAAATCATTCAATAATACGAATGTATTTTAGATTCTAATCTAATCTACTAGGTTGTGCTGGACCATTCCCAAAATAATAACAGGTTGGAATCTGTTATTACTGTCCCATTTCAATCAATTCCGCAGTAACACGTAACAGTGCCCCAAAAATGGCCGAAATATGACAATTGTAATGCTAAAAACGGCGGGATGCCGAATTGATTTAATGTCGTAAATATCAAAAAAATAGACAAAAAATATTCAAAAAATCGCCCCGAGTACCAAAGTATGCTTTCTTTATAAATACAGCTACTTTTGGCTCATGCAGTATTATTTCCTCTTAATAATATGGCACACATGTTACAATATTGAGTGCAACGTGCTGAAAATTCATTCAGGTAACGGTAACATCCCGCGGATGCCGAAGCAAAAATTTCGGCAGGCATGTGATGTGTAACATGCCCTGCCGAATTGATCGAAATGGGACAGTACGGGCAACCCGAACAACCGAACGTGTCATTGATAATAACCAAAAATAGTACGCTTCTAAAAATAATTCGGGCTGACACGCCAGTCGCGCGCACGTCTGTACTTATTTTTAGACGTCATCTGGTGAACCCATTTGCGATCCACCCCTTCCCGCCCCCCGACAGTGGGGCAAAGGGTGCATATAGGTGCAAAAATATTACTAGATTATTTCCCCGCTTTGTACCACCCCGAACGACGCCGCCAACGACAAGCAAAGCTCAAATACAGTGTGCGCGCGTTGTTTTCGGCGTTGTTGACAGTTGTTTACCATGGCCGCCCACTGATGGCCATCATGAGCACATCCGGCTGCCTCGTTGGCCATGGTACCCGTTTGGGAAGGTAGGAAACTGCCCACCTGGATAAATCAGTCATGTTGGGCAGTTGCCTACATTTGATACATGAGGGTAGCTGCTACAGGTGGCTGTCGCGGTGGTACGTGGTGGTTGCAAGACAAGCGAGATCAAGCAGTTGATGGTTGACTTTGGCCAAATCGGGAAGTTCCGATTGCGGGCCGTACTTTTCCGACTCGAACTCGTCGTCTTGAACGACGCCCAATATGAGCTTCAACGAGCCATGTATACAGCTTTAAGTAGTCGCTAGTCATGTTTAAATCCATTTAATTAAGTATAACAAGTTTGACTGGCCTCTAATATGACTAAACTTTGAAAAAATCGATGTCCGAGATTGCCAATGGCTTATGACTAGCCCATGCGTGGTGATTTCGGATTTTGCACTTGCAATGAGTAGCGTATTCTACGAGATATAAAGGTTTATATATTAAGAAAAGAGTTGTATTCATTAAAGAAAGTATAATACTTAAACTATGTGTATTTTTTTCTTTCCACAAATGTGTTTGTGCTTCAAGTATCTCAAATTCACGAAGTAAGTACATGATTTAGATTTGAAAATATGTTTTCACTTGGCTCGTTTCGTGACCAGTCATAAAATGGTCTTTTTTCATGCTTTTGCCAAATATTACTTCTATTCAGAGTCCAAGGTATATTATCTATCTATTTGTATCATATTTATTTTTATTAACCCGTGCAGAACCTTAATGCTCGTCGTTCTCAACGATGAGCTTGGGCCCGGTTAATACAAGGGGGTACGCAAAATAAACTTTCAGACCTGGGGTCGGAAAGTTTTTTTTGGGGACCATAGGCTGAACCAACCAACCATCATGTGACATTCTGCCCTTTATGGAAGGTATCTGCTGTGATCTAGTCATGTGATGTCTGGATATCTCCATGTCACATGCTTCCATATTATATAATCAAAGTGCGAAATGTTTCCTTTGCTCTTTTAAAACACAAATTTTCACTTTATACCATAGTACTTGGTATGTACATGTATTATTACTCACTCTAGGCTCAGAAATGACAGAAATACACCCCCAAAACTCCAATTTTTGGGAGGTCCAAAAGTTTTTTTTCCCCTCCGGGGTCTGAACCAACCAACCGGGGTCCGGTCCGGGATTCTGATCCCAGCACCCCCTTGGGTTAATAATCGTCCCGAAGCCGGACATGCCTTATATGGCAAGTTCAACCAACCGGTGCGCTCACCGCCCTCGCTCACATCACCACCACCACCTTCGCTCGCACCACCACCACCACCTTCACTCACACCACCACCACCGCCTTCTTCGCTCACACCGCCACCCTCGCCCACATCACCACCACCCATTCGCCATCGCCAACACATACCGCCAATCCGCCTGTCCACCGCCACGGCCAACCCCATCTCACCTGATGACGACGACGACGAATGCCGCCATGTCCATCGAGGCCCCGTGCTGCTGCCCCGGTAAACGAGGAGGAGAAGGAGAGGTCTAGCGGTGGATGAGGAGGAGGGAGAGAGACCGGGCGAAGTACGAGGGGGACGAGGGGTGGGTGAGGAGGGGGAGCAGTGACACACACCACTGCACAGTGGAGTGCCCAGTGACGCGGAGGTGGACGATGACATGAAGGGGTGGGTGGTGACTCAGCGAGAGCGAGTAGTGGACGCAGAGGGTAGTGGACGCAGAGGGCGAGTAGTGGGAGGTCGAGGTCGGGCAGTGGACACGGAGGGCGAACGGTCGAGGTCGGGATCGAACGGCGGAGGTCGAGGACAGGCAGGGTGGCGTGGAGGGCACGGGGGCCAAGAGACGCGGAACGGTGAGCGCGGAGGTCGGTCGACCGGTGGGGAGTAAGACGTGGGCAGCGGGATCGGCAAGAGAGGTGCGCATGTGGCTAACCACAGGGGTGAGCCTTGAGAAAAGTAGGAAGGTGGGTAAAGAGAGGCTACAGAGTGTAGCCTCTCTTTACCCACCTTGTCATTTTTCAGTGGCTGCTCTATTTTATATTCCAGTACCATGTTACTATGTAGATATGAATTTAAATATAAATTTTATTTTTATTTTATTGAATTAGCTAGGTTTTGAAAGCAAGGCTTTCCCAAAAGGGAAGAAATTCCCGAATATGGTAGGCAACCATTCTTGTACATCAAAACAAGGACTGCTCCGCGGATGCATAAATTACTATCTAATCTTATCAAGTCACATGTATTGTGTAAATTACAAAATCGATTGGGATTAGTTGACGCACGCCAAGTTACTAATTATAGTCACCGGCACATTTATTTATAAATGTCATCCAACATCCTATTTCGCAATCCACCCATCCTGCCCATCCCGAGGGTGCGCTCTCAACAGACTTAGCAATAAATATATTCAAACTATCATTCTCATTTTTTTTTGCCATCGCAAACGATGCCCGACGAGGCGCAATAGCCAAAATACAGTCCCGCCCACCGGAAATTGTGTTGTTGGCGCTTGTTTACCAGTGCCTGCGCGTGATGGCAAGGCTGCCTGCTCCCCGCCGGCCCCGGCAGGCTCGTCAAACTCCCTGTCAGAGCCCCCTTGGTCAACTCATGGTGAGGATGTATACTCTTAGTTGGTTAACTGATGGGTTTTGATATATGATACTAGCCACTACAGGTGGTTTTGCTCAGCCCATCTTGGATACAATCTGTGAAGCTACTGGCTGGAAAGCTACATTGATAGTTGGAGGACCCGAGCCTGCTCACAATGGGCAATTGAATATTGTCAGGTATATGGTACTCGTTGTCCTCTGTCTTCGTTTTATTCATTACTTTCTCCCCCCTTTCATAGTGTTCACTCTGGCAAGACATTAGGCGATGTTCCTATGACATTTGGCCGTTCAGAGCGTCAGGAATTCAAGCAGAATGTGGTCCCTATTTTCGGCAAGTTTCTTAAAAAATGCTACAGTAAGTACAGTGTTCCTATTTTATTATTCCTTTACTGATGTGAATCCTTATTATACTTCTACAGCACCTGCTGAATGTCGTTCAAGAGCATTGAGTACGCAGGAAGGGTTCGAAGCTCTTAACGACCAAGAGTTGGCGAACGAGGGGGCAAATCTAGACAATATCCACATGGATATAGATGCACCGGCTATGGTGAGCAACAGCGAGAAGCAAGGGGTACGCAAGAAAAATTTCTGCTACATGAGGTTGGTTTATTTAGTTAAGGCCTCCGGGACCCTCCCTCCCCTCCCCCTCCTTCTATATAAGGCAACTGATGCGATCATTAGTTGCACATACGTCATAAATAAACTATAAATAACTGCACGATAGCTACTAAGTTCTAACGACGACACCGTTTTCGCGTCCCAATCCTAAACCCAGCATTTTCTCTACAATCATCATCACAGAACCAGTTGTCTGAAGGTTTCTCTAGAAGACCTCGACATGAAAGATGATACTTGATGGGATAAAAGTAGATTAGCATCGTGTTACACATACCTAGACAAATAACAAGAGTTAACTCACCTTTAAATCACATCCCGGAGAGTTGCATGTGAGCAAGTCGGCTGGTTGAATAGCTGTATTGCAGTCTATTTCAGCACATATTGCCTCCAAATGGTGATCTTCATGTGAAGTCCTTGTCCGTTTGGTGCGTCGCATTGCTAGCGTTTGGTTATCTGTAGGCACAGTCTCATTTTCGCAGGGCGTCGCAACTCCGGAGATAGAAGGCGCAGTGGCAGTAGCGTGCGCTTCAGCATTGTCACCTGCGTGTTGTAACGAAGGCTCAGGGAAGACTTCTACTGCTCAAAGACTCTTGATCAGTTAACTATGCGGCACCTTGAGAAAATAAATACCTCACCTGACATGATAACATTATTAGTAGTATTCGCCGCTGATTCAGCTGCTGGTACATCTGCAATGCTGGGAAGAGCAGTCTCTTTGGAAATAAAAGGACTAGGACTGTTTCCACCGTCTTCAGAGTCCTCTGGTTCATTACCGCCTAAGCTCTCATTGTCTTCGTTGTCCTGAAAAGGTTCTTGGTTGTCATCTGCGTCGTCCTCGTTGTCCTCAACACCACAGACATCGACATCACACTCAATGCGAGCCGTAGTCGTCGGTGATGCATCAGAGGATGTGCTGTGAACGCATAAATCTTCAGAACAACGCTAAACAGAGAATAGAAACACTTACGCAATCACTGTACGCGAACTGTGGCTTGTGGAGATAGCCAACGCTCTGTGCTTCGATTTTTTCACCTTAGCGCCATGACGTGTAGGTGCAATGATGACCTTCTTCATGAGTACTCGCTCGTCATCATGTAGACGGTAATATGATTCGTAGAGGGCCTTGTCCGTTCGATTGTGGTCCATTCCTTCCAAATGTGCCTCGAGATTGTATTTCCATACAACCTCCTTGCATCCCGGACAATGCAACGGGTAGTTGGTACATGGCTGTTTCTTGTCGAACCCTTGAGCTGATTTGAGGCGAACAACGCGTTTCAGAGGGCAGATACTTTTGATAAGATCAATGGTAAAGGATTGTCCGCTGCGAGACAGCGCAATTGAGCAATGCGAGCCCAAACAGAACCCGCAAGAGTTAGGGCGACCTTTGATACGATGATCATGAAGGATGTGCGCTCCGACATGCTTAAGGTGATCTGGACCAGAAAGATCTTTGAGCATGAGGTTGGGACACAAAGGGCATGTCGGAGAACGCTCTTCTGTCATGCGGTGTCCCTCGATGAGCTCAGACTCGCACACGAAGCATGCTTCTCCTGCGCGGGACCAGTGAATTAGTTCCTGGTAGCTAATAAGTGTTGATATGACGCACCTTTTTCACTTCGATAAGGGAATGAATCCGTCACCGGCAATGATGGTAGTCGAAGGGAATCAACTGCTACTCGCTCGTATAGGATGGCAGCTATTCCACGCAGCTCTGATGTCAGAAAGACGTAGGTTTGTTCCCCGTGGTTCCGCCCGCGTGAAGCAGCCATGAGTTGTGGATCAATCACTTCAACCCATCGTCCCTCCATATCGCGAATTAAGCTGCGAGCTTCAAAGGCGCCGTTCCATTCCCAATCTGGTTCTCCATGACCTGGCTCTCCGGCGATGAGCGAGAGTTTCATAACCTGCCCAGAGATCTTGACGTTGGGTTCGTTGAGGTATGCGAGAGGAATAGATTGAACGTCATTGGAATCATGACGAATGGCCGAAATCTGGAACGCCGCAAGGAAGAGTCTGTCGTTGCACCGCACGACCGTAAGCGCAGGATCAAGAACACACACGCAAGCTTCTTCTTCATCCGCTGACGATGGATGGGTTGAAACGAGTAATGATTCCACCTTCTCCTTGGATTCATTATACCTTGAGTAGCCCCGCACCCGTTTCAGACGATCCTTCGACTCCGAGATGGTTAAAGGACTTGAATACAATCGCAGGATACTCGCTTTGTGGGCTTTCTTTGCTGCAACAGCATTCTGGTCGATAGATATCCAAGCTTGAGGTCGTGCTGTAGCTGGTGATGCGGACTCCATTTCGACAACTGCTGATACATCGTCCAGGTCAGGGTTGAGCTCGCTCTCCATTGTGGTAGGTTCCTCCGACTGCACGGCCTCCGATCCGGTAACCGTTTCCTCGTCCTTCTCTTCATCTGTTTCGTCTCGCTCGCCCGCAGTAAGGTTCCCATCTACCAACACCATCTTCCCCTCACCAAATGGGCACAAGATATCGAAACCGCCTGCAGCTTTCATGCGCTCAAACGGCGGGTCGATGTGAGCTTCCTGCAGCTCTTGTGTAGCCATCCTAAGTCCTCCAGCCCACGCACTGCTCAGAACAACATTCTTCACCTTAACATCGCCTTTCCATGCACGCGGATTGATATGGTCGTACTTGCTCGACACTTCTCCGATGTTGGCGTTCAATGCCTTGACGTTGAGACGGCGACTTTGACCTCCGTACTCAGGATGTCGTTCAAGAATGTTGACGCATTGGACAGCCCCGTCGATGCGATTGATCAACTGCAGTATGTCCGCATTTGTGTCATTTCCTACCATCGTCCGAACCTTCCCAAACAGCTTCTCTAGACCATCGGTTCCCAACAGCACAATCCAAAAAGAGCCGTCCGGGTTATCCTTCTGGGTCTTATACACGCAGAAAAAGATGTTTTTGATCATGGACATCATGTCATAGTACGTCTGGACGGGTATAAAATCCCCTTTGTCTCGGTGATACAAGGCGAGAAGAAGATGAGCCGCGGCACTGAGATGGACGAGCTGCTGGTGTAAGGAAAGGTCAACGTTCATGTATGCGCTGAGAAGGTGATCATATATTCGGCCAAGCAGGCGAAGGACACGGCGAGTAGCGCGTACAAGAGGTGGGTCGTTTGGTGCGGCAGGAGGAAGATGGGCGATGGCATTTAATAGCTTGATCATCAAGACGACATCTTGTTTGTCGTTAGGTTCGAGCAGCGCATTTGCAGCAGCGTCAGACATACCGCCGTCGGTAAGATGCTGTTTGAGGACCGACTTGCTGATTGGAATACCATCGACAGAGAAACCCTTCACAGAGCGAAGAAGGGTGTTTCGGAAACGCTTGAATACATGTTTCCAGTCGAAGTCCATCAGCAGCTCATCTTCGCCGCAACGCGTGTTGAAGAGACTGAGGGTAGCCAGAGGGCTGGAAGGATCAACTTCGCGGTGAAGTGTGATCCCAATCAATGCACGTCGTCGCCGGGCATCGCCGTCAGTGCCTATGCAATACAGGCGACGCTGTCGAGGTGTTTGTGATTCCTTGAGACAAAGAATGGCCTGAAGGAGGAGCCGTTGCTGATCCTTAACGGTCTCCCGCTTGCAACTGCCGGATACCGCAAAGGGCTTTGTTGTGTAATAATTTGGATCGTTTGATAAGATTGTGCTTCCGACAACGGTTGCCTGAAAGTATGAAGAAAAGGATTATGTCAATGACAGTTCACAATAAAGTGATCTGGAAATCATACCTCAGTTGCAAAATGAAGGGCTCGTTCCTTCAAACCAGTGAGAACATCGTCGGCCTGAACGATGGTCTTGAACTCCAGAGCGGAAGGTCCGACGGCATCCGCATGCTCCCTACACACGCCCAGAATGAAGTTGGAATGAGGATCCCAACGCAATCTCTCCTGCACCTTGATTTCGTCTACAGAAATCGTCATCCCAAGTACAACCGGTCCTGTGGAGGCTGAGTCCATCGCGTCTGAAGGCAGTGTCGAAGTCTGAGGATAGCATATACCGAGGTTGGACTTCATTTCCGATGCCGTTGGGAACCCAGGCGAAGATACGAGCGGCTGCGTCATGATATGGCGTTTAGTTGCGTCAATGGACGGAATACCTAGCGCTTTTTGAGCAATGTTGGCGGTTGCACGCCCGCCAAGCTTGTATATGAGAAAAGCTCTCTCGAAATCAGCAGCGTTGTAGCCTCGAGGATGATACACGCGCCGAGCTGCCTTGTCTATCTTCTCAAGCATCGAGAAAACACTCGCCCCTGCACGCTGCTGCGCAGCAACAAGGCTTCGCAGACGTGGTATATCCTCCTGACTAATCGCCATTGCGAACCGTTTCCACCCAGAAATTTGCCGATTTCGAACATTGATTTTCCGAGCAGCATTGAGTGATTGGAGTTGTAGGTGGTTAATGAGATCGGTTTTTTTTCGAAGGAGAAGGAGCATGTCTTGCATAGCAAGATAGCCCCACGGGGTGTTCGGTTTAGCGCCATCCAGAGCTCGATGTCGCATACCCATCAGCACGTCATTGTTGTCAAGGTTGGAACAGGCTGTGCATGGAATTGGACGGTTTTCCTTTCCTTTCTTCGACGCTCGCGATGCACCTGAGCAGTCAGTTGAGTGCAGAACCATATGTGTCGCGCTGTTGACTTGGAATGTCCAGGGAAGTGGGCGAAGATGGTGGACATAGAAGCCATATGATGTGAAAACCGACTGCCCAGCTGGGAATGAAAGAACATAACCAGGGCAACCTTTGGAAGTGCGCTCCTCTGGCTTCCTGGTTGCTACCCGGTGCTGTCCAACGTTGGGAATGGGGGCCGCTTTCTGAACTAAAGCCAAGGGAGGAGCTGGCGATTCCAAGAGCGCTACAGATGGTTCACGCTCGGGGGGTTTTAATGTAGCGCCACTAGTAGTAGTTATCAGTAAGTACACGGCCTATAAATTAGAATGAAGAAAGACATGCCTTTGGATCAACGCCTCGGTGATCCTTTTTATTTTTCCTTCCAGCAACAGCTCACTAATCCCGAGATCCTCGACGAGCATCCTCAGCCATCTGCACAATCCGTCCATTCCAAAATCGCCTCGCCGAACTATTTCAACTATTTCATCCACAGTTTGGTTATACCCAAACATTCCATTCAAGGCCGGGTCTGCCATCTCCCAAACATCCTGATCTTCCTCGAGCTCGTCCTTTGGGTTTCCAGAAAAGCGAGACAAGCGATCCTCCTTGGTTGCAAGGGGCACGGAAAGAGGTAGGGTCGATACAACCCTCTCAAGCTCGGTGAGAAGAGAGCTTGCCGTTGAAGCTGAGGGCGGTTTCGTAGGTTCATCTGTGTCACTGAGCACAATGACCTCACGAGAAAAAGAACGAGTAGAGCGGACGCCAGATGTTTGTGGGACAGACTGAGTCGTGAGTGCCGTCACACCGGAAGATGAACCCGGCAGAGTTGATGTGACGAGCGGCTTCTGCGACTTTGAGAAATAGGACGTAAGGGATTTCTCGACAGCCTGAGACTTCCCTCCAGCAGCAGTTATATCAGAGAAATTTTTTTGGTGGGCTTTACTCGAGAGATGGTTAAGCCAGTTAGCTTCTCCGCCATAGCTCAGTTTGACGTCGAGCCTGCAAGGATCACAATAGCGAGTGCTCGAACTATTGAACTCAGATGGTTTCTAAGAATAGTTATATCACTTTTAAAAATAACACGCCTCCTTGACAGCAGTGAGAATCATACCTTTTTGGCCTTTCCCATGGCGTCTGATTGATATCACGTATAGTTGATACACGGTTCAATTTTCCAGTGATGACAGAAGCGTCCAAATGCGGCAGGTGGTTTGGTGCCGTGCATCTGCCGGTGACCCCCGTGACAAAGCAGTCCAAACACAGCACCTAAAGACGCGGAATAGGCTGGATACCATCGCAAAGGGCCGGAAACCAACTGGAAACAACTGTTATTTACATTATTGACGCTGTAGCTACGCAATAACCTGTAAAAAAATACTTTCAAATTTTATCTGATTAAGGGCTGACCTACCCCCCCTCCCCTTCCTACCCTATGTGCCTCGGCAATTTCCGGCGTACCCCTTGGCGAGAAGACATCCACCTCGCCCAACAATGTATCACCCTGCGGCATTGCTATCGATCACGCTCTACCTCAAGGGCAAATCGGTTCGTCGCCTTCTCCACTACCACCACCGTCTGCCCAGCCAAGCCCCGCACCTTCTTGCCCGCCTTCTCCAACGATGTCTCCTCGACCAACCCCCTGCCCACCTCTTCCTCCTTCTCCTGATGCGACATCGACCGCAGTGCCTCGTCAAGACGTCGCTGAGCCGGTCGATTCTCAGTCAGAGACGGTTCTTCTGCATAATCGTAAACGGAAGGGGAAGCATTCTGCTCCTACCGCGATACTGTCAGTCCCGCCAAAGCGTCCCAAGATGACGACAAAGCCACCAACAACAGTTACGACTCCGTCTGTCTCATCGAGGTCCGAAGCCGCACCTTGGTTCAAGAAATCACTTCAAATGCTTGAGTCGAAAGATCTCGGCCCTCGTTGGACAGTCCTCCTTGAAGAGTGGCGGAAGTTTGAGGAGGCACAGGGATTCACGGGAGAGTTGAAACTGAAGGCCACGAAATGGCCTTCCGTCATTGGTGACTGGATCCAGCGAGCCCGATCTGTGAGCTGGGATCCCCCAATCTCCAACACCGCTCAGTTCGGTGGTCAGATGACTGTGTGGTGGGCTGCCTTGCAACCTGCCTGGAGACTCGACAGCAACGGGCATGTCAACTTCGATTCAGTTGATGGAGACTGGGGTTGCTTGTGGTTGCCAGGACAGAACGGCCTTCTCAGCTTTATCACAGGTCTTTACTTCTGGGGTGTGAAGTGCCAAGAAATGAAAAAGTGGACGACAACAGGAGATCAGTGGGCTCAAATGGTCGAGGACTTCATTGCATTATGCAACGGGCTGCTGGCAGGAGAGTAGACTTTATTTTACATTATTAATTTTCACTTTCATTATAGAATCTACACTGTGGAACTCTGGCCAGGGAAAATTCACCTGGTAAATACCCCGCCAAACCGTGCCAAATACCTTGGCCAACAAGTCCCAAAAAACTGTTTAACAAGGACGGTCCTTGTTTCCCAGGTAAACAGCAATGAGTATAAAATGCTTGATTGACAAGGTAAATAAACCTAGTATATGTACCAAATCACTAGTTACATCTAGTAAAAGACTTAACCCAGTTTAAAGGCAAATACTACCTGTTTGGCAGGGCATACATATGTCACCAGGTAAACAGGTGAAGATACACATAGCGCAGGATGAAAATCAAGGTGCTTATTACTTGTGTGTCGAGGGACAATTAAACATCAAATACAGGGCCATTTTCCATGGTGTCAGCAGGTTAATAAATCCCATTGACCGCGTAACTTATAACCCTTAATCCAGGATTAGAAAAAGCGTAGCATTTTGTACAAAAAAGGGTATAAAATACACACAAAACTAAGCTACAGATAAGCGGGACACTAGGAGTCTAGGACATAAGAACACAAATGGCAGATACACATCTAAAGGTAGGCCAGCATCTAAAACAGAAGAAGAGGACTATCAACTTACACGTAACACTCCATGCGGCCAACTTAACCTGAGAAAGTGTCGAGAACAATCCCAGGGAGGAAGTCAAGAGCTTACCGGCGACCGCTTGCCAAGTTACATTCGCACCTATAGGCTATCACACTGGCATACACTAGTATTGAATTGTGGGTGGCATAGAACCAGCGTTAAATGCGGATGGCAGGCGAGGAGGTGAGCAGTTGCACGAAGATGTGGAGGCGGGATGATGGTGGTGGTCGGGACTCGGGAAAGATGTACTCTGCTCACCGTCAGTAATTCCTCCACCGTTGTTCTCGCGAGTCCCGTGTTTCACCTGGTCGTGTGTCTCCGGAGTCCGTTGTGTTTTCGCTAATTCGCTGAAATCCGCGTTGGGCAATTGTTGTTGCGTTGTTGCGTGTTGGATGTTGGTTGTTGCATGGTCTGCGTGGTTGTTTGTCGAGACTCGTCGTAACGACATTGTTCCAAATTCGTGCCAGCACGGCGTGGTCGCTGTTCATGGGGCCTGCGCGTATTGTGGTTGCCGTCGGTCATTGGCTCGTTGAATTCTGAGTTCAGCGGCTTGAGAAGAGGGTGGTGAGGTGCATGGAGGGATGAAAAGGAGAGAAGAATAAGGTAGAGAGACGTGGCGGTTGACAGTTGTAACTTGTCGCGACGCGTGGGGGGCGGAGTTCTGGCGGAGTTTGAATTGACTTAGACATCGGTCAATTTGAACTGAGTTGGGCATGGTAAAATTAACCCGTGAAATTAGTTATAGAATTTACCTGTTAATTCCTTGGTGGGGTGCGAGTAAAAAAGTCTTGCTATACAGTAGATACTTACCCTGTACTGTTTATCACGTCAATTTTTCTTGTTTCACCAGGTCCGGGTAATATTTAGCGAATTTTACTTGATTAGGCCCATTTTGAGCTTTAACCTGATAATTACTGGTTAAATAGGTAAATAGTTATTTTTACCACGGGAACGAGACCTTTTCACCCAGTCTGAAGTGCACAGTGCTATCTGTTACTTTGTTTTCGTCGTACATTTCTAATCAACTAATAGTTTTTCTATGTCATGTAAGTCATCCTAGTGACCGAGATTGAATCCACCCTTTGAAAGTAATGTAAGGAGCAAATACTGTCGGCCTTGACTATCTAGTGTACTAGTAGTTAAGAATCTATGCACATGATGACGAGGAGAGTCGTAGTACGCGAGGGATGCCCGTTTTCATGGGCTGCGAGCATTTTGGTACGTGGTTCATACTGCTCAGTTAAAAATAGATGCATAAAATAATAATAGATGACTTCGGAACGGAGGTGTAAAGGTACCCGGTTACCTGTATCGAAATATCGCTACGTCATAATATGAATTAAAAATAGACGTCATCCAAACCCATCCCGCCCAATCCATCCCGTCCCGCACAATATAGGGCGCGCTTGAGATGCCAAAAAATCCCAATATATCCCCCGACCCCGCCGAATTTTTTTGCGCACCAAAAATCCATCCCCACCCCCCGCCAGAGCCAAATTACCACCCCCACCCGCCCATTTCTGATTTGTTTACCAATGTTTACCTACACCCGCCCACCCAGCCGTGGCTACCCACCCACGGCGCCCTAATAGAGGAGCCTCCCTATATAGACTGCTTATAGACTGACTGCTTATACACCTCCAGGATGTATACTACTTAAGTACTTAAAGGCATATATTCATGTATGATACTAGCTGTTAGAGGTGCAACAACAGCAAGGACGAGGACAATGAGGACAATGAGGATGATGAAAGGAACCAACAAGGACAACAGGCAAGGTGGACGAGAGCTGGGCGGGGAGGTGGGAGGCAAGCGGAGCGGTAGGCTCTGCAGAAAAGGTCTAGCGCGTCGAGAAGAGGGCTAGATGACGGGCAAGGCAGAGGAGGACCAGGATGTCGACACAAGCTGATTGGGACGGGAAGGGGAGGGTCAAGTAGGACTGGGGGGAATGGTGAGGGTAGGAGCACAGAGGAGCGCCAGCCCGGGCTCAGAGTGAGGAGCTGGCAGCCACCGCCTTCGACACCACCTCCTCGGCTGCTACTACCAATGACACGGACCGTGAGCACAAGAGGAGGAAACAATGTCTGATCAAAACCAATCCAAGTTGAGTGCCAGGAGCAGGGGATTAGTGATGTGTGGGCTCAGCCCGAAAGCCCAAAGCCGAGCCGAGCCGACCTGAAAAAGCCGAGCCCAAGCTGGGCCGGGCAGTGGGCTTTGGTGGGCTCAGGGCTCGGGCTTGTATTTTGCGAGGCCCAAGCCCAGAGCTCAGGCTGCAGCTTTCTGTTACCCGATTTGGACGGTGGCTGTGAGGAAATCGAGCACGCGCTGCCCGAAATATAGGTACCGAATTCAAACTTACATTATTTTCTGTTAATTAGATAGTTGAAATATCATTTATTTTACCATTTGCAAATGTCATCCGACCGTGCGTTGAACAATCCATCGAATCACGTGCAAGAAACGACTCAACAACACCTCCTGTGTGCTCGTAATAGTGTTTAGAACCATATGTAGTTTTTATTTCATTGAAATTTGTAGTCTACGTGACTCAGCAGTCAAAATACAGTGCCGCCGACCTGTTTTTGGAGTTGTTTGTACAAGATTGGCTGCAGCATCTGCCAGGCCGCAGCCTGAGCCCGAGCCGAGCCGAGCCGAGCCCACTTTTGGGCCTGCAGCTCGGGCTTCTATTTCGGTAGGCCCAAGCTCCCAAAAGCCGGGCCTAAGCTGGGGCTTTCAGGCCGAGCCGAGCCCGAACATCACTACAGGGGATGAGGAGGGTGAGTGAGGAGGAGGTGGAGGCATGTCAGGAGGGCAGGTGCAAGTGTCTGCACCATGAGACAATGGAGGGACAAGGAGGATGGGGTGAGGTCGGGAAGGGCAAGGCAAGGCAAGGCACTGCACTGCAACCTCGGTGCTCGTCATCGTCCTCCCTTTCCAATCCCTTTCTTTTGCTTTATCTTTGTCTTTTGATTTCTTTTCCTTTTTCTCTTTTCCTTTTTATTGCTCATGAGAAAGAGGTTCCTCTTTATATGCTTCAATGTATGTATATACTTTAAATATACACTTTCTGAGAGGTAGCTACCATTGAGAAAATGAGAGGACATTACCCAAAATGGCAATAAGTGCCAAATCCGGAACATGTCCAAATTTCGCATTGCGCGGGTTGATGTCATGTGACTACCTTGCCCCGTTCCTATCAATCACTGAGCTGCCTGGGATGTGATATCATCGGTTATTATTATCCGCACGAGGTACAAATGATGGGTGGTTATATTTAACAGTGCAACTAAAAATAGCGCTCATTTATTATTAACTAGAGGCCGAGGGATAATAATGATAAGACTTATGATAATGATAACAGATATGATAAAATGATAAGGATTGGATAAGGATTGATTTAGCGTGGCCAATAGATAATGATACCAAAATGATACAGTTATGAAACCTGATTGTATTGATATCGCACATGACATATATGATATCGCAAACTACCTAATATAGTAAAGGCTACAGTAGAGAGATATAATATGCCTCTCATTCTACATCATTAATTCATGGTAGCCTGCTCTTTATGATACCATTATGATGCAGGTATGATACCATGCCAGTCAAGCCATTATAAAGGCTTTCTAATAAAGACTGACACTCATATCATATCATAAGGCAATGAAAGTATTGAAATGGCATTTTAGACAGAATGTCTACTGTATATCATAAAAGTGGTAGGTACCCATCGTTTGGGAATGCATATAAGTTTTCGATGCGACGAGGTGTGGCATGCAGGGCATAATGAGGCAAAATATATTATCTTATCTAATCTCATCGAACCCACCTATGAAACCAAAATAAGTATGCTACTAATTATAGTATGCAACTAAAAATAATGCCTCATCCAACTGCAATCCAACCCATCCAGCCTGCCCCGCCCTATCCTGCCCCCTGATGAGCACGCTGAGTGGGCCAAATATTATTATGGACCCATACCTACCCCCTAGTATTTTTTTTTCGACCCCGAACAACCCCGAACCCATCGAACGAGTCATTCCAACGCCGGGGAGGGCATTTGGTGTGTTGTTTGGCCATGTTTGACTGCACCATCCCCCTAGCACGCACCTCCGCATCCCCCCCCCCCTGCCCATTTCCTGCCCCTGCTGGGGGTATATACAGCCACCTGGGCACCTGACTCGCCTATCCCAGCCATCATCCACCCACCCTGGCACCCCCGGCACCCAAACACCCCTCACACAGCCCACCTACCATATCCGGCAGCTAGGTAAGTACCACTATAGATGTATGACTCTAATAGGCGACTACCCTTATATGATGCATGACATTAGCATATACAGGTGCCTAGTAGTAGCACCACATTGCCGCCCTTCCTTTCCTCTTCATTCCATGATTACATCCCAAGTTCAAAAGTATAGAAACCTTGTTCAATCAACGCTACATGGGATAAGGCCACCTCCATGCACACACTATGCTGTCTTCCACTTCATTCGCCCACCAACCGTCCACGTGCAGTCCGGATCTCCTACTATCCATTCGCTCAGAATTATCACAACAACCACGATAGCTAGCAAAATATGAGAACTTCGAGTTCTGATTATTTTCAGGCACCTACACTCACTCCACATGCTTATGTTGTTTCAAGCTTCTCTACCGTCCACAAAATTCATATTCTCGTCCATTCTACTCGTTGCCGCTGTGATTTCATTCCACCATCTAGTTCTTCATCTGACCGTCATTGATCAGCTTGCAATGCACATCAAGAAGCCATATCCTATTTTGAAGGACCATCTTTGGCTGACGTGGAAGTCAGCATTCAAAGTCCCGGGGAGATGTAGGGTACCCCTACTAGCATACGCACGGAATAAGCCATTTCGGGCCTGTTCACAATGTCACGTGATGCGCACAATAATGATGTGATCACTGATGCATCCCGGAAATGTTGACGAAAATAGTAATATTTTGGACTTGTCGTTTCTCTGTCGCCCAACACCCCCTCTCATATTATGAGCCCACCTTTCCTTTCTTTCCTTCGATTTCCACTATTCTGGTCAGATGAAACGATGTATACTTGTGTGAGTTCGTAGGTGAAAGGTGAGACAAGGCAAAATCGTCTCGGGGTTCTAAACCGAGGAGAGAGAGAGAGAGTGTGTGTGTGTGTGTAGGTAGGTATGTAGAGGATGAATAAAGCGATTTTAAATTGTGAGAACGGCTTGTGGACATTTAACAATGCGTTGGGGACGATATCAGCAGCATAGACTTGTGCTATCGGCTGCTGTGGGTATAAAATTGACCGAGGAAATACATAGAAAGTACCTATGTATTTATACAAGTACCAAATAGATCTAAGATCTCGAAGTAAAATAGTATGAAACAAGAAAATAAATGAAAAGGGAAGTCTCTATCAACTCTCCGGCCTGAAAGGGCATGGAGTGAAATAAGGAATCGTTGGGGAGTGCCCAAACAAGTCTAGACAGTAAGTTTTTTAGAGGAGAAGGAGTTTTGGGGAAAGGATTGTATGGTATAGAATGAAGAAATTGACTACATACTGCATCAGTGCCTCGAATCACTAGGCGGCTGTTGTTATGGATCCATGTGTATGCTGAACTAACCTGGAATTGGGTAGGAAAATACGACGGCTTGTTTTTCCGTGCCAAAAACATATTCCGATCGAATTAATCTAAGTCCGTATGCTAGATGCTGTTGTGCGATCAGCGCATCAGATGGGGCATCAAACATGCCGTGACGAGGCGATGACTTGTGTGGTTTTGTCGATTTCTGGCTATGGGCATTGTGGGTACCTCACACAGACATCGGAGCTTAATAATTAGTAAGCTACTCTGCTTAAATTTTCATCATGTAATTTCCATGCTTTACATTTTTTTTTACCTCCTTTTTGAACACAATGGCTCATAGCTACACTATAAATACAGTAGTCTACAGTCTTTAATCCCTCAGTAGTCGGTAGCCCGCTCCTACACTGCTCACCAATATGATACCCCATTCATTTTGACACCCTGTCTCGTCCTCAGTTCGCTTTCACATCGTCTTTCATCCTTTCCTTTCCCTCACACACCACCTACTTCGGTTTAGAACCCCAAGTCAATTTCATCTCGACTCACCTTCCCTTTCCAAACTCAGTGAGTTCCTCTCGTTTCAGTTGGGAAGGGATAGCTTGTAGCCTCTCCGTTTGTTGTAACTTTCTGTGCTTGGGAAAAGAGCTCTCGTTCCTTTGTACCTGTCGGGGTTTATCTTCTTGTATGTATGTAGGGTTCAACAGTGAAAAAGTAAATGAGTTTTTATGATATTAAGGAGTTCCTATATTGTAATGATTGCAACTATGGGGAGGGAAAGTCAGAGCAAGTCATAGTTTCTCATAGACAATAGAGTTGCCATAGTTTGGCAGGCTACTATGATTAGTGATGTGCCGGCTTTGGCTTGGCCTGAAGCCACTGGCTTTGGCCCGGCCTGACCTGGCTTTGGCTTGAGAAATCTCAGGCCGGGCCAGAAGCCAGAATTTTGGCTTGGCCTGGCCCAGCTTTGGCCTGAGCCGCGGCTTGGAGACAATCATGTGATTCAACCATATATAGAAATAATTCATGTGATCTCTGCCTTAGTCATCCAAAAGTGCATCAATAGGTCATAGAGTGAATGTTTTGACATGTGGTGCGGTGTTTTTGATACATCCTGTGCTCTATACAACCCTTTGTGACTCGCAAACTTCAGAAAATTTAAATTTATTGATTTATTTTCGATAAAATTACTATTTATAGATCCAAAAATCATATATATCCAAGCCGTGGCCCAGGCCAGGGCTTCTGGCCTAGAAAATTTGAAGCCGGGCCAAAAGCCAGACCAGGCCAGCACTTTGGCCTGGCCCGGCTTGACCTATTTCTGGCCCGGCTTGGCCCAGCCCTGGCCTGAGGCCGAAGCCGGCACATCACTAACTATGATGCACATTATTGAAATTGCAAGGCATGATAACAAAGTACATGTGCTATAACTATTGCTGGATCGGCTAGGAATCAATCAAGACCTAACCGCCAAGCTGTGATGTGTGCTCAGCACAACCAAGCCCTCTCGATCTAACCGGGTAACTATGCCCATTTTGGCTTTTTCCTGATGCTTGGAGTTAAGTTCAAGTATGTTACCTCTCTTGCTTACCTAACTAACATGGAAATACGCTAGATTTTCACTTTTGCGACAAATCGAATATCTAAAAGTCACATACCACTCATTCACAAGGTCATCCTCATTTTTGATAAAATTACAGAGGCTCTGGACAACTTTATTGATGATGAAAACTGTCCCGCTAGCATTTGTCATGCCACATTGCGTGGTCTTTTGATGTTGGACAAGTACTATGCGCTTACGGATGATTCAATTGTCTATCGCATCACAATGAGTGAGTAATATTTGTAACTCTACTGCCATAACTCGTCTTTAATCAAGCTTTCAACTGTACAGCCCTACACCCTCGTCAAAAAATGACTTATTTTATGAAGGCCAAATGGGAAAGGGCTTGAATCGATACTGCTGAGCAAATAGTTCACAAAGAATGGTCCAAGAACTACAAACCAAAGGATAAGGCTCCTCCAGTAGTAACGGATGATGGTGCCCTTTCAGTAAGTGCTCAAGTTGTTATACCCATTTCTGTACTAACCTTTTATCACTATTTCTCTCAGAGAACATCTTCCTTCGCAAAGAAGTACTTCAATTCACTCAATGAGGACGATGTCCTTACATCCGACACGCTCGAAGACTGGCTTGTGAGTCCCCTCATGAATACTAGCCTCAATTCGATCGAGTATTGGACTCAGATGGACGGAGGGGGCAATCGGTTAGCCCATATGGCACTTGATTATTTCTCAATCCCAGGTGCGAGAATCTATTTAATTATTTTCTTTTATCTTACACTGTTATTGACTTGGTCTACCGTCTACAGCAAGCTCCACAGACGTTGAACAGTCATTCTCTCATGGTGGGTTGACCATTTCAAAGCTCCGGCACTCACTTTCTGACGAATCAGCTCGTGCTGCCTGTGTTATGGGGTCCTGGACATCCCTAGATGGTGCAATTCCAAAGGATCAAATTATTGAATCCTTCAGGGAGAAGTGGCATTGGCCTAAGAAGAAGGCATGCAGGGAGTCCACTGCTCTTATTATTGTAGATGACTGATTTTGCATTATTACATTGTATCAAGTACTACAATACATGCTACCGTGTGCTGCTACTAGTCTAAATGCCTCGTGAATACCTTAAGTTCATGGATACTCATGAGTTTACCATGAGTACTTGTGCTACTTGTGCTTCCAGGAGTTCGTAACAGGTACTCGCCATACCCGCGGGTATTTGACCCACAGATCCAGGTGATCTGTGGGAACAAGCTGACATGATCCCGGTATGGATTCTGAGGACCCAACTACTTGCAAGTATGGATCCGGGTCACCTGCGAGTGCACTCATGGCATGTCTTATTTAAATCAGCAGTTGTGTGTGCTCAAGACCCAACATTGTCTCTTCTCCTAAGTGTCAGCACCTTAATATTCCTGGTTGTAACTTGTGCGAGGCTAGGCTGACCTCTTTTCGCTTAGATGGGACATCATAGATGCAGATGGCTCGTTTACTATCAGGAACAGTTACAAGAGAAGCCAAAGAAGCCTCTATCATAGGGTTCATAGTAGCAGCAAGAGAATACTAACATTGAAAGGATGACAAGAGAATAGATTAGGAAAGCAGGATGTAGAATGCTTGAGAGACATAATGAATCACACATATATATAGTTTCAAAGCCGAAGGACAAACACGATGTGGATTGTGGTCATGAATTGCTGGAGCAGGAAGTTGGCATTGGCTAGGGTGTTACTACAATACTTTCTTGACCTCTCTCTTCCTCTTCCCTCTCACTCTCTTCCTCTTCGCTCCCACTCTCTTCCTCTTTGCTATCGCTCTCTTCATCTTTGACCACTTATTCATTTTTGACCACTTCTTCGACTGTGAGTTAGAGTTAAACAGGTATGTAAAAATTGTGAGGAAGAAGGTGGATACAAACATCTTAAGGCTTCGCAACGCACAGCCTTGTGCTGGAGGGCAATTGAGATACACTGACTTGTGATCTGATGGGAAGACAACAAAGATTTGAGACATACCCACTGATAAAGGTGAATAAAAAAGGCACGATAGGCACGATAGGTAGGGGAAAGGGACTTACTACCTATAATGAAGGTGGGGAGGAAGTATTAGCAGGCATACAAGTAAAAACAGCTACACAACAGCATACTGTCTGGAGATCAGGAAAGCGAAATGATCAGTGGTGGTTTCACTTGATTCAAGTCAAGCAGTGGCATACTGTCTGCAGAGCAGGAATGAGGAATGATCAGTGGTGGTTTCACTTGATTCAAGTCAAGCAGTGACATACTCTCTGCAGAGCAGGAATGCGAAATGATCAGTGGTGGATTCACTTGATTCAAGTCAGGCAGCAACGTACGAACTGGGGAGCAGGAAAGCGAAATGATCAGTGGTGGATTCACTTGATTCAAGTCAGGCAGTGACATACCTCCTGAAGAGCAGGAATGCGAAATGATCAGTGGTGGATTCACTTGATTCAAGTCAAACAGTGACGTACCCACTGGAGAGCAGGAAAGTGAAATGATCAGTGGTGGAATCACTTGATTCAAGTCAAGCAGCGACATACTTCCTGGAGAGCAGGAAAGCGAAATGATCAGTGGTGGATTCACTTGATTCAAGTCAGGCAGCGACGTACCCACTGGAGAGCAGGAAAGCGAAATGATCAGTAGTGGAATCACTTGATTCAAGTCAAGCAGCGATGTACCAACTGGAGAGCAGGAAAGCAAAATGATCAGTGGTGGAATCACTTGGTTCAAGTCAAGCAGCGACGTACATCCTGGAGAGCAGGAAAGCGAAATGATCAGTAGTGGAATCACTTGATTCAAGTCAAGCAGCGATGTACCAACTGGAGAGCAGGAAAGCAAAATGATCAGTGATGGATTCACTTGATTCAAGTCAAGCAGCGACGTACCCACTGGAGAGCAGGAAAGCAAAATGATCAATGGTGGATTCACTTGATTCAAGTCAGGCAGCGACGTACGTCCTGGAGAGCAGGAATACAAAATGATCAGTGGTGGAATCACTTGATTCAAGTCAGGCAGCAACATACTCTCTGCAGAGCAGGAATGCAAAATGATCAGTGGTGGATCCACTTGATTCAAGTCAAGCAGTGACGTACTCCCTGGAGAGCAGGAAAGCGAAATGATCAATGGTGGATTCACTTGATTCAAGGCAAGCAGCGACATACTGTCTGCAGAGCATGAAAGCGAACTCATCAGTGGTGGATTCACTTGATTCAAGTCAAACAGCAACGTACGAACTGGGGAGCAGGAAAGCGAAATGATCAGTGGTGGATTCACTTGATTCAAGTCAGGCAGTGACATACCTCCTGAAGAGCAGGAATGCGAAATGATCAGTGGTGGATTCACTTGATTCAAGTCAAACAGTGACGTACCCACTGGAGAGCAGGAAAGCGAACTCATCAGTGGTGGATTCACTTGATTCAAGTCAAACAGCAACGTACGAACTGGGGAGCAGGAAAGCGAAATGATCAGTGGTGGAATCACTTGATTCAAGTCAAGCAGTGACTTACCAACTGGAGAGCCGGAAAGCGAAAAGATCAGTGGTAGATTCACTTGATTCAAGTCAGGCAGCAACATACTCTCTGCAGAGCAGGAATGCGAAATGATCAGTGGTGGATTCACTTGATTCAAGTCAGGCAGTGATGTACTTTCTGGAGAGCAGGAAAGCGAAATGATCAGTGGTGGATTCACTTGATTCAAGTCAGGCAGTGTCATACTTCCTGGAGAGCAGGAAAGCGAAATGATCAATGGTGGATTCACTTGATTCAAGTCAAGCAGCGACGTACTCTCTGCAGAGCAGGAAAGTGAAATGATCAGTGGTGGAATCACTTGATTCAAGGCAAGCAGCGACATACTGTCTGCAGAGCATGAAAGCGAACTCATCAGTGGTGGATTCACTTGATTCAAGTCAAGCAGCAACATACATCCTGGAGAGCCGGAACACGCAATGATCAGTGGTGGATTCATTTGATTCTAGTCGAGCAGTAACGTACTCTCTGGATAGTAAGGTGACCACATTATCATCCTGTCATGTGTAGATATGCACCAATATGCTCTGATAGTCACCTACCTCCACAAACTCCTTTCTCACATTGACAAAGGTTGCTACCGTGCCATCATCCTTGGAAGGTGGTAGAAGAGCCTTCGCAATAGGTGCTATCTCGAAGGTGAACCTCTTACGACACCTCCGACTTCAGATGCATATGTTACTCACACCCATAGCCACAACTTGCTAGCCAACTCACCATACATAAAAGCCCCCATCCCTTTGTGTCCCTAGCCTTGTGTCCCCACATTTTGGGCATGTTTGTTTTCTATCTTCCACCCAAACCTTCTTGATCAGCATACACATAACCAGAACCTCACCGACCTGAACAACTGTATTCCAATTATCTTCATTCACTCGCATCCCATTACCTGGCTTCACAAGACAATATCTCTCCGAGTGAACGCGATCTTCTCCAATCTTCCCTCTGAAGTGCTTTGATAGGTTGTCGTGCGCGTCCTGAGAATACAGTGAGTCTAGAAAGATGAGGCAGCGTCGGGCTCACTCACAGAGAATCGAGCCATGATCGTTGGAGGGAAAACCAGTTTCTCGCCCAGAGCGTCGATGATAGTCACGCCGTTCTCGTGACTGTACCCTACAATGTGGGCGATGCTACGTCGTACAAGGTCCGTTTCGAGGAGCCGCAGAAGGATACATTGCACTGTGGGGCCGCGATTGTGCATCGCCATCGTCAGAGTCATGTCTCCGAAATGCCAGACTTCGAATACCGTATGCAGGATCCAAATGTTCGCGACGATCCACATAGTCCCCAGCCACAGCGATGAATTGACCGCCTGTGATTATGAGATTGGATGCGCCCGCGAAGAAACTCTGGTTTACTTGGGTGGGGCCCGCCAGAGAGCGTAAAAGGGACAGGAGCATATCGTACAGAGGCATGGTGGTAGAGGTCTGGGAAAGGGCAGGAATGAACCTAGTGAGTCAGCATGCCCAGCTTTTGACTATAAGGCTCACACTGCTTTCAATGCGAGGCTGTGATAGAACGGGGGACTACCTGGTTCTATGGGATGTGGATGGGGACGACCGCACAGCTACCAGATTGATAATCTCACGAGGTGCATAGCAATCCAAGGTGCTGGGAAAGCTTTTCTTAGTCTAGGTTAGGCAGATGGGTGCACAGCCCGATCAAGTACATGATAGGCCCCTCGAATTAGACGTCCGTGCCGCTGCCTTAACGCTAGCAATGTCTTGAAGGAAGAGGAGTCTTTTCATGAGAATGGATCTTTGGAGAATGAGGAGGGTTTTGGAAGAGAAGGTTTGTCTTGCAACGAGAGGAGGGGAGTGAGAGAGATGGAGTGTGCCCAAGGAGAATGCGACTATGGTCGGGATTGGAGTCACAGATCTGAGCGTCACGCACAACGCATCATTGGCACAACGATCAATGCTGAGGGTATCAAAGATGAGGATGGAGTTCCTTGAATCAAGGACAATAACGATAGTAGTCGGTAGCGATTCGCAGTGCTTTCAGTGCAGTCGATGAAGGCACTCTCTTCATCCTGGACTCTAAGGAGGCATTAAGATCTGGGTTTCACTAATTTGTCTATCTTTCACACGAGCTGGGAACGAGTAACGAAAATTGCGCATTTTATGAATAAAGGAAGACATAATTACTTTTTCTATGCTATTCGCCACTGGAAGATGGGTCTGAATTTGCCTTCATTGTCTGATGTCATGCGCAGAAACAATGACAAAGCTGCAATATAGCACGTCGTCATTGTCGACTATATCATGAAGGCAGGCATCCCACCATCGTATCAACACCCATCTTATTCACACAGCCTCAGGTCGTCCTGGCTTCGCGCATTCTGAACGAGTAAACATCCACTCCGCTCCTACCATACACACAAACTTGAAGTAGACGTCATCCAATCGTATGGCCTTGGCAGGTTGGAAGATTCAAGAAACGAGAGTGAACACGTAGAAAGTATGCGAAGTGAAGGAGATAAGTAAGACAAGAGCTCGTACCTAGACCTAGTAAGTTCTCGTAGGAGTCATTTAGATTCATAGGCAGACGATGACGAGCTGTGCCTGATCTTGCTCATTTTTTGTTTACCGGGTTTGAATCTTCTGAGCCCGCCGCCCTAGGAAGGCGAGCGTTGGATACTCTCACCCGGCAAAAGCTCGACTGCGGGCCCATGTACTTGACAGGTTATTGGTTGTTGCGATCAGAGGACATGTATGGACGGAGAGCTTTGATTTGCGTCCGATGCTGATAGGAAATGAAGAAAGCCCCGCGTGAGTCTTGAGGCAAATGGAACGTGTATAGGGTAAGAACAAACCCACTTGAATGCGATCCCACCCAATCCTGTTACAGCCGTCGAACTCGCTCCTGACCCTCGTGCTTGTCTTGAGTTGATCTTCCGAAATACCAACTGCAAGTTGACAGGAATTCACGTCCGAGCCTCCTTCATAAATCTACTTTCTCTCCCGCAGCGACGGCCCACGCAGAAGAGATATCGGCAGGAGCAGCAACCGCGCTCAACAGCGTCTTTAACGAGCTCCAGATATCCCATTTTCATTTACATGTGGGTATGTGCCAGCATAGGCGCTGAGCTCGTAGTCTTGTGTCAAGTTCAAGGCCTGTGTGGCTCGAGGTAACAGTTATGTCCGTTGTAAGCTTGGACGTGTCGAAGGTGGAGAGGCGCTGCTGTTTTCAGGAAAACTGCACATTCCTGGTGGTACAACAGAGGTAGGGCAGTATTCCATGATTGCGGGAAATGCGGGAGGGGATAGCGGAGCTGGGATGGCTGTGTCCTCGCGCCTGCCCTTGACGCCTGCTGAAATCATTGTCGGAGTTGCGCCGATGCTTGAGTAACTGTTGGCGTAATGGCTGGAGAAAAGAGAGAAGCTGTGGATGATGTGGAGGTAAAAATGGTTGCGCGCCTGTCGAAAGCTGCTTAGATTGAGCCTGAAGATGTGAAGTTAGGAGTCGATGAAGGCGACGGGGCCATGGGCGTCGGAGACAATTAATCGGATCGCAATAGACGAGCAGTAGGTGGCGTCATCGACATGTTTGACTTATTGAGCTCGAGGCCTGAGGGTTGCGGTATGGCAGAGGTGGTCGGCGATGCATCTAATGATGAAGAGAAGATATGTTAGTACGAATACATCGCAGTGAAACAAAAAGCTAGATATCAAGAATGAACAAGCCAAAGCAGAAGACGACGACAGTAAAAAATGAAACCAAAAGAAAGGAAAGGAAGGAAAAAACAGACCTGATTCATCCCCTAGCCGATGCCCTTCCGATCCAATCCACACCAGCACCAGCACCCAACCCACGACTCCCTTCAACATCGTCCAAGCCAAGGTGTTCGGATCGTCGGAGAGTGGCTACACTCCAAAAATTGCGACAGAATGGATATCGAACGACGACGACCGGGATCTTCTAATTCAACGGCTTAGTGGTGGCAGGGTGGTTGAGTTGAGGCTGGACAGAATGGTTGGTCGTGCGAGAAGAGAATTGGACACCCGGCTGTTGCAGGCGTGTGCGAGGGTGCTGGTTAGACTTGGATGGCTATAAGGTAAAAAAGATACGGAATAAATGAATTAGTTATCACGAAATGAATGAAAGTCTGGAAAGAAGTAAAAGAACGAAAAGTAAAGAAAGGTATTCCCCGAACACTGTTTAAGTCCCAGTTTGGGGTCTCCGAGACGGACAGGTATACAACGAAGGAAAATAGGAATGAAATGAACAAAGGCGAGACTTACTTTAGGTGTGATTGCGACGGCTGACAACGTTGGGAGTCACAGTAAGCAACCGCCATTTACAACCAATGTTCTCTGTCAAGCAGCGCCTGCTGTCTGTGCAGATCCAGAGTGGCAGGGTTGACGACCTCGTATACTATTCGAAGTTCCTTGAGACTGCCTTGATCTAGGAGGAAAGCTGCAGTAATCCGAGTTTCATGAAACGAGGCGAAATCGGATGGAGAGCGACTGGACATCGAGCGAGGAGATTATGTGTGTCGGAGGGCTAGAATTAATGTTGGTCAGAGGTAAGTCGAAATATCCAGACCGATTCATACCTTGGCCTAGTATGTGTCTAGGTGTCCTTTTCGGACGTCGAAGGCGGGTAAAGCGTTGGTACCGAGTTCTGTATATAGTTGGTCGAGGTTGGGGAACAAAATTTCGTCGCGAACTTGATTGGTCTCGCCCGTTCATCTTTATCGATCCGAAACCGAGTTGATCTGGAAAGTCAGAATTGGTTTTACTCTAGATCTGTGTGAGATAACGACAGATAGAGCGATGGGAGACAGCAGTGGCGAGCAGGAGGTGGTTTAGGGAGGAAGACGACAGAGTTGAGCGGATCGCAGGGTGTCCCGATACGGATGTCCGGCTCCGGTATTGTCTGACGTCAGGACCAGGCGCCCATTTGGACTCAACTTGAACGGCGACGGCGAGCACAACTATCACTACGACCTTTATCATTCGAAACTCGACGTTAATCGATCAAGACCGACGCCCATATCCATTACTATCCATTCGGCTACGCTCGACGTGATATAATCCACGACAGTACGGACATTGGTATTTCCTTCGAAGGGCCAGCCCCCTTGTTGAGAGGGGAAATGAATGAAGAACCTTTCCTTATCTCTAACACTCTAACACGACTCAATAAACCGATTCCCTAACGGGTTATTCAATTTCAGTCGCATTCAACAGCTCGAAAAAACAAACGTCGTCGCGAGTCAGCCGGTCTCCCTCGTACTATCATCACCCCGATTGACGAATTCGAACACTATCGACCTCGAAGTGGCCCAGGATAGTCCCATTACCCTCCGTCGTCCTCCATCACGCTAATCCCGCTGTACGATGGCCAGGTGAGCTGTATTACCATCGGAGTGTTACTCAATTGAGAGCATTGTTCTTTGACATCCATCAGCCTTACGCACCTTCCGCTCAGTACTATCCATTCGACACTGGGTTCAACGACACATATGCGGGGCCTGCATGCCTGCGCTCGTGAATGACAGTTATCATAACAAGAGCTTACCGCACGGCTTGCAGGTTGTCCACAGTACCAACTGCTTATCCTAGTCTTCTCTCACGCTCGTCGCTGCCGCACTGCAAACTCATGGACTCGAAGGTCATGGCGATCATCGGAATACCAGTTGTCCTCCCTCGCGAAGAAGAACCATGTCCATGGAAGGAGTGGTGGGCATACGCTGAGAATTGGAACCCGGTGGTGAAGAGCTTGTGTGTATTGGTCCAAGGTATACGGTAAGCTAATCCGTATTTGCTATGGCTAAAACATTACTCACCTTCCATCCAGTGGTATCCTTTCAACACCGTGGTCAACGACGAGCGCAACGTTCAGGGCATACCTGCTTGAATTCGCAAGAGGCGGTTATCAGAACGAGGTAAGTACTTATAATGGGATGACGCACTTATGATACCCAAGTTCATAGGACGTTAGGATGTTCACGTTGGGCCTCCTTCTCGCCCTTGTACAACCGTGTCCGTCTGCAGAAGAACATAAACCGACATCCTTGGCGAGATCACCGTCACTGATCGTCAGAAGGTAATCAAGCACCCCAGAGGATTTCTTATTACTTACGGGTGTTCAACGCACTTACGCCAAATACACGGTGGCCTCGAATGTGAGTTTTGAACGTTTACACATATATATGTATTGTGTAGCTCTTGTTTAATGAAATTCAGTTCATTCTTCTCTTCTTTGTGATTTCCCGTTCATGATCATCCAAGATTCAATGACTCTCGAAGATTTCAATTGACGAGTACGACATGCAAATTTGGTTTTTTATCTCGCCTTGATATGGATTCTGCTAGTTTTGCATTTGTCTTGAGGAGCCTTAGATATTTCATCGAGAATTCCGAATTCGTGCAACTGTTTTAGTTAAAGTTACTCTGTGTTGTCACTGTGATACGCTAGTGATATTAATTTTGACCCTTGGAAGTGGTTCTCAACTGCAGGACTCGCCTCGACTCTCAGACTCTCAACGACATTGGTCAAGGTGATGTAAAAATAGGTCAGATACCCTTGATGGCGTTCAACCACTTAGTGAGTAAATCGTAGAGGCAACAGCCATTATCAGCTTAGAGACTTCAAACTTGGCAGGGCTAGCGCAAGTACAGCAATAAGTACCGATAACATTGATTAGTGAATCTAGCAACGTCCTCGTTCATTTCGCTTTTCCCTGATTCCTAACAACTCGAAAGACCGTTCTGTTGCTTTCCTAGCGCTTTCCGCCACACTGGATGTTGTGCTTTACTGATGTATGTGCACCGTAAGAAAAGACCTGCAGAGCCATGATAATCCCGCAGATGAAAGAAACGGGCATTTGAACGCTATGAGGACGAAAAAAGACCAGGGGGCGAAAGAGATATCGGAGAGACAGGAAAAGGAAGAGCAAAGACGCCTCCCGTGCGGATATAGAGTCCTACCAGGGCGCATGACTGAGTGGAAAACAAAGGGGCTGGAAGACGTACGCAGGACAGGCACCCAATCATGCTGAAGCGACATAGTCCGACCCAAAATAGTGACCTTGAAATCAACTTCCAACCGCGAGTCGACAGGTCTCAGGCATCCACGTCCGGGCCTCCTCCAAAAATTCCCTTTCTGTCCCTGCGCCAACGGCCCACACAGAAGAGAAAAAATAGGCAGGAGCACCAACCGCGCTCAGCGGCCCTGTTAAACAAGATGTAAACACCCCGCCGCTCGATCTGTGTGAGGGCCCATGCCCATGCGGACGCTGAGATCGTGGCATTCTCCTCTTGTCGTGTTTAACACCTATGTTTAATTTAGCTCGAGATGGCAGGTATATCCGTTGTATGGTTGGACGCGTCGAACGTGGAGAAGAGGCAGTATCTCCGAATTTGGGAAAGAACGAAGGGGCGGTGGAGCCGGGGGCGGTTTCTGTCCTCGCACTAGCCCTTGAATCGCTGAACCCATTGTCGGTGCCGCTTTCGGTGTCTGAGTAACCATCTAGATCATATCTGGGGAAGAAATAAGAGTTGTGGAGGAAATGGAGAGGGTGACGATGGATATGCGCCTGGTAGTGGCTGCTCAGATGGGGCCTGGGGGTATCGAGTTAGCAATCCGATGAAGACGAAGTGGCCAAGGATGTCGGAGACGATTGAGCGTATTGCAGTTAGACTGGAGTCCTCGAGATGCTGGAGGATTGAGCTTGAGGTCCGAGGGTTGCGGTCTGCTGGAAGTGATCGGCAATGTATCTAATAATCAAAAGTCAGATATCTGGAACGAACAAATGGGAGTAGGAGAAACCGAAAGACGACAAAGGAAACCAAAAGTAAAAAAAGTAAAGTAAAACTGACCTGACTCATTCCGTTTCCCATCCACACTGCCGATACCGCACACGACCTCCATGTGTGCCCACTTCGCCATCATCCAAGGCAGCGCGTTCGCATTGTCCGGCACTGGCGACGTTCTGCGAGTTGCCACCGAATGGATCCCGAACGAAACGACAGAGGTCTTCTGCTTCGATGGCTTGACGGTGTCGAGGTGGTTGTGTTGACGCTGGGCGAGATGGTTGGTCGGGCAAGAAGGATTCATCTGGTGCAGATAAGTGGGAGGGCGTTGATTGGACCTTGATGCCTGTAAGGAGGAAAAAGGTACGGAATAATGAATTAGACACAATGAATAAATGAAAGTCTGGAAGGAAATAAAAGAAGGAAAGGTAAAGAATACGAAAACAGAAGGAGAATAAGAAGGTTTCCCCGTGCCCAGCTTTAAGTTCCAGTTGTGGGCCTCCGAGAGGGAGATGAACACAACGAATTAGATAAACAAAGCTGAAAACCTACTTTGTCAAACATTATTTCCAACAATGTTTTTGGTTCAGCAGCATCTGGTGCCTGCGCAAATCCTGAGGAGCGCGGTTGATGGGCTCATATAACGTTCTCAGCTCCTTGGTTCGCTGGGCGATGGGTTGGAACGGGAGACTGTCATGGTGTGGGACAAAAGTTGCGGGGCGTGACGCGAATGTGCGTGTCGGAAGGCGGAGGATTCGAGGTACTGTTTGAGTGCTGATACTAGTCAGAGACAAGCTAGTAGGAAAAACGGAAATTCATACCTTAAAGTGGCACGTGTCTAGGTACTCTCTGGGTCGTCAGAAGTGGTTGCAGCGTTAGTACCGCGTTTCGTATAGTTGGTCGAGGTTGTAAAAGAGAGATAGCACGAGGAGACATCATCAGTGGCGAGCAGGAGGATGTAAGGTGGTGGATGTCAGAATTGTTGAGCGGATCGCAGGGTGTCCTAATACGGAAGTCCGGCTTCGGTATTCGTCTAACCGGACTCGGCTCGGCCACTCACGATTGTTCTGACCGTCTTCTCCTCTCCCTCATCACTTATATTTTCCATATTCTATTGCTAGCCTCCCACTATTAGCTCTCTGCACATTTACCTCCTCTCATGCATGTACGATGCTGTTAACTTTCGCCCTTGAAGTTGCTCGTCGAAGGTATCCCCGGTCACTACCTCATCAGAAGCGGGCTGACATTCTCGAGCAGCACTTGGTGATAAACGCGTCCCTCCCATGCATGTTCGTTAGCCTCAAAGAAACGAGGATGGTATCGCGACACTCGGAGTCTGAGGAGCAGGGCTCGGTGGTTTTGGTGAGGCAACGATGTTTTGGAATTGGTACGTGGTCTTCCCGCTATTTCGTGGTTTCCAAGGCTGATGGATTGGAAAAGGGCTGGACGATACCTCTGACCTGGTCGCTGCTCGGAGTGCCGCCGCTAGACTAAGGAACCCGCTGAAGATAATGAAGAGTGGCGAGTTAGCAGCGTCGAAGGAGGTTGTGGGTGCGTTAGGTTGGATATTAGTGGAGTTGGTTCGTATTCCTGTATTTTTGGTTTCTATTTCTACCTTTTCCTGACTTTTCACTTTATTACATATGTTTCTTTTGCTATGCAGATACTTCGCTCCCAGCTACTCCAAGGCATACACTTTACGCGTCCACATTAGACTCTGCCTGTTCATTGATGATGTCGCCTCTACCTCTCCTCTTCATCACACTGATGACGATGTCTTCTTCGACGATGATCCATCTCCCATACCCACAACCGCAGTCTGGACTGATACAGCTGCTTACGCCACGCATCCACCTTGCCCACCTCTGCCTGGCCCACAACCGTTCCTTTCCTCTTTCGAATCTCTGGTTTACTTTGACGTCGAAGCCGAGTACACTAAGGCATAACACGGTGGCAACGATAGAAACTCCAAATACAAGGACCGCCTACAGCGTCGCCATGTTGTCACCTACGAGACCGGGATACCAACATCGACTCGAACGTGCCGTCTTTCGCAAGAAGCACCTCCTTTCGTGTACCTGCGTCACGCTCAAGCGGATAGTGAACATATACACCCTCCCGAGCAACGAGAGTCTCCTGGCCAGGTGGAAACCCCAACACCCAGACCGAAACGGGCTGGTGTTCTCTAAAGAGGCCAAGTGCAGTAGCGGACTTCGTGCCAAATGGCTCGCCACTGCCTGGACTGTCGTCAACGAAGGGTGACGAAGAAGACTGCAATGTCGACATGGAGGGTCAAGACCATGCAGTGGACGATTGGCATAGGCGTTTAAGCCTTGTTTCTTAGGATGAACGCTCGTGGTGGGATCCAGGTCGAAGCCGAATACGGCACCGCCTCCTTGCTGACCCTCTAACCCATCCATGGCGATACCGAGGGACATGAAGGAGGCGAAGAAGACCAAGACGTGGATGTGCAGTCTGTGCCTAGGTCTCCAGCGTCTGCCCCTATAACACCTACTCGCAACTTGGCGAAACCTATCATGACTCCACTCTTGCTGAGCATCTCACGCCCAACAATTATTGCTCGGTATCCTGCAGTGTTCTTGACACTCCTGTCCTGAACTTCGTATTGGCGGCGTAGGGAATATCACCGCTACCGACTCCAAGGGTTTTCCTCTCTGTAGCTCCAGGCGGAGCAGGAGGTCGGGGCCACATTCCACCCTGACGGATTACTGTCCTGCTCTTCCAAAGCCAGGATGGTCCACGACCCAGACCTCGACGGCAATAACACTTCCAACAAGAATGCGAGCGGCGAAATCGAAGACGACGAAACCGACTCCACGGTGCTTGATCCGGATCGTGACGACCGATAGATTTCTAATGTTAAGCGCGGTGGAATTTATAATCTGGTCGAGTGGGAGCAGGCCGGGTATGGTGAAGAAGGTCAATGGGCAGCTGGATGATGTTACAATGCGGAAACTGGGGCGAATTTATAGGTGAGGCAATCTCCTTCCTCAGATTCATAATTTTTTTTTTTTCATCTCTTCATGATTCCTTACCTGTCTCCCTTCGCGACCTTATCGAAGCAGGGTAGATTGTTTATGGAATATTTCGGCATTTACCTTTAACTTCAATGTTCTTCTTGTCTGGCCGACTTGTGACAAAACAGGCCTCCTCGTCACCTTTTCTTCTTTTCCTTTCTTCTGATCTTGCAAGTTAATGACTACTTTTTGAATGTTTACTGACGGTAACCTCTCTCCTTCTCTAGCCATCGTGTGGTCCGGCATTGAGTTTGCAGACTCGCCCTCGGAATCGACCCCAGCCACAACTACTACCAGCCTTCTCATGAATTCGTCGAATTCACATCCGCATCCAATGAAGATGTGACATAGGCCAAGGAGTCGACGATGGCGATACATCTGGGAGCAAGCGTACGGATCCGATGGCGACAAAGATGAATCAATCGCTGACACGCTTGCCGCCATTGTCAGAGGGCGTCTGGAGGTGTGGGGAGTTAGAGGATGATGGGTGCGGCGTTGGAAGGGTGACCGAGCCAAGGGAACATGTTAATCTTTTTCATGTCCTGGTTGCTTTAGGAGCCTTTTTTTCCCTTTCCTTGTTACTTTTTGCTTTCTTTGCCCTTCTCATGTTGCACTTTCTTTCGTTCTTTCGTTCTTTCGGTCTTTCTTTCTTTCTTTTTGTTTGCTCCCACACTTCGTGGGCAAGGCTTCTTCCTGCGGCATGCCGAGGCCAATTTTTCAAATCCTTTGTTAACGACTATGATTCTCTACGAAGGGCGCCTTGCTTCTGAGCCCCCTTCTTCAACGTTTGGTACTCTATTCCATCCTGATTCTGTTCCTATATCTCTTCTCTCGTGTCCATGGCAGAAGTCCTCCATTTCTCCTTTTCTTTTCCGTCCTTCGTTTGTGTCGAACTTCGAACTATCTTTCAAAGAACCCTTGCCAAGTTCTAACGGTACTTCTCTCTCTTTAGACATTGGTGGTACTGAGTTCTGCATACACCTCCGGCATTTTACGAAAAGTTGCTGCATCGCTGGCGTGTGCGAACGTAGAATGGGGCTATTCTCCAGCTGCGTTCCCAATATGTGAGGTACAGTATTTCTCCATTATTTTGCTTCTTTAGCATTTCTTACCTTACATATAAAAGTCTACTTCATCTTCCTTTTGTTCGGAGGAGTATCACTCTGAGAACCTGTTGGCGGTATCAGCCTTCCGGCCGGGTTTGGACCAGATCTCCTGGTGTATGATGGTTTTCTTACTTCTTCCTACGTGTTTTCTTTTCTGCATCACTTTCTATTGGCCTAATGCTGACATCGCTCGTAGTTTATTCCGCCAAATTTGGCCTTTTACGACCGGCAGTTCCGGCATGCAGGATTAACGACTTTCGCTGCAATCGACAAAGGCAGAGGGCTGCATGACAAAAGGAAGTCGGGAAGACCATCGAGTTGAGCCATTCCTACATAAATGGCAGTCGACAAAGTCATTTTTCTTCTATACAGGCTGTTCTCCAGTAACTATTTCCATTGAATATTATTCCATTTTTACAACTCATCACTACCGCTACGGTATAAAATTCGATACAATCTTGAATCGATTCGACTTGGATCTTATCTCCATCCCATGAACTCAGTCGAATTTGACTCGCTTCGTTGGTGGGCCTCTGTCCCAGCCGGTGGTCGTCCGTGTGGATTTGGCAGTGCTTGTGGGCTTAAACGTTTCGAGTCCGACATATAGCTCCATGCCTGGGTTGCAATCAGGCACACACCCTATCGAATTGGTCAATGAGTACATCGGAAGAAGGATTGTGGAAATAGAATGCAGACTTTCTCTACGCAGAAGACCGCGCTTCCCTATGTAGATAAAATGGACATGGTTGTGTGAAGATTGAAACGAGTGAAGCGAGCATAATCGCACAGCAGCAGAGAGTTTGCAGGCGCACCAATTGCATGTTCATATGAAAGTTAGTCCTAGATGCGACAGCCTTTATCAATCTAGTGACTTCAAACTGTTAAAGTGTTTGTTTTTATCATATACATTTGACAGGACTATGTACTCCAGGAGTCCAGAACAAGTACAGCAATAAGTGCCGATAACATGAACTAGCGAACATTAGCGACGTCCTCGTTCATCTCGCTTTACCCTGATTCCTAACCACTAGAAAGACCGCTCTATCGCTTTCCTACCACCTTCCGCTGCGCTAGACGTTTTGTTTTACTAAGGCATCTGCACCGTATGCCAAGACCTGCAGGGCCATGATAGTTCTGATGATGAAAGAAACGAACATTCGAACGCTACGACGCCAAAAAAAAAAACCACGGGTAAAAGAGATATTGGGCAGAGACAGGCACTTAAGAAGGGAAACACGCACAATGAACGTCTTCTATCCCTCCCGTCGTTGAGCCGTCAGGAGTCCTACCAGGGCGCATGGCCGAGTGAAAAGCAAAGCGGCTGGAATATGCACCCAGCCAACCCTCATCCTCTTCTTAAGTTGATTGGTCTCTGCTTAAAGTATCATCGCTGCGACTCGACAAGCATCTCCGTCCATCTCCGGGTTCGAGCCTCCTTCACATATCCTGTGCCTCTCCCGCGACGTCGACCCAGACAGAGACGGCAATTGGCACGAGCAGCAACCGTGCTCAGCAGCCTCTGTAACGAGCTATGAACATTCCAATTCCGTCTTCGCGTGGGTCCATGCCGCTGAAGGCCCAAGCTTGCATCTTCTTCCCCGTTTTAGGTTAAGACCTGTGTTAATCGAAACGGAATGTATGTCCTTCCCCCGCTTGGACGTGTCAAAGGTGAAGAGGAGATGTTTTCGGGAAAACGGCACATTGGTGCTTGTGAGGCGGAGGTAGGGTAGTGTCACATAGTTCTCGATAAAGATGGCAGCATAGCCGTAGCGGGGCTGGGGCAGTATCAAACATTCCCTTGAGCCCCTGCTGAAATCATTGTCCGAGCCGCCGTCGGTGCTTGAGCTTGAGTAACGGTCGGGGCCAGAACCGAGGAGAAAGAAAGGTTGTGGGAGAGGTGGAGAGGGTACGATGCGCGTGCGCCTGTTGAAGGCTGCTCAGGTCGAGCATGGATGTGGCCATGGCTGTTCGGAGACGATCGATCGATCACAATAAAGCGGAACCGGAGCTGCCGTCCTCAACATGCTTGAGCCTCCTGCTTCAGGCCAGAGGCCTAAAGGTGCGGGTACTGGTGGAGGTAGTCGAAGATGCATCTAGTTACGAAGAAAGTATATGTTACTACAAATGCACGACAGCAGTGACACCAAAAGTCAAATAATAAGGAATGAACATGTTGAAGTCGAAGATGACGACAAATAAAACTAGAAGAAAAGAAAGACAGAAAAAAAAACTGACCTGACTCATTCTCTACCCAACACCCATCCCATCTGCACCCCATGACCTCTATGTGAGCCCGCTACACCATCGTCCAAGGCAGCGCGTCTGACTCGTCCGAGAGCGGCAACATGCCAAATACCGCCACCAAATCGATATCGGACAACAATGACAAGTGCCTTCACGTTCGATGGCCAGGTGGTGGCGGAGTCGTTGAGTTCAGACTGGACGAGGTAGGTGGTCGAACGAGAGGGAATTTAGAGACCCGTCTGTTATAGGCGTATGCGAAGGTGCTGAATAAACTCGGATGCCTGTCAAAGAGAGAAAAGAACATTGAATAAATGAAGATATCATAGGAACTGAGAAACAAAAAGCAACAGCCACCTACCAGTATTCCCCATTCGTCAGCACCAGATGCCTGCTGGTCTCCTGAACTACTCGCAGTTCCTTCGTTCACTGCCAACTGGTCTGAGATTGCCTTGATTTAGGTGGCAAGCGGAAGCAGTCTAGGTTTCATGAAAGGAGGAGTAATCGGACGGGGAGCGACTGCACATAGTGTAACCACACTGTATGGTAACACACGACCCTAAGGACAGTTCCAGTGTACCGTATACATTGGGCCCAAAGGACGCCTTTGGCCTCTGGGCCATAATGCCATATTGGGATGGTGGATCTGCCTCTTCCTATTGGTCAATGATCCTCCCTGATAGTCTCGCGTGCACCAACGAACAGGCGCACGTAGCGTCGGCGTTGCTTGTAGAAAGTATACAGATAGGCGCGCACGGCGCATACAGTTATTCAGAAGTATATACACAATAACAATGCATGCGCGCACGGCGCCGGTCCGTAGGTTCTGTGGACAAACAAAGAGGCGCGCACAGCGTTAGTTTGGAAAGTGGAAACATAATAACAATGTAGGCGCGCACAGCGTATACGGTTTATTCAGATGTATATACGCACGATGACAATGGATGCGTGCACGGCGCCGAGTCCGTAGGTTGGACATTTGTCCACATAATCAGGATGTAGGCGCGCACGGCGCCGACGATTCGTCCAGAACATATATACACAACAACCATGTGGCGCACAAGGCGCAAACGGTTTGCTCTCGTTCTGCCCTATCGACTGTGCGAACCACACAATGTGCCGGATACCCCAGTTCTACCTAGCGCATCCCAACCGTCACGGCCCTGGCAAATGAATAGTCTTAGCCGTTCTACCCGTGCCCCCCGTCTGCCGAGGGCATTGATACTACACGGCCGGTCCAGCCGTTTTATCCGTTACACCACAATGCTGCCGCTGGAATTCAATATAGGAAACCGTTCTGGCCGCTCTGTCCGATAGGCTACGCATTCTACAACCAGGGGTTTTGATTGACAAACTACAACATCCATGATTCCTAGTGATGTGCTGGCTTGGGCTCAGGCCAAAAGTCAGCCCAAGCCAAGCCCAAATAAGCCCAAGCCGACCCAAGCCCAAGTGCGGGCTTGGTTGGGCTTTTGGCCCGGCCTCAAATTCTCCAGGCCAAAAGCCAAGGCCTGGGCCAAGGCTTAGGTATATAGGGGGTTGCACATCCAAATATAGTAATTTTGGCAAAAGTAAATAAATATATATGAGTTTTTCCAATGTTTGCGAGTCAAAAATAGTTGTATGGAGTGCAGAATGACACAAAACATTGCACCACATGTCAAAACACTTCTTATACAACTTTTTGATGCAATTTATGGATGACTAAGGTGTAGATCACTTGATTTATTTCCATATACGGAGTAGTCACATGATCTTTTCCAGGCCCAGGCTTAGGCCAAAGCCAGCCCAAGCCAAGCCCAAGTTTTGGCTTTTGGCCCGGCCTGGGATTTTTCAGGCCAAAGCCCAGGGCTTCCAGGCCAAAGCCAAGGGTATCAGGCCAAGCCCAAGCCCGCACATCACTAATGATTCCATGTCATATCCTATTTCAATCCTCCTTCGGCTCTTCTGTATTCCCAGGTTTAAAGTCAGCAGCAAAGGAAGCTGCCTGGTGGACTCGAGCTTGAAACTCTTGTGCGGTGCTGAGTGAATCTCTCAAGGCCTTGTTTTTCTCCATCTCTGCAAGATACAACCAGTGACAGGCATCCTTGTAGGAAATACCCAACCTCTCCTGAAGAGCAAGAACCTCTGCATGCAAATTAAGACGTTCATGATTGCTCAATTCCTGTTGAATGTAAGCAAGTATGTAACAACACAGAAGAAATAAACATACGGGATTAGGGGGATACTGTAGTCGCACAACGGTCACATTGGCAGTTTCAATGCTGGTTTTTGAGCCATCCTAACATGTGAAGAGTGGGAAGGACAGCGCGGGCGGCATAAGCGGCGGACAAGATGGTCAAGAAAAGTGTCCTACTCACTCCATTCAACTGCTTGTTCACCTCCAACTCAGCCTTCTTCTGGTATGCCCCTCGTTCATGTGCATGATGTTCAAGCCAATGCTTTGGCACACGCACTAAGCGTTCCCCCTCCTCAAAAGGCTCGACCAACTCAACAAATCCGGCAGGTAAATCAAGTATGACTTTGGGAGTGGCCGGTTGCGATGGATTCACAGGCAATGTGTTATCCATAGGACCATAGCCCCGCAGTTCGAAGGTAGATTACCACTGGATGACATGATGTATGTTTGGACGTTTTAATTAAAAATTAAGCGTGAGCGTGTTGAAATGTCAGTTTGTTCATGTTTACCCTATTTTGGTCATCATAACATGTGACACGTTCTGCAACGTGATCACTTTTTTACAATCTAGTACTTGACGCGTACTACCACCAAAATGTCTGGAACTACCCCCACTCCTGCTTTTGTTACACAAGCCCTGAATGAAATGACGGCGCAGATCCAGTCTGCCATCTCAGCCAATGGTCTTGTAGCATGTGTTGAAATCCTATGTGCAAAAATGGTGAAAGCTTCCCACTTTAAAAACTGCTGTTCCATGCTGAATAAGGACCCGTTTACAGTCCTCTTTTGCTCAGTATCGCGCTGTCCCTTCCCTGACCCCGATTCTGATCGCTGACAACTTGATCTGGACCCTGATTTGTGCGTACAAGATTGCCCTTCGTGACGGGCAGACCACAGGTCTTGAGCAACATCTCCAACAGGTTGCCCACACTTACCTTCAAAGCCATCCTCTCCCTCCAAAGGCCGAGGAGCCCGCAAAGCAGTCTCCGGAGGTTGTTGCTGAAGGTGGTGACACGAAAGGGAAACAAGCTACGAAGCCATCTAAAAAGAGAACTAAGGGCCAGGACGCGACTCCGACCTCAAAACCTGTGGATGTGAGCAAACAAGTGCGGGTACTCAGAGGTCCATTGGATAGCGAAAGAGTGGATGAAGATGTTAAAGCCGATTCCAAGTCGAAGAAGCCGGAGGGCAAGGGAAAGAAAGGAAAGAAGGTGGAGGGGAAGGAAGCTACTTCCTCAAAAGCAGATCCAGTGTCAGAAGAAACTGCTGTGGTGCATGTCAAGGAGAAGAAAGTTGCAAGACCATGCACTCAGCCACCAGCGGCATGACCTATGAACTCGCTCGCCACAGCCCCGCCGTCAACAAAGTGTACATTATCTGATGTAGAGGGAGCGGAACAAATTCCAGCAAAACGTCAGAAGCCCGATCGTCCCGCGCCGCCCGTACCTACCGCCCCGTTCGCCCCGCGCATTCCGAAGGGAAAGGTGGAGACCCAGCGGCCAGCTATGGCTGCTTCATCATCCTCCTGACTTGACCCCGCTCCCACCAAGAACAACAATGATTACGTTCTTAGTATGGATGAAGACAGCCAGGACGATGAGGAAAGCTGAAGTGTAAAACGACGCTGTGCGTCCACATCTACCCAACAAAGTGGCCAGGTCCTGCATGTCAACCTCCCCTCGCATCGAAAGTGCGAACGTTGCATGGCAGTAACGGGGTCGCCATGCGTGTTGAAGTTCAACATTCCTATAAAGCCGGTCAAGGTCATAGGGGACCATGTCAAACTAGCGTGCCAGGATTGTCGAGACAAAAAGCAGAAGTGTGAATGGCATGCCTTGCCGCCTTTGCCAAGTGACGTGCCAGTTGTTCATTACGACCCAATTCAAAAGGCCGAGGTAACAGGCAAGGGGAAGGAGAAGGAGAAGAAGAAGGAGAAGGATGATAACGACAGGGAGCACAAGGGCAAGGGAAAAGGGAAAAGGAAGGAAACTGTTAGGGTTGATCCGAGCGATGACTCTGCGGAAGAGTCGGACGGTAAGGCGATGTCTCAGAAAAATGAATACAGGCTAATGTGCTATTTTCTTTGTAGTGGTGGCGGTCGCGCCGCGCGCGGCGGCATCCTCAAATGAAAAGTGTACGCTCTCCCTTAACAAAGTTGTTTCCTTCACTGAACATCTGTTTAGTTCTGTTACAGAAAATCAAAGTCCTGGAGGATGAGCTCCAGGCGACGAAGAAATGGGTTGAAGAAGGTCGGTCTTCATTTCTGTCTCATAAAATAATTTACTGACTTCAGCTTTTAGGCCCAATGCAACGAATCACCTCACTAGAGAAGTCCGTCAAAGACTTGAAGGCTGAGTGGCAGAGGCTGCACAGTCAGGGTCTCATGAAATCGGCTGAGTGGGCAGGGAAATTCACCACGTTCAAGAAACATTACGAAACCCACTGGAAGAATCTTGCAAGCAAGGACGAGGTTGATACCCTCCAAACAAGCATGGAGTTCCAAGGCGAGCTCATTGCCCGCCTTCGCACCAGAATCGACAATATCGAGGACACTCAAAAACACCTCGAGGATGGTATCAAGAACATGGAGAAGACACAGGTCATGGACAAGAAACAGGTCCCATCTCCATGCCCCAATACCAGCGCTCCGCCCGCCACCGCCGCAGACGCTCAAGATAATGAGAACGAGGAAGAAACCAATCGCAATGTAGCAGGCGAGCGCGGCGGGAACGGCGATCCTCATGAAGAAGACAAAGACACGAGCGAAAATGACGGTGATTCCTCCGACAGCGATGGCCAGGGCAATGCCAATGCCACGGACCCTGACCAAGAAAGTGATGTTGATGCAGAGGAGGCTCCGGAGGAGGCTGACCAGGAGAACGAAACAGAAGAGGATGGCGACACCGGCAATTACGGTGCAGACGGTGAGGCCGCGGACGACGGCACCAACGGTGTAGCGCCCAAAGACGTCAACAACGACGGGGACATCAACATGAAGAAGGAGGACATCAGCGGACCCGGTGCAGAAGATGTCGTTTCTCAAGAGGACGTCCAGGTCAAGGATTTGGGAACTCCGACCAAGTCTTCAAACACACCCCTGCGACAACTCGTTCATTATTCGGACGGGGAGGATATGGAGATCGAATCACCTAAATCTGCCGTTTCTGTCAAACCCGTCGCACCATCCACACCGTCCGCCCCGTCTCATGTGAGTCCACCGCCTTTGAAGGCTGTCCCTGATATCATGCCGTCCTTGCCGTCCTTGCTGCACAGACCTCTTCCTGCTACCCCTTCGCCATCACATCTTAACAATGAAGAGTCTGTTGAATGGTGACGGGTGTTTTCTTCGGGGTTTGTTTTCACGTGCTTTTTGGATTTCTTGTATGTACGCCGTATAATATTTTTGTCATGTTTACTTGCTCCTGTCAATATAATTTCTTTCCCCTCTTACCGCCTCTTACCGAATTTGCATGTCCTCTGAATAAGTGTGACAAACAAGTTACATTCAAACTAGGTATTCATGGGCATAGGACAAAACCCGTGGCACAGATGCGTGGTGCGTGGCAGTGCGTGCAGATGCGTGCAAAGTCCGTGAAGATGCGTGCAAATGTAACGGAGATGCGTGCATGGGTAAGGCAGGTGCGTGCAGGTGCGTGCTAGGTGCAATCGAGGTGAGTTCAAAAATATATTTGAGTGACAGAGGTTCATCTGCATGTCCGCCGTCAATGTTGTCCATACAGGTGAAGTGTGTTTCATCAATCGAGTTGTTAGTTGTAGTAATCTCTTGTAGTACATCAAATATTCATAAGTGAAAGCAGTATAATATATTGGTAGATAACTAACGAATTCGCGCGGCTAAGTCAACCAAAAGTCAACCTTTTCTTCTCTGTACCACTGGGCAGCATGCAGTGTTGTCTCGTCCCGTTCCCTGAGGCGTCTTGGAATGCGCTTTGCTTTTTCTGTGGTTGAATTGCCGGGCTGCGTGTCATCATGATATTCCGCGCCTGACTTCTCTCAGCAAACACAAAAGAGATAAAGAGATTTTCAACCCGTTTTCTCGTCTGTAAAGTCACTGCAAGACACATTCTAAAAAAGTCCGGTGACAGATTGGGAGACCTCAGAATGACGGTCAATAGTCAATATTATCATGAGGTTAAATTTTCGTCCTGGAGAAACTTACCAAGACCCCCATCTAGTAGCACAGACAAGAGAGGAGGAAGATGTTAACGTGTTAAGCATCTTAGCCTCACATTCTCTGATTATATTTGTTCCCTCTATGTTAACTGACAATCTAAAATTTAACTCCTTTCACTGCATAACCCAGAATACTTGTCTACAGACCGCTGAAGTCCAACACCACTGCGACTCGAGTCACTCGGCCCTTACAGAGTTCCTTCAACGCTTTTCATGGTGCGTGGGCGCGCACACCTGATGCGTGCACTATGTTTAGATGCGTGGAGGTGCGTGCCAGGTGCGTGCCAGTGCGTGCCGGATGCGTGGCGGTGCGTGTCAAGTGCGTGCCAAATACTACCGGTGCGTGGCGGTGCGTGCCAGGTGCGTGCAGATGCGTGCAGATGCGTGCCGGGCATAAGTACTAATGCCAAGGTGCGTGCAGGTGCGTGTCAGAGATTTCCGGAGCCGCATTTGTGGTTCCAGCTTCATAACTAAGTTTGACCGGGCAGTACATAGTATATATCCGGTAACCCCAGATATTTTCTATGCTCTGAGAGTACTTAGTTGAAATGAAGTACGAGGCTGTATGATAGCAGTGGCTCGCATTTAACTGGACTCAATGTGTTGGATGTAACTGTCTGGCCGACTGAATTATTCTATATCTTGGTAAATTTAGTGTATTAGTCTACTAGTGTCCCCAGAATTGTTTTCAGACTTATGTCTGTCTAGGAGAAGGCGAAATAAAGGAATACATTTGATGTTCTCACTTTCCCACGGACTCAAGTAGTCGTACATGCATGCTTCTGCTCAATACCTCGCTCAATCAACTTGAACCCACGTAAGCCGGCAACTTACATCAATTTTATAGCAGTATAATACTACATACATTAGGTGGAATATAAAAAAATTGCTATATGAGCCCCTTGCAAGTGTCCGTGCAGGTGCGTGCATGCGTGCAGAACCGTGCAGATGCGTGCAAGTGCGTGCAATGCGTGCAGGTGCGTGAAAATGGCTGCACGCATGCGTGCACCCTGCCACGGGTTTTTCTATTTGCCCGGTATTCATAAGAGGCTCAATCATTTCGTACTCTAGGTTTTCGTATACGTTTCTCTGGTAAATCAGACAGGCGTGAAGCTTCATCTAAAGCTAAGTCATCACCGCCTTTCCTTTTTTTCCCTTGGCCTTGCCCACTCAGTTCTTTTTCCGGTTGAGTAGCAGGCTCCGGGGTGCCATCTTTGTTTCCTTCATTATCCATGATTGCCGATTTCTTTTTTAGTTTAATTTTTGGTATAGGTCTAGGTCTTGGACGAGGTATTTTATGAACGGTTTTGAGACTGGTTGCAGTTTCAACCTCAAGAGTGCCATGGATCATTAATGTTAGATCATTTGGTCCGGGGCGCGCGGCACACACGGCGGGACCGGGTGCAGCTGGCACGGATAGGATAGGTGCTTTTGTACTTGCTGGAACGGTATGCACGGCGACACCGGGAAATGGAATCCTTGCACCGGGTTCAGCTGTCGGAACAGCCGCAGTGGCAATACCTTGATGAGGAAGGACGGGGATACTGGAGGGCGTGGCAGCCATGTAAGCTATATTTCTATATCAATATTAGCATTTTTCCTAACCAAAATTATGTATCCTGGACACGTTTTTCCTACCTTCCTCTTTGGGAACACTCTTCCAAAGATTTTCACTGCGGCAGGCAGTGGCATAGGTGGGTGCCCCAGTAAACATATGTAAACAATGCAGGAAATGGCAGCACGGGTGGTTATATTGCAAAATGGCACCCAGCGGGGGGTTTTGGGCGCCAAAAAAGCGTACCGGTGGGCTCATATAATATTTACCTACCTAATTCAGGTGCGACCCCTGCCATATAGGGACGGGACGGGCTGGATGGCTCGAAAGCAGTTTGGATGTAGTTAATATTTAATGAGCACTATTTTTAGTTTTATTTCTAAATATAAATGGCCATCAGGTGTACCTCGCGCTTTTAATAAATGATGATATCATTACCGGTAGCTCGGTAGTTCACGGAAACCGGGCTTGATAGTCACCTGAGCATCAATCCGCACCTCGCGAGATTGGATGCCTTCCGGATTAGGCACTTTCTGCCATTTTGGGAATTGTCTTTATTTTCTCAAAGTCAGGGTAATATTTGAAAATTGTTTTTAGGCTATGTAATTACATTTAACTATACTAGAAAACAGCAAAGGGGAGAAGCTTCTCCCCTGCTGTGCTATTGATGGAAAGAAAATTTAAAAAAAAGAAAAGGGAGGACGAGGAGGACGAGGAGCAATGTTGCAGTGTCCTCGCTTCCTCACGCTCGCCTCGCCTCACCTTCCTCGCGTCTCGCGCTCGCCTCGCCTGCTTGCGTGCTCGCTCGCATGCGTAGCCTGCTGTCGCCTCGTCTCCCCACCTTGCCTCGCCTCTCGTACCCCTTCCTCGCGTCACCCACCTCCCTTCTCCTCTTGTACCCCGTCGGCACCTTTCTCTCCGCGCCTCACCCTCTCCTCCTCTCCCGCCTGGCTCGGCTTGCTCTCGTCGCCCTCTTGTCGTCGCCTGCCGTGTCCTCCCTCTCCTCGTTGTGTCGCGTTGCGTTGCCTTCCTCACCCTGCGGTCACCCTCCCGACCTCACCCTGTAGCCGCCCTCCCTGCCTCACCCTGCGGCCACCCTCCATGCCCCACCCCTGTGCTGACGCTCATCCCTGTCCCTCGCATCGCATCACACCCCGCCCCTCCACCCTGCATTCGCACCCGGCCTCCTTTCCAACCCCCTTCCCTATCCTCGATCACGCATTCTGGACGCTTGGTGCGGACGTGAAGGTGCAGGTGGTAGCGCGATGGCCGGTGAACGAAGGTGATGATGGCGGGGCGGCTTGTGCTTGATAACACGGGGGCGGTGGCGGCGGCAACGACGAGTGTGGTGGTGGTGGTGGTGGTGGTGGTGGTGTGGCTGCGGTGGACACAGGTGGCGATGGCGATGGTGGTAACGAGCGTGGTGGTGGCAAAGGTCATCGTCGTCGTCGTCGGGCAAGGTGGTGTTGTCGGGGAGAGTGGTGTCGTCGAGGAAGGGGGAGGACGGTGGAAATGAGGCAGGTGGAGGCATGGAAGGGGTGGCGAAGGTGGCGAAGGTGGTGGGCTGGTGGTAGGTTGTTGGTTGAACTTCCCCGATATGGCAATTTCGGGACGCGGCCCGCGTTTATCTGGGCCCTGAGCTCATCGTCGAACACGACGATCCTGAGGCATTGCAGGTATTATCGGCTGCATTATATACACAGGATAGTAGAGTATGTACAATAGAATATAAATGCAAAGAATTTTTTTGAATATAACAGAATGGTAGTGCTTTATTGGAGAATTTCAAAAATGACCGACTTGCGAACACTTTTCAAATCCATTAAACTAACATGATTCACTATATTCCAAGTACTATTAGAAGAATAATATGTGAGGAAAAAAAAACTCGAAAATATGAATCTATTGTACTGTTGTACTAGTTTAACATATTTTTTTTGTTCATAAACCAAGCCAATGCCATACAAAAAAATCTTTTTTGCTGCGTACATTTGGCTGGATGTACGAAATCACCTCGCAGGTGTCTCGGTCATCTCGGCAATCGACTTTTTACTTGATTATGCACGGCTCAGTTATTATTTCTATACCATTATGAAGTGTAATTAAAATTCAAACATATATATCTAAGCTGATTGGAGTATTTATGCTGTACCTTGCCTGTACACGTCGTGCACGACGACGAGCGGATTCCGGTTATCGAGTGAACCGGATCCGGAGTTGCCATATCGGGCAACTTCAACCAACAATCACGTTGGGCTCGCTCTCTCCTTTACCACCACCACCACCACCTTCCACCTGCGCCCCCACCTGCGCCACCACCACCGTCCACCTTCGCTGCCACTGCCACCACCGTCCGCCTTTACCACCACTGCTGCCACCTTCCCCGCCGCCCCTCCGCTCCTCCCACAAACACCCCTGCCACCGGCTTCATCCACGGACCACCACCTTCCCCGACGACGACCACCTCCAAACCCGACGACGACATCGGCGGTCGAACGCCAGCACAGGGTAAGGAGGACGAAGGAAGCGAGGTGGAAGGCGAGTCCGCCGGCAGGGTGAGCAGAGGAGGGCGGGCAGCAGCGCATTGGGGGGGAGGGTGGCACAACGAAAACGGCAAAGGAGGGAAGGGGATGGGGAATGGGATGGAGCCGCGTAGCGAGAAGGAGGAGAAAGGCGAGGGTCGGGAGGGGTGCAGGAGGTGAGGAGAGGGTCAGGAGGTGAGGAGAGGGGCGGCCAGGCGAGAAGGAGGGACGAGGGACGGCACAAGGTGGGAAGGGGTGTGGGAGGCGAGAGCAGAGGTGAGAGGATGCGAGGCGAGGTGAAGAGCAGGGGGAAGGGAGGTGCGCGAGGCGGTGGAAGGAGGAGGAGGAGCGGAGGAGCACGACGCGACGCGAGGAGGGCGCATGCAGGGTAAGGAAGGGGCTAGAGACGCGACGCGAGGAGGAGGAGGTGTAGGGACAGACGAGAGGATACACAACCTCGGTGTCCTCGTCGTCCTCGCCGTCTGTTTTTTTTTTTTTCTTTTCATTTTATACCAGTGTCGAAGGGGAGACCTCTCCTCTTCACTATTTTCAATTTAGTAGAATGTATGTATGTACACTTTGTTTAAATAAATAAAAATTTCAAAACATTTCACTTTTGAGAATGAGCATTCCCAAAATGGCAGAAAGTGCCTAATCCGGAAGGCATCCAATCTCGCGAGGCGCGGATTGATGCTCAGGTGACTATCCAGCCCGGTTTCCGTCAATTACCGTGCTGCCGGATTATGATATCATCTGTTATTAAAAGCCCAAGGCACGATTGATGGTAGAATATATTTAGATACATTTCTAAAAATAGTGCTCATTAAATAATAACTACATCCAAAGCCATTCCAAGCCATCCAGCCCGTCCTGTCCCTATATGGCAGGGGTCGCACCTGAATTAGGTAGGTAAATATTATATGAACCCACCAGTGCACTTTTTGGCGCCCAAAACCGCCCACTGGGTGCCATTCTGCAATATAACCACCCGTGCTGCCATTTCCTGCATTGTTTACATATGTTTACTGGGGCACCCACCTATGCCACTGCCTGCCGCAGCGAAAATCTTTGGGAGAGCGTTCCCAAAGAGGAAGGTAGGAAAAACGTGTCCAGGATACATAATTTTGGTTAGGCAATATACTAAGGTTGATACATGAATACAGCCACTACAGGTGGGCGTGGCGTGAAGGGCACGGGCGGGTGGCATCTGAACAACTGGTCGGAACCGGGCGTTTTGTAACTGGATTAGACTTTCATTAATAATGAATGGGTCCAAAGGGGGGGTGTTTCGCTGGATGGAATCATGTTCCGCCTCCTGGTCAGAATGAAGGACTGGCGGTAGCGGAGAGGGTAGATATGAGTCTGTCTCCTCCATAAATTGGTCATTTGACGAAGGCAACTGGTGGCAGAACAAGTCTCTGGATGCCACCGCGGCCGACGCCTGCGGCAGCACTTCTGTCGGCAGAGATTGCCCCGTTGCTAATACATTGGTGGATGGTGGTAACGTTGCCTCCCTAGTCGGTGAAATTGAATAGAGATCTTTGAATTGAATAATTTGACCTATTGTTGGCTGTTTTCGTTTCTCTGCTTGAATTTCAGAATGTGAACACTTTTCCATACGATCCGGTTGAACTTCCTCAGCATTCATGGGACCTTCTGCTGCATTAGCAGCATGGAATGAGGCTGTGAAAGGTGGATAGGGAGCCAATATGATGTCGCCCTCATTTCGTGACTTGGTAACTTTCTTGAACCGGAATACATTGTCAATTGCGCAGAACTGTTGACGTTGATAAATATGTTCGAAGAAGGCCTGAATTTCATTTTCATTGACGTTGCACGGATCGCGGAATTTGAATCCAGATGGTAGATAGCACGGATCAATGAATATGTTTATTTTCTGTAGTACCTTGCTGTAGGGGACAGGATCATGGCGTCCAGTGGCCAGATCTGCATATGGCCGTGGCCGCCGAGATTAGTCTATCGGAAATTCTGCCCAATTGGAAAGGCACTCACGATATTGTAAGGTCAAGTACCTACGGAACAGCCTCTCTAACATCTTCTTTGGTTTTACAAGTGTTCTAAAGGTGTCCTTTAGGCATGGAAAGCCGGTGGCGGGGTCAATCTCGATATAATGGTCGTAACCATGAGCAGATGTGTCCTTTGGCAAAGCCTCCCCATCCCGCTTTGCTAGCAGTCGCTTGAGACGAGCAAGAACCTGGCATTTGAATGCCATTACAATACCCGGACTCTCCATCTCGAATGTTGTATCTGTTGGAATAACCGAGATTTACAAGCGCACCCGAAATAGTCATGTGACGGCCGCAGGTTATCTCGAGGAGATAACATAGGATTGGTACCTGTAATGTACCTTTCCACCATTTCTTATGTCTGCCCCTCCCCTTTTACTTTAATTAAAATGTAGTGTATTCATGTATTTAAGACGTAGATACATTAATACATCCCTCGCCAGTTTGCGAGGGTCCCTACTCTAAAAACCCGAGTGATCGCGAAGACCCGGTCATTTTAACACAAACTGGCATTATACCCTCACTCGAAGATCGATCACGAGTCTGCTTTATCTTATCGGCTTGCTTAATCTCTTAACGACGACGACGACGACGACGACGACAGGTTACAGGTACCTTAAAAACTGAGAAGACGGTTGCAGCTCCGATATCGCTGTAGAAGAACCCCTCAGCTTGATCGAAGATTCAAGTTGTATTGAAGAACCCGCCGACGAGACCGGCAACTGAAGAACCCGAGCCTGCCGACGAGACCGACGACTCATTGATTGATTGACGACCACGAGCTGCCGACGAGACCGGTAACTCCGAAGAACACCTCCGTAATTTCCTTTTCCGGCAACCCACACTATGTCAAGCGAGACCGTATGCATCAGCTGCCTCAACGACACGAACAACGCAGAATGGGCTCTCCGAATGGAAGCCATCCTGGTTTGCGCGGATTTTTGGTCCATGGTGAAGACGCAGGTTGATGAAGAGGGGAAGGACGCATCGACGATTGCGGCGGAGGACGAAGAAGCGAGGAAGGCGCGGCCCGAGGCGAAGAAGACCCCATCACGTGCCAAGATCATTCCCTATGTCGAAGACGGGCAGTTGTCGCATTGCATGCGCTCTTCCGACCTGATGGAGATTTGGAGCACACCCGAGATTGTGGATGGATTAGCCACCAGCTTGTTGCTTCACAGAAGATTTCGATGATGAAGAAAAATGAGACGCAGACGAGGCGCAGACGATGCAGGCATGGATTGCGAGACAGGGGCTCGCGTTTCGGCTCGAGAAAGCCGGATTGCCGTGACAGAAGAAGATAAGATAAGCTGGCCTTGGGAGAATTCGAGGAAGAAAGGGAAGAAAACCGCCATAAATGGAGAAGAAAAATATGATTCCGAGTCCAAAGGAGTTTGGTGGAGGATGGTATTAAGATTCCGGGGGTGCGCTTTATTTTGATTTTATTTTTGTTTTATTTTTGTTTTATGATTTCGTGCTGCGCTTGCGGGGGTGTGTTGGAATAACCGAGATTTACAAGCGCACCCGAAATAGTCATGTGACGGCCGCAGGTTATCTCGAGGAGATAACATAGGATTGGTACCTGTAATGTACCTTTCCACCATTTCTTATGTCTGCCCCTCCCCTTTTACTTTAATTAAAATGTAGTGTATTCATGTATTTAAGACGTAGATACATTAATACATCCCTCGCCAGTTTGCGAGGGTCCCTACTCTAAAAACCCGAGTGATCGCGAAGACCCGGTCATTTTAACAGTATCTTCCACTCCCAACAACTTATGCATTTCATCGTGACTGTTGTTAACATGAGCCAAGAAAGCAAAGCACAGTCAACAGCACTACACCTACATATCCAATCCATACACTCCATCTTCATCCTTGTAGGCAACAAAGCTGATTGACAATAGTCCCATCTCAAAGTAATTACATCGGGCTGCAGCTGAAGTCCGTGACCATCGGTACTTCTTTGCGAGTCTAAAATAACATCTGTCAACGCCAAGTTTGGAACACAACGGGCGCTTAAAGACAGCACGTACTTTACTTTCAAATGGTCGGGATTGCCTTGATTTGTCCGCCTCTGTACCTCTGCTTCAAGCGCGACCTCTTTCTGTTGAGATAACCCCTTTATGACATTTCCAATAGCCTTCGATCTCTTAGAGAACCAGCCTTTTGTACTGGTGTCCACATGTTCCTTACCCATTAGCCTGGCGACCTCGGACATCACTTTGTCCTGCATGGTGTCCCATACAACATCACTTCTTTTGACTACAAATGTTGGCTGGCGTTCCCTTGTGGATTTTTTGGGCCTCCAGGAATTACGGACATATGCCAATAGTTCCTATGATTTTCAATGTGCTGGTCTGGATCATATTATTGAGTGGCTTACCTTTACTCTCGTTTCAATGCCATTGTCATCTAGCAATATTCCACACTCCTCTTGCCAGTACGTAAAAAGCCTCGGACAGACATGTTGCACTATCACCTGCCTGCGCTGCGCCAGGGAGCCGGCAGCTCGATAATCTGCTTGAAAGCTGTCAATGATAAATTTTTCCGCTGCATTGTATGCGCGTTCTCCAGCTTTCTTGGTGGCTCGCACATGTAGTGATGGGTCGAAATTGACCATCGTCGGGCGAATAATTGTCAGACCCTCCGGACCCCTGTTATATCCGTTTCCGACCGATCGACATGATAAAATTTCTCCCGACAAATTTTAAGTGATGATGCCTTGTGATTTTATTCCTCTTATCCAAAATACACCATCATCATGGAGGTAAAGAAGCAGACACGTAAGCCCAAAACTATGAAGATGGACAGTCTGGAGGCGCAGCTTTTTGTGGGGAGACATTATGAGAAGAAGAAGACCAAATATGGACGTGAGGTATGGAAGACAATTAATGAAAATCTATTGGGAAAAGATAAAGGAGAGTCGTCATCCAAGAAGGCTAGATTGGACACGGATACAAAAACCTTGGATAGCTCGGAATTCACTCATGCAGAAGAATGGGATGGCAATGACGACGGCTGGGTTGACGTCGAAGACACAGCACCTCCTGTCCAGCCAAGAAAGGTGAGTTTTGCCCCTCTAATTATTTTTTGCAGTCCATCTGAAAAGCACACAGACACAACACCACTATGTCAAGCAGTTTCAGGAGCGTGTGGATGACTTACTCTTTGGGCTATTGAGCCGGGAGGCCATGCTGAAGGAACAATTGATATGCTCAACGTGCTCAGAGGAAGCGCACACGGCATGGAGATGTGTCGACTGCGCAATTGGGGTGGTGAAGTGCCATAGATGCATGAGACATAGTCATCGCAAGAACCCTTTTCACCGTATTCAGCGATGGTGTGGCTCACACTACCGCCCTGCAGAATTATGGGAGGTCGGTGTGTATATGCTGGTGGTGCATCACACGGATGGGCAGACGTGCAGCACCTTGGAGATGCAAAAGCAATACCTGGAAAGTCGGGAGAAAGTAAAGGATGATGTGGAACAGGAACGTTTAAGGGCGGGACGCGCAGCGGCCATGGCGGGGGAGGAGGGACCGGACTTGTCATCGTCGGAAAACAGTGAGGGAGTAAATGAGGCGCAGCTCCACGGAGAGTTTGGAGATTATTTAAGACCAAGATCCGGCCTTTCAAACGATGAAGAAGACGGCAAATCAAGGATTGACTTTGTCGAAGAGGAGAACGCACCAATAGAGGCTGCAGAAGAAGCTCCGGCTAGAATACCGGAATACCTCGGCACGCGCGCCTCGGACGGTGATGACGGCGGACGTGCACGCGTACCCAGGCAGGACATTTTCCATAATGGCTATGTTAGAGTTGTACACACCAATGGTGTGCACAATCTAGCGATGGTGTACTGCATATGCCAAGGGGAAAAGTCGTTAGCCATCGATTTACTAGCAAGCCGCTTAGTCCCGACTAGTTTTGACCAAGTCAAAACCATCTTCACCGCCCAGGTGTTGGATCATGCTCGCCTCTGCAACCTCGAGTTGAAGTCTTCAACATACCAATACTATAGCTTGTTAAAGCGCACAACATCTCCCATGGCTCCATCAGAGGTTGACAATCTATACAACGTTTTCCGGCGTATGTTACGCTTATGGCGGTGGATGAAGAAATTAAAGTGGGCTGGCTTTGGAAACTGGGTAATGGATGTCGCCGACATCGGCGAGGGCGGCCTCGCAAACTATTGCGTCACATGTCCAATTGAAGGCATTAATCTTGAAAAAGACTGGCGTAATGACCCCCACCGCTGGGCTTATCGAAGAACCTTTGTCGCGGATGGAAATTTTAAAGCTGACCATGTTAAACCAGTGAAGCCCTCCGCAGATGTCTGGTTGTCGGAAGGTAGCGGGATGGATCCAATCCGGAGTTCGTATTGGTCCTTTCTGAAAACTGCATTTGAAAAGCTCACGGTGAGTTTATTGCGATTGAATGGAGCCATTTCAGGCGGGCGCGGCGTGAACGGCGATATTAACTACTGTTTTGTAGAAAGCACCTTGTGAAAATACCTTCCGAGCTATAAAGAACTCCTTGCTAGCTTCGAAGGCTTGCGATATAACGGGGAAAGCTGCCATAGCGTGTGCACGCCATGGGTGCTATGCTCCTGCCGCCGCTGTGGACTTGTATCAAGGGGAGCAACAGAAAAATGTTGATTTTGCTCTGTTGCAAGCCATCAAGACCACCAAAGTCACCCAAGGCCAGGACATCCTCCTAATTTACGACATTGCATGCCAGTATTCCATCCATTTGAAATCACGGATTGGTGATAAATTACCGGACGGAATGAACATTGACTATGCCATCGGGTTATTCCATGTTCATGCGCATAAGGACCTGTGCTTCTTTCGTTATGCCACGTTGTTTATTCCCGGAGCAGCAATTGTCATCGGAGAAATCATGGAGCCCCTTTGGTCAGAGTTAAACAAGATAAGCCCCGCGGCTCGGACGGCTACCACGCCGCATCGCTCGGAAAATATTTCTGATCATGCCTGTGACTCCAACCATAAGAAATGCCTCGGAATGACCGCTGCTCTTTGCAAGTGTATCAAGGAAGCCGATATCAGGAGTCTTGAGTGTCAAGAAGCCTACAAAACGCTCACAAGCTCGCTGGATAGCGCATTGGTGCAGAAGTGGCTAGAAGAGGTGCTTGCTGCAGAAGCCCGCCGAAACACCGACATATCGGCTATGGACATATACGTTCCTCGACTAAATTCGGGGGACGCGGCTGGCACGGATGGAGTGGCAGACGCAACAAAGCCGAAAGGGGCGATTGAGGTCTACATGGAATTTGCGACAGTTGTGGAACAAAGACAGTGCGTACAATCCTTATGACCATTGGCTAGTACTAATGATCCCAGATATGAAATCAAATTGAGAAAGTTGCTTTACAAAAAGCAGCCCGCCGAAACTCAAAGAATTAAAATCGATCAGCTTCAGGAAGAGTTGCAAAAAATGATTCAAGAACTCTTAAGACTGCAGAATAATGCCGGTGTCACTGAGATCGAAGCCCCGCTTGAGCCATCCGGTCCTGCCAATGAAATAAATGAATGGGAAGCCGTTGCTGACGAAAGTGGGGAAGAATTACCTGATTCCGCTGGCGGCGATGTCGGACCTTCAAACGGTGAGGCCGGTGGGCATGGGTTCTTTTCGGATACCTGGACCGCCGTCCTGCCTTCAAACGGGAACACAGATGCTAGTCTTTGCGAGATAGAGCTTCAGGTCCGCAAGGAACAGGCACGCAAGTTACTGAATCACCTCCGGGATATCATTGCAGAAAAGTCATTTCAATTTCCTGGAGTGGGTCGTGTTGGCACAAAGCAAATGAAGCTTCATTCACGCAACTATGTCCGTGAGCTTAACCAAAAAATTGGCCTATACGCAGCCATGTATACACGATGCCGCAGGAAAATGATCAAGTTGAATGCCGACCCCGACAAGACGAATAATGTTTTCTGTGAACTCACCAAGGAAGACGTCAAAGCTAGCACTGTGATTCTCAAACCCAACATACCTGGTTCAACAAAGCTGAAATTGTCCTGGATCTGGCACTCGGTGCGGAAACACCTCATGATGGGTCTTACAGCCGATGGGACGCAAGAAAAGTCAGGCGTAGACGCCGCAACACGCATGGAATGTAAGTCTTTATTTTTGTATCTCAGACCAACGGAACTGATAGGTGATTGTTTGTAGTCGATCGTGTACATTGGCTACGGGCAAGAGCCCAGGCAGAGAGATGGCGCGAGGAGCGTCTTCTTGTTACGTATGAGATGCAATGGACAGTGAGGTCATTTATGCACAAGAGTTCACATTGGCAAAAGGCTAGCGAACCCACTACAGCCGGTGCCGCCGTTGCTGGCGGTGATCCCGTTCCTCGTGATTCACCAGGAGCGCGCGCTTATGCCAAGCGCCAGGCCAATACTTGGCGTGCACTTGCGGTCCTTTCGGACCGGCAATTTAAAATAGCAAACAAATATTACAAATCACCAATTACATAATTAAATGCCAACTGATTTTATTTTTTCGCTCCTATGTGAAAATGTCCTCCCATTTAAACCTGAACTGCCATGTCAAGAAGATTCATCTTTAGAAGTTTTGATCCTTTTGATGCTCGGTTTGGGCAAAGTGAAGTGTGGTATGCAAGGGTTCAAGAGCTGGTGTACTACGCAGAGTCCCGCTTTCGCGCAATTGTCCTAAACATTGCAAATGCCCGGGAAGAGCACCTCAAATGGATGCAGACCATTTTGAGTCACGAATTGGTAAGTGAGGCTTACGGCAAATGATAAGCGCTAATATTCCCGTCACATACAGTTTACAATCTTATCATATATCGGATCCGTCCAAGTCGTTGGCCAAGTCCTCGATATCCCCTTCGTAATACGCTCTCTTGCTTCATCAATGGCCTGCATCAAAGAGGATTTATTCCCAGGGGCGTTTGACTCCGACTTTATACAGGCAATCGAAAAAGGACACGGACTGACCGGTGCGTTGGTTAGAAAGCACCACTTGATGTGGTGGGGGAAGAAGAAAAAGATCCCAGAACAGGGTGAATACATGGACTCAACCAATGCATTCACATGTCTCGCCCATCACCTGAACTACCTTGGGGAAGACAGTTCAAGGTTGGTTTGTTTCAAAAACCCCAACCTAGTTGGGAACCTATACACCAAATACCCCACATATGACGATGATTCCGCCGACACCGCCGCGCGAGCCGTGGTCGCACACGCTAAATCACTCCCATCACCTTCTTCATCTATACTCCTCCATAAGGTGGTTGCTGAACACTGTATCTCTGAATTCGAGCATCTTCTCCTACAAGCGAATGCGTATCAAGCGAAGTTTCAGGCAGAGGTTGACCGCTCTGACCGGCGCGCTGCTGGTTTCCTAGCACTTTTTGAAGCCGTCACCGTCAAGGAAACAGCGGACACACCGGCCCCGCCACCGCATGTAACCGAACGGGACAAGCGGAAAATAATGACCAGGGTGCGAACGGAAGCATCCAAGAATCTCAAGGCAGCTAAGTCCGGGCTAGGAAAGGAACCTGAAAATCCAAAGTGGGCGCCCAGTGTTGTTTTGACGACCCAAGATGTTTTGAATCTGGCTCACCGGAAATATCAAATTAACAAGACAGGGTACCATAGCGGGTATACCAACATGTTTAATACGGGATCATATTCTTACTCCCACCATCCGTCGGAGATCGACTCTGAGGCGCCCGTTGAAACGGTTTCAAACAGCTCCCTTCCCGAGAACACTGTCGACACTCTTTACCAAAGGATATTGCGCAGTGAGGATGAAGATCTCGAGGACACAGATTCCGAAATGGTGGAGACGGCCCCCTCGCCTACGGATTCTGAAAAGCCAGGGAAGGTACCCTCAGGCATCATACCCAGGGTGCCTGATCCATTCGGCATGCTCAACACCCCGACCCGGGCGCCCGCACCGACGCCACCTAATCCTTTTGCCATGTTAGTGGACTCTGCAAAACCACATTCTTCGCACACCAAAGACCCGTTCGACCTTCTTGAAGACACAGCTCCTATCGCTGCTCTCGCTCTACCTGTGGATCCATTTGATATTCTTGAAAACAGCATTGCACCTGCCTCTCCGCCTTTGACTATCAGCACCGATGCCCCTGTCCCAGCCGAGGATCCATTTGCATTGCTCGAGGTCGCCGTTCCTGCCACGGGGGCTGTTTCAAATGTTGACCCATTTGATATTCTGTGTGATGCCGCTCCCACCGCTCCTCCCGTCCCAGTCGAGGATCCTTTTGCAATGCTGGAGGACCCCGCTCCTGCCGCGGCTGCCCTTTCAAATGTCGACCCATTTGACATTTTGGCCGAGGCCGCTCCCGCCGCTATGCCCGTGTGTGCCGGAAACCCAATCTCCATCCTCGAGGACTCCCCTCCCGCGCTCGGTGCTGCTAAAAATGTCGACCCATTTGACATTCTGGCCGATGTAGCTCCATTGGTCAAGGACCCCTTTGAAATTTTCCATGACACCGCTTCAACCCTTGCATCCGCGCCGCCCAAAGACCTCTTCGAAATTTTCAACGGCCCCGCGCCACCCGCCACAGCCGGTCCGTCTCCGATGCCTCCCTCTCCACGGCAATATACTGCAACACTCTTCGAGAAATTTGTTCCCATGAATGCATTTGAGAACGATGAAGAAATGGACGATAGCCCTGAAAGTAGTGAAAGCGAAGAAGATGATTGAAGATGCCTGTGTATTATCTCTTTATAATGATGTTACATTGCTTTTTATGTAAAAATTTCAATTAATTTCTTATCACATAATGAATTCGGGGCACAAATAAGAGCAGAACTGAAAGCATAGGCCAGTTGGCCCGTGGGTGCCGTGTGCCCCCATCAGGAAAACGGATTGATGAATTGAGTCTATTTATATCAACCTGGGTATCTCAGACGCGTGTTGGGTAGAGTCAGGACTAATAATGATGTAATTCAACTAATTCAGCCCAGCTAAACCTGAACGAAAGGTGCACAAGGGCGAAAAAGAGTTAACGCTACTTGAGATGAATTAATTCAACTCAAGTATGCCATAAATCCTACCAATGATATTCTAATGATCAACCAATTCTTGAATAATGCCAGCTAACATGGGTGCAATGTTTAGAGGTTCAAAGATATATATTGCTATAGTAATTTACAATAATACAATACAGTACTATCTACTACAGCTTACCAGACCCATGCTCATGGGTAAGACAGCCTACAACCAGATGCCTCCCAAGATGACCACCCAGCTTCTCCCTCATCCCGCCACACTAATCCTTCCAGCACCATCCGGCCCTTATTTGCTGATGAGTTGGCATGGGTTGTTGTGTGACGTGGCAGAGTGAGCCAATGTTGGGTAATATGGTAGCAGCAGTGGCAAGCATTGTCGTTATTGTGATGTTGGCAAAGGGTGACAGCTGTGGCAGTTGAAAGGATGGCATATGGGAAGGTGGTTGTCGCGTCATGTGGTGGTGGCTGGAGATGTCGTTGTGGTGGTGGTATGACAGAACAGCTGCTGGGCTGGTTATTAGCATGTAAGAGGGTGGTTGGTACTTGTTCTTACCTGTTGAGACATGGTGGTAGGTATGGTGCTTGTTCAGTATGAGATGGCAAGGGAATGTGGGTGTTGGTGAGTGGACGAAGCAAGAGTTCAACAACGACGTTGACCATGTTTGTCAGCAATGTCATGTGACATGCACATCATGTCGCGTCTTTGTTGATACTCCTCTGTGGGAATTATGTGCCCCAGGGCACACAATTCACACGCCCTGAGCCTACATCCAGGCATCTTTGAAACCCTCCTAAACCTCTAACTGCTCCAAATCATAATCATCTGCACTATCTATGGCAGACATAGGGAGGTAATACCTAAGTAGTTCGCATTTTTAGTATTTCGATTCGCTTTCTTTGGGATTACGTTCGATTCCTTAGATATTTGGAAGCCTTATTTATATAGTATGAATACATATTCAAGTCAAATTTCGAAGCGATTGGAGAAAAACTGAGTCCGGTAGAGCAAAAATGCGTTCAAAGAGGAGGAGGAGAAGGGTGCATGGTGACAACCTAGTGAGAACTTGTCCAATCACTCTGAAAACTTGGATATATGTTTATTCATTATGGGGAGCACAGAATCTACAAAGACTTCGATAAAATCACTCAAGGCCATGTTCCTAGATAAAGAATATCAAGTGTGACCGCATTTTGAGTATTTAGCCTGCGCGTTGACGGTATTTTGAGCGTTTGCTTATATATTTTACATGAGTATAGTATCATAGTAAAGCTACTAACTGTCCAAAAATGGGGGCAAACTAATAAAAACTCCGGCTACAGGAGCCAAATGATGGTGGGGGAGGAGGAGGAGAGAGGGGTGGTGGGTGGAATGAATACCTAGTGACCAGCTATGACTCTGGGACACTCAGGATACTATTCTATCGTTAGGGAGCGCTAATTGAAACATCTAATTTCACTGAAAACCATCCAGAACAAGCCCTTGAATAAATAATCCGATTTTTCGAACGAATTTCGATGAATTTACAGCGCAAGACAACGGGAACACTAGACCTTTCGATATTTGACATTTGGTATTGACTAATGGACTTCTTGAGAATCTCCAAATATCTAAGGAAACGAATAAGAATTGATTACAAGACGACGAAATCTTTCTTTTGAGGGGAAGAAGAGGGAGGGAAGTGGCAGATCTCAGTCAGAACTCAACAAAATCGCACAAAACTTTCAGCATAGTCTTTTGTAATACCGAAAACCTAATTTGTGCAAAAATCGTGAAGGAAAACGATGAAGAACTGATATGAATAATAAATAATATGAATTATTGTCGAATTTCGACGTTATTTAATGCGAGACAACAAGACAATCTAGTGTTTCTATATTTGGGAATCTGTATTTAGTATTAAAGATATAGCTATGTTCAAAAAATCTAATCAAAAGAACAAAAATTAAGTTGAGAATGACGAAATCTACTTAGAGACTGATACAGAGGAAGGAAATACTTGGAGGACGACAAATACTTGATGTATTTGGATAAAACTTTGTATAGTACATCTCATATATAGTCAAATTGAAAAAGTATATTCGTTCTTTCAATACAGTATAACTAGAAACAGGCAGGGAGAAAGCTGATGTGGCAACTTACAAGTGAAGACTTGACCAACTTGGTTGTTCTAAAGAGCTGCTCAGGTCTCTAGCAACTCCATCTAATTCAATGTGAAGATTATGAACGCGACCTGGGCCAATTGAAGTATATTTAGTCTGACCTATGATGACTAAAGTGTGTGGAAGATATCTAATGACAGCCGAATCAAAAAGTCGATTTCGTGATGCCGCCTGTAGCGACTCTGATGAGAAGTGGGTACCCTCCTGGCATACTCATCACCAAGTATTCCCTCAACCTGCTCCCGAGTTCATTTCAAAATTGTTTTCTGCCCCGGGTCTGGCCCAAAAAAGTCATAGCTTACGAAACAAACAAACATGCATTTACAGAAGCGTGCAGAGGATGGGTGGTATAACCACCGTACCGGCGGGCACGGCAGAGCCGGGACGGCCGGGACGCCCCCCCACCAAAAACCAACACATTCCTGTGATCTATCCCTTCTCATTCTTCAACTACTCCTCCTCCCCTCCACACCCCAATCTTCAAAACCTTCGTATTCCTCATCCGAGTTGCCTGGGGGAAGAGGGTTGTGTATCCCAATAAGGTGTGTGCCATCTGCTAGTTGAAAGTACCGGTCTGCTCCCTCGAAAATGTCGCTCATCCGAACATACTGATAAGTCCAGAAACTTTCTGTCGAATGTGCTATGATGCGATACACGATGCCGAAGATGTATTCAGGGCCGGGTCTTGCTGCCAACTCATCTTCGATACCCTGCACAGAACAGGCCGATAGCTCACTCCAAGGATACTTGTTAATGGTGATGAAGCGCAAGGCATGATGAGATGCATTGATGTGGGCATCTTCTTGCATTTGGCATCTGCAGGGCGCTCCGTAAGCAACACCTCGAAGTACATGCGCCGAGTGTTCCGTCGGAGCCATCGGTCCCTCGCATACGAACGGAGGTTAGTTGCTGCCAGTAGGAGCCTTCCCGTTCGAACGATCATGGAAACTAGTTTGGCATAATTCTTACGATGCCACCTGCCAGCGCAGCAATCCAAATAAATGCTGTTTTGTATCTCCTGCGCGTCACATCCTCCTTCGGCATGTCAGTCCATATCGAGGAGTTGGCATAGGCAGCTCTGCAATTATTTATAAATTTCGGAGCGGCGGAAATTTTTTTAGGGGCAGCTTACACAATAAACAACATGATCACAATTGTGGCACCTTCGCACATCACTCCGATCAAAGGCAGAAGCACATTCAGGACGTCCGCAGATGAGAGCCATGGACTGAATGATTACGACAAGATATGTTGGCGAAGGAGGGTAATGAGTAGCACAAGCGGAAGGGGAGTATGTTTGGTTTTTGAAATTTTTGAAAGGTTATGCCAAATAACCGGATCAAGTACAATTACCTTCGGGCTTCTGTACCAAAGTGGTCGTATGATAGAATTAATGAATAAATTCTTCTGAGTTGCCCAGTAGCAGAGCTGCATGTATCTTATCATTCTACGCCTTTTTTATTGCTATCGGGCTGTTGACAGAGAGCGTTCAATCCCCGGTCATGTTATTTTTAAATAGGGACCCTGCATATGCCGCACAGAAGAGGCCGGGGAGGCCGGCCTTCACGGGTAGCACGGAGTAAGCCGCACCGCGTACCAAGCAATCGGTCGGACAGAGCGGGAAGCGCGGACACCGAAGCGAAGCATGTGGGTGGGCGCTTCTTCTACGTTTGCCGAATATTTAATACTAGGTGTATATTTACAGGTAATATAGCCTTACGGTTATGAACCCTGTACACCGGTCAGGCAGGCGTTGTGTTCTAATCCCCCACAACCCTTTTTTGGGCAATTTAGCCCCATATCGGGAGGCACGGCGCGCACGGCGCTACCGGAATGGTTGCAATAATGCGTTTCATATCAGCTTGACGCCCTGGACGTTCATGGATTCATTTAAATAGTGTCAATAGTATACATATTACAAAATGCTAGTACAACGGAAAGTGGGAGCCAATGGGATGGCCTACTTGAGCATGTCCTCTTTAGGCAACTGCACGCCAGAGGCCAAAGACGTCCTTTGGCCCCAGTACACATGGCACACTGTTCATGCTCTTTGAACCGTACCTTGTGGTTGAGTGTAGCGTCTCTAGCTGGCGACTGGACAGCGAGCGAGGAGATTATGTGTTGCGAGCCCACCGATCGAGGATTTGTTTGAGGGCTAGAAGTAACGTTGGTCAGACTTAAGTTGCTAGCATAAACAGAACGATTCATACCTTAGACCGGTACATGTATAGGTATCCTTTGCAGTCGTCGGAGGTGGGTAAGGCGCTGGTACCGAGTTCTGTACAGTCGATGCGAGAGCGAGTTGATGTGGATAGTCAGAGCTCGTTCTACTCTGAGTGAGACTAGAGCTATGGTAGTGAGAATTGACAATGCGGCGGACTGATGTTGACAGCTGGCCGAGGAGCGATCGAGAGCGATTGAAAGGACGGGTGTTGTGTGAAGCAATGACGCAGCATGGCGGGATGGTGGTCGGCGATGATGGTGGTAGCAGTCTTCGCGATCGTCGAACGCGACAAGCTCGATACGGAATTGCTCCGGAGGAAACGGCCCGGGTATGTCTGCCGGACCTGCGCTCATCGTTATGCACGACGACGACGAGCTTTTTTTCTGAACTTCTCCGGAGAGTACCAGATAGTCACACTTGAAATGTTGAGATTTTAATAGTATAAAAAACCTAATTTTAATGCCTACTGCATACATAAAAAATAGTTAGAGCTGTCCAAAAGTCTTCCTCGATGCTGTCCCGCCTATATACACCGCCAACAGAGTATTTGTCCACCGATTGCGAGAGAGAAGAGGTTGGTTTGGAGGTTTTGATCCCAGCTGAGAATGAACATTGAAGAACGAAAGCGGTGTTGTTGACGGCGAGTTTGCGAAACCGTTCGAGGGCAGGATATAGTTTGGAGTGCTGTCAAGGTTCCTCTTATTGGCGTTCGAGGACGGGGGACTCGACCCAGATATATTCACCAAATGAGTTTGGAAATATTGACGAAAGATCAATCAAAACACACCCTCAGACTATCAGCCGCAGCCCTCGAATGGATCAACAACTCTCTCGCCACTCCAAATCTCCGTTCTCTGCAAGAAGCTTCACAGTCGCGAGAAAGATCGCTCGCTCTCCGTGTTGACCATGAAAGTGTGTACGAAGACCGATCGAGCTGCTGGAGCATCACCAGCGGACCACTTCGTCAGTGGCCAGTCACTGAGCCAAAGGACTGCTACTTGTGGGCAATGCGCGAAGGCGCGTTCGAGGCTAAACAAAGGAAAGAGCTAGAAAACAAAAGGTGGAAAAGGTAAGAAGACCAACCTTGGCCCATGCTCCTTCTTCAACACTGCCGACCTCCTCCACAAACTCCTCTTGCCCAGATACACCTCCAAGACAAACACCGAAATGGCTCTCGATGACGCCTCTCACCCTACCGACCCTTTCTGTCGCCTCAACAGCCTCCGCATCGCTGACCCACGTATTCAGTCTCCCTGCTCAACATCTATCCCAATCTTGGCTTTTGCGATAGTCCCACACGTTTGCGAGCTCCCTCCTCTTTGCACTTTTCTGCTTCCTTCAACCAATAATCTCTTGTCAACGCGACCTGATGCCTCCTTGAATCCCAAACCGCGCGCTCAATAGGCTTATACACCATCTCCAGCTCCTTCTTCCGTTGTTCGGCAAATTTGAAAGACAGGCGAGGGTGCCTGGGTTGATTGGCCCGATCGTCGATGACGTCAATGGCAAATATAGATTTCTTTCCAATTTGGTTCGTTTCTTGGTCTGAAGATTCGCTAGGCTGCTTTTCTCCCAGCATTGGGTCGCGGGCTACAAAACGTGGTTATTATAATAGGGAACCAATATCTATGTAAGATCTAAAGCTTGAATTCTTCAACTCAGCGCGTATGATTTCTAACCCTAAGCCCCAAACGCACAACATCCCGACCTTCTCAAAATCTCATGTTCAGTAAGCACCACCTCGCACCCTACATTGAATATCCGAATCTAACTTCGGGCGTCTATTACCTGGATACACTTTCCGATTCACTCTCCTACTCTACCAAAGACCTCGATGCGATATTTCAAGCCTTGAACTCGCACTGAATCAAACTAAACCAAGCTAGAAGATCCTTCAAGGACTCGGAGCGACGGGAGACGGGAAGGCGCATAAATTTCATGTGATAATGCATTCTTTCAATTATAAGTACACTAGCCTATCTCACCCTCTCCATTAGCCGCACTGGCACACCGTCTCTGATGGTCCGAATAAATTAGACTGACTGTGATATCGAGGTTAATGGATAATGGCATGCCAATGAAGGAGTACTTACTGCATCTTGTTGCTCCGGATCATAAGGTAGGACGGTGTGAGGTCGAGACTTTGGAGATGGTAGGACGAAACCTTGCCGTCAAGGATTAAATCAAAAGAAAACCGACGTGGTACAACGATGCACGACAGTGAAGGAATTGGGGTGAATCGACTTAGTTCCAGCGATCCGCCGTTGAATAACGTTGGCGGATGGCGAGTTCTAAGGAGTTTGACTCTGACTCGTTGAAATAACTATTCTAAATACACGATTTGGCTGGTGAGAATGAGTAAGAAGTTGAGCTTTGAGCCCAGAGGTAACTAAGGTTTCATCTCCTTTCCTCCTCTCCTTTTATACCTTCCCTAACCTCTTATTTCCCTTGGAACCCTTCTTTCCTTCTCGTACTTTGCCCTTCCACATTCTTCTCGTATCCATTCTTGGTTTCCTAATATGGAAGATTTGATCCCGGCCATATGGGTGCATCAACACCACACATGGACCATTAGCACATCAAGGATTGCTAATTGAGGTATTTGTTAATCATTCCTATCTTGGCAATTTGTTTTCAAATGTCATCCGTGTGGTTGTCTGTTGATGTTTCATCATGCCCTGTCTTGGTAACTACCTAAACTCTTTTTCTCTGGCCTGTGATTTCCTGAATTTCATTGTTGTCGTCCGGTAACTGTACTGTCCTATCTGTGTCATGCATGGAATTTCTTATCTGACGTTCCTATCTGTGCTCTTCTGTTTTCTGGGCACCTATTCATTTGTTATTCGAGTTCGTATGGCGCCATTTTCCATGCTTAAGACCCTTATCAGCTGGCGACCGTCAGATGATGAAGTTTGATCATCCACCGAGTTACCAGGGGTCTTCATTCTCTAATATTTCTTCGTCACCAAGTGTTTCCGAACCTTGCTGCGCCATGATTGTAGAGGATGGCCACTCGGGCATCCTCACAACAGATTGAGAAGGGAAAGCAAGTCAATAATACCTTTGAAATCTGCGTCTTGGATTGGAATAATGTGCAGGAGCTGCGTTCGGTGTGATGGAAGGGTTGGAAGTAGTTAAATGTAGGTACCTATCTTGATTCTTAATGTTGTTATTTTATATATCTGTTCTCTTTTCTGTAACATATGCACAGGTGATCGGTGACCGAGACGTTCAGTGACGACAGGGATTCAAACCATCAATTACAGAAAATGTATCATACATAATTTACAATTTAAAGAAAAAAAAAAAAAAAAAAAAAAAACAACACCGCCTCTCCGAAAAAAACCTACTTCAAAGTTTTCCATCCCTGCCGCCCTCCCGAACCACTGTCTCGCTCTTCCAACTACCATATCCACCCACAGCACCCTCACAACCTTATGTACAACGGACTCTCCTTCGTCTTCTGTAACACTTCATCTTCCTCAACGCCCTTGGCCCGTCCCACGGTGCCAGTGACCACAGTCCAAGGGCTCGAAGCTCTTGCGATGCACAGGAGAGAACTGTGTCGGCCTGTTGCGCCACTCGAGACCTGGTTTCAATGCGGGATTAACGAGGCGGGCCTTTCTTCAGAACAGGACGCCGGTATCCATAAGACATACTCCTTCGGGGGATTTGATCCCAACGGCAAATGGAGAGACCTGTGATGCTGGCCACTGTCTTCATGCAAGGTCTTGAGGATCCGGGGCCCTTACGATGGCGATGGGAAGTGTTTCGAGCAGTCGATGCGTCTGCCGATCCGTTGTTAAAGTATCGCGGCGACAAGGGGATGATGAACAGGCTAGGAAGGATAGGGCGCTGCTCCTTGAACGTGAGTAAAGCGACTCTGTAGTTCAGCTAACAGCTAACTGAATCACAACTCACCTCAGCCATCCAGCACCAGCTCCCAGCAGATTTTCTTCCAGAGCAATCACGAGCGTGGTTCACGCTGCTCACCCAAAGGTGTATGTGCTGGCCTAACGGTAAGCCTGGCTGTGCTCTCTCTCACGCTGACGAGCACCCAACTCACCTACGGCACCCATTTCCCGATTTTATCCTCAATGTATCACCTTGCGAAGATCCTCTTCTGTGTGCTCGTCGTGTCCGTCGGCATCGTTGAGCATTTGGCAATGGGTCGTGGAGTCGTACTTGAAACCATGCCAGTAGGCAATGCGGGTCGTAACGATGACCTCAGCCAGGTGAGTTACGAGTAGTTGACTTGGCGACCGTTCTGTTGTTACTGATGATGTATTCCGACAGCGCAATGTTGAACAAGAGTGGGGCGAATCCTGGAGGGATGACTTGGCTGTCATGTCGGTCAAGGTGGTCTGGGCTTGAGGACGGTAAGTAACTTGACTGCTTCCTTGCAACTAACAGACTGCAGACTCACCTGAACCATCCAGCAGCTCCTCTCCAGACCTCGTTCCCAAGACATTCACAGCTGTGGTACATGCTTCTCGCTTGTCGGCGCGTGTGCTGGTCAGGTGGTAAGTATGGTTGAGTTTAGTCTCTCGGTAACCAACACAGAACTCACCTAGACATCCTTTTGCCTTCTATAAACTCGTCATTCATATATCCAATGCAGTGCGCACGGCAACGCCTATGGTGTCGTACACAATTCTCGATCGCTGGTTGGGAAAGCATGGCGGTCAGCATGGGATGCAGTATCGATAGATGCAGTGGGCGGGTGCTAACGAAAGATGGTAAGCATCATAACCTTTGTAAAACATCGACAGATTAACTTACCTATTCCGTACAGCAGAGATTCTCCTTCCTGGGCAATGTGAAACGTTTGTCGACCTTGGAGAGAAACTCGTATGTTTTGAACCAAGAGTTTATATTCTATCACTTACTTGAGCCAGGCCAGTCCTCGCGCTCTCTATCAATGTCGTTCATGCATCCCAGTCTGGAGGTGAAATCTTTTCCTCGGCCTCACGTTGATCAATTATGCTTCTCTGGAGGGCAGTGCTGACAACGAGTAGGGTTAGTTTCCTCACACTCGCGATGCTACTAACGACTTACCTTGACAATACATCTTCATCAACTTCGACAATCACGAGGAGCGAGGACGGCGTAGGCTCTTTCGTTCCACCCTCCACGGTTCTCAGCTGTCGTCATCGTCGCCGTCGTAACAGGACAGTCCTTGTTAGGTGTGCTGAAGGAATGCTTAAGATAGATAAGTAAGCATGTTTTTTATGTTCGACTGTACAGGGTGGACTCACTGACGACGCCTCTAGAGGGCCTATGCACCACATCCATTGTCGTTGGAGGCTTTCAAGTTCAACTCGGAGTGATATGTAGTGCAAGATGTTTATGGACGGGTATTCGAGCAGATGGATTATCGGGGTCGGAGGCATGAAGATGGAGAATAGGACGCTGGCTGTAACGTGAGCACCATTGTCCACTGAACACCAAGAAGTGCTTGACTTACCTAGAGCAAAGTGTAGAGTGTTCAATGACATCCGGAACCGTTTTATTTGAGCAGCTTTTTTTTGTAGGAGACTGGTAGCGAGAAAGGAAGAGATGTTGGTGGGAAGGAACAGTTGAACATGGAAGACAACGACGAAGGCGGCTCAAATTTGACGGCTGGGTTGATTGGGCCGATCAACAATGACATCACTGGTTTACTTTCGTTCGTCAATCATTATAAGTGGCTGCCGGTTCGCTTTCACTCGCACCATGCAGGTTCGCTGTGGATGGTCTGGGTTCTATAGAGTGAAATAAAAGAAGTGAGTACCCTGAATTCAAGGTCGTACTTTTACATTCTCTGAATAACCTTGGAATAACCCCTGCGGGATGGGATGGTGTGCCGGCTACTGAGTAAATCGATAACTTGGGGTATCCAGTCCTTTTCCCCCTTGGACTCCCATGTTAAGCTAGACGTCCAATTTGTCCTTGACGCTGACTGCCAATTGCGTGAAATCTGCAACGTGCAACGACCTCCGTGTCGATGTTTGGCCTTTTGGCATATTTAGCAGTTATTTGACCGTTCCAGGTATATCAAGGATATAGCCCCAAAGTCTTCAACTCAACTCATCTCTATTTTGGCATAGTACTCATCTATGTCCAATTCAGTCCATCCTGTGGTCTTCAAGAAGGCCTTACTGGTGGTCGATATCGGTTTACTGCAGGCAAATTCGGCCTTGTAGTTCTGTGTCCAGCAGCATTGACAATACATGGAATGGATGTGTATGACAAGATAGGTATCAGTGTGCTCGTCCTCTGTACAAAGAATGACTTGGTGGACTAAGATACTTAATTTCATCTTCCTTCTCCATTCCCGAATCCCTAGACATTTGGGCTATACTGATCAATATAAATAGAGTTTTCTTGACGAAGGTCTAACAGACTTCGGCCTGGGTGTGTGCCTTAGAAGTGAGGTGAGTTTAAGGCACTTAGGGAAATGCATGGGTAACCCCTGGGTATCTCGACGCCTACCAGGACCCGTACCCAGAGCAACCCGTACCCGTCAACCCGTGGGTTTTACCCACCAAACAAGCCCAAAAATGTCGAAATCGGTGCAGATTTGACTGAGTTATGAGTGATTTTGTGTGTTCTGACGAAATCAGTCATAACTCGGTCAAATCTGAACCGTTTTGGACGTTCTTAGGCTCGTTTGAAAGGTCACTGGTACAGGAACCGTTACCCGGACCCGTACCCGAGCGTACCCAACCCGTGTACCCGGTGGGTTGGCTGTACCCCTGCATTTCCCTAAAGGCACTATATCTTCCGCTGATGCCTGCTGCATTGACCTTGACTATCCAGCTGGCATCGTCTTCAAGTTTGCCATCGACTCAAGCTATCAACCGGACTATACATAGACCATATACATTTCGATGAATTGCAAATAAAATCGATGTTGACAGGAAGATGTATGGTACGGACATCAGGAAGACCGCAGCCCGTTAGAATCCCTATAAGAGATAGAAAGCAGTAGACACGCTAATGTACCTTAGTATAGAGAATATAACAGTTAGGAAATTGTTCAGGTCTTCTAGATGAGCTCGCTAGATCCAGCACCTCCAGCGGTCCAAGAAATGATAATAAAGAGTCCCAAACGGGAACTGAACTCTTGAGGTATAACAAAAAGGGGCATCATGCGACCACGTAACCCAGACATAACCACTGAGCCGTCTTACCATGCATCAGGTCACTTAAAATTGAAATATACCCACTTTACACCGTGCAATTGCCACAAAAAAAAAGAAAAAAGAGCAAAAATCTCAATGATGAGCTCTCCCTAACATTGAGCAAAAATCTACTGAAAGATCTACCAACAGTGCCTAAAATCTACCACCCTTCACCTTCCTCAATTCTTCTTGTGCCTCCAACAACTCCGCCCGGCTCTGCCTGAGATCTTGAGCGAGCCTGTCTCGTTGACGCACAAGGGCAGTGACATCCTCGTTGGGACCAGTCATCCTGTTGCTACGGCGATCCGATCCATTGACTGGAGAGCGAACCCTCTTGGCTAGCCCGGCCATGGTGGCTAAGATAGATTGCTGTGCTTTGGCGAAGGGGTCGACTGGGCTGGTAGCATGCGCAGGGCGAGTATGGTCAAAGCCATTGAAGCAGTTTTCTATGGGATGTAAATTAGCACTCGATGACTTGAAGAAATATAATCCATGTAACCTTACCTTTGTTTGATCCATTGTCCCAAAGCTCGTCATCAGACATACTGCTGGTGCCGTGTTTGAGGTTGGGGGTGACAGACTCCAATTTGACTTGAAATACACCTCCCCCCAAAGACTCAGGCATGCGGCTGCTGTTTCAAGAACTCGAAGTGGCTGCTTCATCGGACGAAAAGGAAGGGGTCGCACAAGCGTGGTAGTAGCAAGTATTTGCGAAGTTGCCGCAGGGAGTTTGCAATACTTGCTTCAAGGGGCCGGCTTGACGAGAGGCGAGAGTCGTCGTCGACCTACAAATTGCATTGGCTGTTAGTCCTGCGAGTGCAAAAGGAAAAAGAGTAGCAGACACACCTTTCGACCTTTGAACAACCCTTTCGCTTCTTATCTTGCAAGGGGGATGAGTGGGCGGCAGCCAGAATTCTATTCGGTCGAGATTAGCTGGGAAGGAAAGTGACAAATTTGGGGGACATACTTGTTTCTGAGCCTCGCTTTTTCAGCACTCTTGCGAGAGCCTGGCACCGAGGGCGACATATACACCTTCCCCGCAGAACCACGTCCCTTGGAGCATGCTTCAAGGCCTTTGGCAGGCAGAGTGACAACTCGCGTCTGGAACCGAGGTGGCGGTGGAGGTTTAGGGCCACGGTATGGAGCGGATCCAGCACGGCCCTTCTTCTTGTGATGTTGGCAAACCATGGGTGTAAGGAGTCGAGTGGAAGGTGGAATCCCAAGGTCAAGAGCAAAAAAATGTCTTATATAGGGACTCGGAACCACAGATCATCGGAACCACAGATCATCTGCACAAGGATATGGGCGGTGGGGTAGAGGACTGCAAGAGGAGGTAAATATTGTCTTTTCCACCTTAATCTTCCAGCTGACCAGTACTTGACTTACTGTAGTGCTTATGTCGGTTGCGGTTGGGTTGTCTCTCCAACCACCATCTCTAATCGTCCAAGCTGTCTTCAACACCCCATCGACTTTAATCATAGAACGCAGCGACATACTTCTCGTCGGTACTACACGACAAACTTGAGGAATTCCACACCAAGCTGACATTCCATTGATGTCATGCACAACGCCCACTAGCGCATAGAAGGCAGCGAGTCTCATACATCCTCCAGTCATGGGTTTTGAGCTGATTCCTGGACCCTACATTATCTCTGCGTCCTCATCGTGCCCAGTAATACATACTGTCAAACTTAGAAATGCTGAACGATGATTGCATGTGTAGCTGAATATAAAGAGGTTAGCATTGCTCCTTCTGATTTTAATATCTAGTTAACCGACTCACCTAGGACGACGACTGCGCAAGCTTATCGAACTACGCTGAAAGGGGTGCAGTCAGGATGGACAGCCTCTGTCGCAGTCAAAAGTGTGAATGACGTCCAGCACTGACTGAAACTTGGGTAGTAAGCGACTTATTCTCCTCGTTCAAAGTAGACCGTGGAATAGTTGGGCTCACCTAGTAGTCCATCCGTACCGTCCTCCGCCTTGGCTTTCCGCAAGGTGTGTCCATTCGCGTTAATAATGACTGAGTCAGACTGACTGCCTGCGCATATGTCAGTTTCTATACTAGCTTTCTGGTCAATGACCGACTGACTCACCTCGAACCTGGAATGGTGGTCAACTCGAATCCTTCATCAATTCTGGGATGTAGAGAACGTTGCCAGAGTTCCACACTACAAACAGAATTTGCCTGGACCGCCGCTGACTTGATTTGGCCTGGTTTTGCGCATAGGGTCGAGGTAGCTTGAGGTTGGGTGCAAATGACAAACCCACTATATTTGGTAGCAACATACAGCTTTCCCTGGGTATATAAGTGACCCATTCTTCTCTCTAAACTTCCAGCTTACTTCCATCTTCCTCTCCTTTCTCGCAACTCTCTTCCCCGGATGCATTAGTCCTTCAATTTCTGGTCGCCCACAGTCATCGTTCAGCACGCAGATCTGGGACTTGTGGTTGTCGTGGGTTGTGTCCTGGAATCCCCTAGGTGTGTTCTCGAGGGCTGTTGGGCTGCCGAATCCAATGGTCGTCTTCTTGCAGGTGCTCAATGTCAGCCCCTGAACATTCTTCTTCGTGCCCAAGAGCTGCGATAACCGACTCAAATGCCCGATATTGAACTTGATGTGTGTAGCTGAGAGGAACATGGTACTAAGTCTTGTTGTTTTGACTATCAACCTCAAGCTAACAGATAATGCACTCACCTAGATCGTCAACTTGCTGCACTCCATAACACGGTGAGGTTTGGCACTGGTGCTAACATCCGTCATCGGTGACCGCTGTTGAGGCCCTGTCAACACCGTGCTCAATGCATGTTGGTCTGTGGAATCCGGTGAGTCCCACCCTGCTCGTCCTATCACAGGTGACGGACTGAATATTCTTGACCATTCTCCGTGAACAGCTGCCGCTTGTCGTCGATGGTGCCGTAGAAGAACGTCCGACATTGACTGAAACAGTAGTAAGTAACTCGCTTTTCGCATTCAACCTCCAGCTGACAAATGGTTGGACTTACCTAGGCCGTCCTTAACACCCCACCTTCTTCAGTATATGTTTATTGATGTTCACAATGACCGACCGCTTCCCTTGCACCCGCCCCTCACCAACAGCTGGAATAGGGCTTGCTCTTAGCTTCCATCAGAGTCGAGGGTATCGAGAACGCTGAAAGAGAGAGGTAAGCTTCATCACCCCGAAACCGATGGCCAGATGACGAGTTATAGGGCCTACCTAGACCTTCAGCACTGCAGCAGGCCATGTCCAATCCGTCTGGGTATTTCGCGCTGATTTTCCAAACGATATAACCCCTTAACATCTTCTTTGTGCCAATAGCGGGCCACTTGTTGTTGACAGAACTCGTTCCCGACGCAGAGATCGATTGTGACTAGGACATAGTAAGCCTCTTGGTTCTGGAAATCAGCCTCCAACTAATGAAAGATGTGCTCACCTAGGTCCATCAGGAAAACGGATTGTTGAATTGAGTCTATTTATATCAGCCTGGGTGGCTTTGACAGGCGTTGGAAAGCGTCAGGACTAATAATGATGTAATTCAACTAATTCAGCCCAGGTAAACCTGGGAGAAAGGTGCACACGGTCCAAAAGAGTTAACACTACCTAAGATGAATTAATTCAACTCAAGTATGCCATAAATCCTATGAACGATATTCTAATGCTCAAACAATTCTTGAATAACACCAGCTTATATGGACGCAATCATGTGTAGAAGTTCAAAGATATATATTGCTATAATAATCTACTATAATACAACACAGTACTATCTACTACAGCTTACCAGACCCATGCCCATGGATAAGACAGCCTACAGCCAAATACCTCCCCAGATGACCACACAGCTTCTCCCCCATCCCACCACATTAATCCTTCCAGCACCATCCAGCCCTTATTTGTTGATGAGTTGGCATGGGTTTGACGTGGGTCATTGGTGTGTGACGTGGCAGAGTGGGTCAATGTTGGGTAATGTGGCAGCAGCAGTGGCAAGCACTGTCGTTATTATGATGTTGGCAGAGGGACAGGTGTGGTAGTTGAGTATGGGGTATGGGGAGGTGGTTGTCACACCATGTGGTGGTGGCTAGAGATGCCGACGCCGTTGTGGTGGTGCCAGTGGTATGAGGAAAGAGCTGCTGGGCCAGTTATTAGCATATAGGTGGGTGGTTGGTACTTGTTCTTACCTGTTGAGACTGGCAGTGGTGGGTGTGGTGCTTGTACAGTGTGAGATGGCAAGGGAATGTGGGCGTTGTTGAGTGAACGAAGCAAGGATTCAAAGTTGACACAATGTTTGTCAGCAATGTCATGTGACCTACACATTGTGTCGCGTCTTTGTTGATACTCCTCTGTGGGAATTGTCTGCCCCCTGGACATACAATTCCCACGCTCTGAGCCTACATCCAAGTGTCTGTAAAACCTTACCAAACCTCTAGCTGCTTTACACTCACTCAAGGCCATGTTCCTAGATAAAGAATATCAACTGTGACCGCATTTTGAGTATTTAGCTTGCGCGTTGACGGAATTTTGAGCGATTGCTTAGATATTTGGCATGGATGGAGTATCATAGTAAGGCTACCTGCTGTCCAAAAATGAAGGCAAACGAATAAGAACATCGGCTAGGAGAGCCAAATGATGATGGGGGAGGAGGAGGAGAGAGGGATAGTTGGTGGAATGAATACCTAGTGACCAGCTATGACTCTGGGACACTCAGGATACTATTTTATCATCAGGAAGCGCTAATTGAAACATCTAATTTCACTGAAACCCATCCAGAACAAGCCCTTGAATAAATAATCCGGATTTTCGAACGAATTTCGATGAATTTACAGCGCAAGACAACCAGTCCACTAGACCTTTCAATGTTTGACTTTTGGTATTGACTAATAGACGAATTAAAAACCTCCAAATATCTAAGGAAACAAATATGAATTGATTACAGGACGACGAAATCTTTCTTTTGATGGGAAGAAGAGGGAGGGAAGTGGCAGATCTCGGTCAGAACTCAACAAGATCGCACTAAACTTTCAGAATAGTCTTTTTCAATCTAGTATACGTAACTTGTGCAAAAATCGTGAAGGAAAACGATGAAGAACTGATGTGAATAATAAATAATATGAATTATTGTCGAATTTCGACAGCATTTAATACGGGACAACGAGGCAACCTAGAGTTTTGATATTTAGGAATATGTATTTGGTATCAAACATGTATCTATTTCCAAAGAATCCAAGTAAAAAAACGAAAATTAGATTGAGAATGTCGAAATCTACTTAGAGGCTGATAAGGAATAGCACGGGTAACCCGTGGGTATCTCGACGGCTACCCGTACCCGTACCCGTGGCAACCCAACCCGTCAAACCCGCGGGTTTTCCGCACCAAACAAGCCCAAAAACACGAAAATCGGTGAAGAATTGACCGAGTTATAGCTGATTTACTTAAATTGCACGTAACTCAGTCAGTTCTCATCCGATTTGGACGTTTTTGGGCTCGTTTGAAAGGCCACGGGTACAGGAATTGTTACCCGTACCCGTACCCGAGCGTACCCAACCCGTGTACCCGTACGGGTTGGCCGTACCCCTGCATTTCCCTAGAGGCTGATACAGAGGAAGGAAATACTTGGAGGACAACAAATATTTGACGGATTTGGATGAAACTTTGCATAGTACATCTCACATATAGTCAAATTGAAAAAGTAAATTTGTTCTCTCAATACAGTATAACTAGAAACAGGCAGGGAGCAAGCTGACACGGGCAACTTGCAAGTGTCAAGTGAAGGTAAGCTAACTTGACCAACTTGGTTGATCTAAAGCGCTGCTCAAGTCTCTCGCAACTCCATCTAATTCAACATAAAGATTATGGATGCGGCCTGGGCCAATTGAAGTATATTTAGTCTGTCCTTTGATGACTAAAGCGTGTGTGAGATACCTAACAACAGCCAGATCAAAAAGTCGATTTCGTGATGGCAGGTTCGTCACTGCCACAGTGTAAGGGCAACTGCTGACCCAGCAGAGAAACTCAACCTAGAGACCAGGCCAGGACTGGCAGGAGGTCCAAAGTGTTTATTTAGGCTATGTACAACTATTTAACAACCAACACTAACCTGGCAGGAGGTCCAAAGAGAAAAGGAACAAGAACCTCAGTGCCAGCTCAGCAGATTATGTACATGACAGCTTTAGGGCAGGTGTCAGTTTCTCATGTGATGTGGCACATGATGTGGCACATGATCTGCCATGTGATGTGGCTATGCCACCTATCTAATCTAATCTATGGGAAAGCGGATTATAAGGTCTAAGATAAAGAGATATAATCAATAAGTTATCAGTCTGTTGTACACTGTATATGAGTCCATAAGTAAAGGCATAATAAGAAACAATATAAGACATATGATACAGATAAGGAATGAACCAATGGTGGGTGCCAATCAGAATGTCTTTGATGATGTGACTTGGTGTGGAGTGGAAGCAGTGGTGAGGACTAGGTATTGGTGCGCTTGTGTGGTGGGATATAGGAAGGTCCACTTACATCACCCCCCCCCCACCTTTAAAAGGACATCGCCCCGACGTCGCAGAGATTTGCTGGAAAGGAATAGAGCTGAAGTCGACAAACCTGATTCTCTGTGGTGCAGCTGGGTTGCGCTTGTGGAAATCCGCTATCTTCTTGGGTGCATTGGCTAAGAGTTCTGCATACTCCCAAGAATTATCTTCTGGACCATAGCCTTCCCACTTGACAAAGTACTGAAGTCGCTTTCTGAACATGCGACTGTTGAGAATTTCTTCCACAACATACTCTTCTTCTCCATCAACTATTTCAGGAGGTGGATGGGTAGGCACTGTACGTCCAGGAATTGGATTGGCCGGTGCAGGAGTGAGCTTAACCACATTAAAGACAGGATGCAAGCGCTTCATTGAGAGAGGCAGTTTGAGACGGTAGGCACTACTGCTGACTTTCTTCTCAATCTTGAACAGTCCCAAGCGCTTGTGAGCCATCACCAAAAGGTCATTTTCGTTGTACGCACGTGTAAGAGGAGGTGATAATTTCATCAAATTGCATGTGCTTGTATTAAATTGTGATTACACCGCCATACTTGCTTCGTTCTTACAAGGATATCTTACGATAGTCTGGCATGGTAATAACATCCAATGATAGTGTGCTGTATGTAAGAACAAAATAATAATTGCAGTATAATTACAAGGACCGGTATTGATTACACTGGTCTCATACTCCAATGCAAGAGCAAAAAATTCTTACATCAGTTATACAAGATAGCTGCTATAGTTTCCTTAACTTATATACCCGCCTAAGTGTAGCAACGAAAACACAAGCCATCAAATGGCAATGTATCACCATGCATTTCATGCAGAAGTTTGCTAGTTGGGACTCAGTGGGACTGGGATTCATAGCTCCGAACGACCACAGTGGCGTGTTGATGGAATTTGCAAATCGAGCAGGGCAAAACTTCAATCTCAATCTGCGTACACTATACACTAGAAACTAATATCGACACATTGCTTCACGTCCAAGTCCGACGTGTTGAGCATAATGGTGGACTGCGATGCGTCCACTGCAAAAGAAACCACGAAAAGTATCAGATCCTGATGTGACCATGTGATGTGACGTCACAGCGTACGACGCGTCTGGCATCCGGATTCGATTTCAGCAAGTTACTACTTAGAGCGAACTCTCATCTCCTATCCCTCTACCATTCCTACCCATCCCATTGTCAGCACAACAACAACATCTGCATCATCCTATTCTCAAGGACTCACAAGCTACAATGACAATGTCAGAAGACTTGATGATGAACTCTTTCGACCAACTTTCGACAGCCTTCTTTCGTGGTGCCAAGGTCAAGTGGCAGCACGGCGGGGATACCGGGAAGGGAGCTGAAGAAAGCGTTATCGATGGTGTCAACACTGCAGTAAATGAGAACTTTAAGGACATTGCAGGCCGAACTAGCGATAAATAGGGCTTCATTGACCATCAACAAGGTATGTGCGCACTTTTAAGCTGCCTTACTGAATATATGCGCTTTTCCAGATCAGTAACCGCGCACAGAAAGATCCTGAGTGCAGACCTGAAGCTCTTTTCCACTCTCTTGATATATGGCATCCTCTACCTCACCCGAAGCGACTGTGGCACGCACGCACGCGGCACAAGGACCCGGTGAGTCATGACGGGGGAGATGATCTCCAAGCAGTGCGTCCTCTGCGTTTTCGAGATATGTGTAGTGTTCATTGTTCTGGACAGGTTGATCAAGCGTCGGGAGAAGCAGTGTGCGAAGGAGGCTGCTAAGGCCAGCAAATCCGCTGCTGCACCTGCATCTGCGTCAGGCGCTGGTGCAAAGGCTGCAGCTGGTCCTTTTGATGCGGATTTGACCCCTAATGTGAGTTTCTTAGTCGTATGCTGTGGTACTAAGCTTACCGCGCATTTCAGCAATATTAAGAAACCGATAAAATCTCTCACGCAAAGAATCCCAGAACCCCCCTCCTTAGCCATGCAAGTTCTACGTTTCGCGTTCGTTGACGTCTTTCATCACGCAGTACAGCGGCGGCGAAGGTGTCGTTCCAGACGGAACCAAGCTCGACGATGTCGACGAGAGCCTTGCTGGTCGTATTCACAACATTCGCCCTTCGGGATCCAAGCTCATATTCTACCATCTCCACGGAGAGGGGGTCAAGGTCCAGATTTTCGCCGCCCAGTAAGACGCAAAGCACCCTGAAAGCTTTGCCGCTTTGCACTAGCACTTCAAGCATGGAGATATCGTTGGCGTCACTGGACACTCATCCCGCGCGGCACGCCATGAAAGGCGAGTTAAGCATCACGCTTTTGAACTATTTCTCTATTTCTCTTAACCTGTTCTTATCGCTTATCGGATATAATACAGAAAACTGGTGTCCCAGCTCCAGCCTTTCATTCGAAGGGGGTTAGAAGCATCCATTCACGGCCCATCTCGTCGCCATGCCCGTTTCTCGGACGTGTAAACACCTCCGGACTCTCCCCTCCCAGGAAAACCCGTCATCCATCTCAAGCTTGCGTCGTCTCAGGCAGCTTCTTACGCCGGACTTGCACCAGCTGCCTTCCGGACACTTTGGGTTGAAGGATCAGGAGACGAGGTACAGGAAGCGTCATCAACGATTGCTTGAACTACGTCCATCGGTCACTGGATGACCTTGGGTTCATGCAGGTTGGGACGCTGATGACGACCACGCTTGCTGGAGGTACCACTGGAAGCCGTTCACAATCATTTGGACTTGGACTTGTACCTCCTTCTCGCGCCGAGTTGGTTGTCGGAGGGCCGACAGGGTGTACGAGATTGGACGTGTGTTCCGTAACGTGCCCCGTACTTACTACTATATGCTATACCTGTTTGTAGTAAGTATATACCACAAATAATCACACATTTGTTTCAATACAAGTACAGGAGATATGTTAGCATTGTTGGGTTTATTGTACATCCTAATCATATGCAGCTGACCTTGCAATGCCTTGCAATTCAGTGTAATATATGTGACAGCTCGCAATCTGCTTACTTATTGTAATCAAGAAAATTATTGTCAAAAACTTATAATAATTTAGTTACACCTATGGCCATACAATGCAGCGCCACTATTATCTTTTTGGCAATTCTCATTTGACTATGCCAGACTTTGTACGAGAGTACATCTAACGGGCAATTTTGGTGATGGCCAACTTCTTCGATGGCCGAGTTGTCTGGATGTCGTCTGCCTCAAGATATACCATGTCACCTGGCTTGTACTCCGGAGCAGGAGTCCACTGTTGGTTGTAGTACCTGGCCATGTCGTCCTTTGCCTTCTTCAGTGCTGACCGTGCCTCTTCGAGAGTGTCCTTCATCCGTTGAGTGAACTCATTGACCGTCTCCATCACGAAATCGACTTTTTGATCTGGCTGTTGTTAGGTATCTCACACACGCTTTAGTCATCAAAGGACAGACTAAATATACTTCAATTGGCCCAGGCCGCATCCATAATCTTTATGTTGAATTAGATGGAGTTGCGAGAGACTTGAGCAGCGCTTTAGATCAACCAAGTTGGTCAAGTTAGCTTACCTTCACTTGACACTTGCAAGTTGCCCGTGTCAGCTTGCTCCCTGCCTGTTTCTAGTTATACTGTATTGAGAGAACAAATTTACTTTTTCAATTTGACTATATGTGAGATGTACTATGCAAAGTTTCATCCAAATCCGTCAAATATTTGTTGTCCTCCAAGTATTTCCTTCCTCTGTATCAGCCTCTAGGGAAATGCAGGGGTACGGCCAACCCGTACGGGTACACGGGTTGGGTACGCTCGGGTACGGGTACGGGTAACAATTCCTGTACCCGTGGCCTTTCAAACGAGCCCAAAAACGTCCAAATCGGATGAGAACTGACTGAGTTACGTGCAATTTAAGTAAATCAGCTATAACTCGGTCAATTCTTCACCGATTTTCGTGTTTTTGGGCTTGTTTGGTGCGGAAAACCCGCGGGTTTGACGGGTTGGGTTGCCACGGGTACGGGTACGGGTAGCCGTCGAGATACCCACGGGTTACCCGTGCTATTCCTTATCAGCCTCTAAGTAGATTTCGACATTCTCAATCTAATTTTCGTTTTTTTACTTGGATTCTTTGGAAATAGATACATGTTTGATACCAAATACATATTCCTAAATATCAAAACTCTAGGTTGCCTCGTTGTCCCGTATTAAATGCTGTCGAAATTCGACAATAATTCATATTATTTATTATTCACATCAGTTCTTCATCGTTTTCCTTCACGATTTTTGCACAAGTTACGTATACTAGATTGAAAAAGACTATTCTGAAAGTTTAGTGCGATCTTGTTGAGTTCTGACCGAGATCTGCCACTTCCCTCCCTCTTCTTCCCATCAAAAGAAAGATTTCGTCGTCCTGTAATCAATTCATATTTGTTTCCTTAGATATTTGGAGGTTTTTAATTCGTCTATTAGTCAATACCAAAAGTCAAACATTGAAAGGTCTAGTGGACTGGTTGTCTTGCGCTGTAAATTCATCGAAATTCGTTCGAAAATCCGGATTATTTATTCAAGGGCTTGTTCTGGATGGGTTTCAGTGAAATTAGATGTTTCAATTAGCGCTTCCTGATGATAAAATAGTATCCTGAGTGTCCCAGAGTCATAGCTGGTCACTAGGTATTCATTCCACCAACTATCCCTCTCTCCTCCTCCTCCCCCATCATCATTTGGCTCTCCTAGCCGATGTTCTTATTCGTTTGCCTTCATTTTTGGACAGCAGGTAGCCTTACTATGATACTCCATCCATGCCAAATATCTAAGCAATCGCTCAAAATTCCGTCAACGCGCAAGCTAAATACTCAAAATGCGGTCACAGTTGATATTCTTTATCTAGGAACATGGCCTTGAGTGAGTGTAAAGCAGCTAGAGGTTTGGTAAGGTTTTACAGACACTTGGATGTAGGCTCAGAGCGTGGGAATTGTATGTCCAGGGGGCAGACAATTCCCACAGAGGAGTATCAACAAAGACGCGACACAATGTGTAGGTCACATGACATTGCTGACAAACATTGTGTCAACTTTGAATCCTTGCTTCGTTCACTCAACAACGCCCACATTCCCTTGCCATCTCACACTGTACAAGCACCACACCCACCACTGCCAGTCTCAACAGGTAAGAACAAGTACCAACCACCCACCTATATGCTAATAACTGGCCCAGCAGCTCTTTCCTCATACCACTGGCACCACCACAACGGCGTCGGCATCTCTAGCCACCACCACATGGCGTGACAACCACCTCCCCATACCCCATACTCAACTACCACACCTGTCCCTCTGCCAACATCATAATAACGACAGTGCTTGCCACTGCTGCTGCCACATTACCCAACATTGACCCACTCTGCCACGTCACACACCAATGACCCACGTCAAACCCATGCCAACTCATCAACAAATAAGGGCTGGATGGTGCTGGAAGGATTAATGTGGTGGGATGGGGGAGAAGCTGTGTGGTCATCTGGGGAGGTATTTGGCTGTAGGCTGTCTTATCCATGGGCATGGGTCTGGTAAGCTGTAGTAGATAGTACTGTGTTGTATTATAGTAGATTATTATAGCAATATATATCTTTGAACTTCTACACATGATTGCGTCCATATAAGCTGGTGTTATTCAAGAATTGTTTGAGCATTAGAATATCGTTCATAGGATTTATGGCATACTTGAGTTGAATTAATTCATCTTAGGTAGTGTTAACTCTTTTGGACCGTGTGCACCTTTCTCCCAGGTTTACCTGGGCTGAATTAGTTGAATTACATCATTATTAGTCCTGACGCTTTCCAACGCCTGTCAAAGCCACCCAGGCTGATATAAATAGACTCAATTCAACAATCCGTTTTCCTGATGTCCAGTCTCGAAGGAGGCTGGTTTGGCTCAAAGCCCATTCTTGGATGACGTCCAGTGTCTAGGAGGAAGGGAGTCTGCTGCGTAGAAGAGTGGACATGGTTGTTGTATGCGAACTCGGCCAGAGGGAGAAGGTCATTCCAGTCATCTTGTCTCTCGCTGACAAAGATCCGGATATACTGCTCCAGCTCTTGGTTGACACGCTCGGTCTGACCATCAGTCTGCGGGTGATAGGCTGTGGATGATGCAACCTGGATACCCAAGAGACGGCAGAGCTCTGTCATGAACTCTGCAACGAACTGAGGGCCGCGATCACAGATGATCTTCCCAGGCAGACCATGAAGCTTCCAGACATTGTGGAGATAGAGACGAGCAGCACCAGCAGCAGTTACTGTTGTGGTTGTTTCAATGAAATGACCTCGTTTCCCAATGGTGTCCACCACAACCATGATGGCATCGTGTCCAGCCGACTCTGGCAGCTCAACAATGAAGTCAACCGAGATGCACTTCCAGCGCTCCTCTGCAACCTCTGTTGGGACGAGTTCTCCATATGGCCGATGATGCTGAACCTTGGTCCGCAGACACAAGTCACAGGTGGAGACATACTGACCAATGTATCTGGACATGTTTGGCCACCAGTAGTTTCTAGACACCAGCTCCAGTGTCTTGAAACGTCCGGCATGTCCAGCTATCTTGGTGTCATGGCAAAGAGAGGTAATGCGACGTCGGAGATCAGAGGTAGGGGGCACGTATGGTGATGTGCCAGCTCGGCCTGAAAAGCTGAGGCCGAGCTGAGCTAACCCTTTCAGGCTGAGGCCGAGCCGAGCTGAGCAGTGGGCTTTGGTCAGCCCAGAGCTCGGGCCTCAATTTTGCGAGGCCCAAAGCTGTAGCCCAGGCTATAGCCTGCACCTACCCGATTTGGAAGGTGGCTGTACGCAAAATTCTGCACTCGGCGCATGAGATATAGGTTGATAAATGTTTGTATTATAATTCTATACTATTTAGTTAGTTAAAATATCAATTATTTCGCATTTACCAAGCATCATCCGGATGTCTGCTGAGCCATCCATCTAATCACGTGGCAAAAACGGCTCGATACTACATTCTATGTTGAGGAAATAGTTGTAAATAGTGAAAGATGTTTTTATTTCATTCAAAATGGTATTCTACGTGACGTGGTGGTCAATTTACAGTGCTGCCGACCATTTCCGGCAATGTTTGCACATGCATGGCTGGACCATCTGCCAGGCTATAGCCTGAGCTGAGGCCGGGCCGAGCCGGGCTGACTTTTGGGCCTGTAGCTCGAGCCTGTGATTTGGAAGGCCCGAGCTGCCGAAAGCCGGGCTAAAGCTATAGCTTTCAGGCCGAGCCGAGCTGGCACATCACTAGGCACGTAGACACGACCGTGGAAGTAGAGAAGGCCATCCTGCTGAGACCATTCAGCAGAGCGGACGGAGTGGTTAGAGGACTTCTTCAGCTCCTTCACAGCCTTGGCAACAGGCTCCTCAGTTGGCTCCTTTGATCCCTTGCATATATCACACAGGATGTCAACCTCAGATCCAGAGAACTCTAATCCTTCCATAGCGCATATAGCAAAGAGCTTGCAGTCCAGAAGGACAATGTTCTTGTTGTCTTCTGAACCATCACCATGGTCTGCACGTCTGGACAGGACTCTTGCCTGGGCGATGATGGAGGATGAAGTCAAAGCGTGCCAAGTAGAGTGACCATCGAGCTTGACGGCGGTTCAGCTGCTTAGCGGTCATGAAGTACTCCAGGTTCTTGTGGTCTGTCCATATCTCGAACTGATGCTCTGCTCCTTCGACAAAGTGTCTCCACTCCTGCAATGCCCGGATGATAGCCAACATCTCTTTGTCATGGATCTCATAGTTGCATTCCACAGGCGAGAGTGACTTGGAGTAGAACGCAACAGGATGCCACTTGTCATCCTCTGGCGACACTTGAGAGAGAACAGCTCCAGTAGCAAAGTCAGAGCTATCTGCCTCAATGCGGAAGGGACGAGTAGAGTCTGGAGAGATGAGGACTGGGGCAGACGTGACATTCTGCTTGAGCTTGTCGAATGCAGCTTGCTGATCAGGTCCCCAGATCCACTTGGCATCGTTCTTTGTCAGATCAAAGAGAGGGCGGGCATGCTCGGAGAAGTCCTTGATGAAGCGGCGGTAGAAGTTGGTAAAGCCCAAGAAGGACTGCACTTCCTTCTTGCATGTTGGCTCTGGCCATTGAGCAGCACCAGCAATCTTGACAGGATCCATGGAAACCGAGTTGTGGGAGATGATGACGCCAAGGTACTCCACAGTTGTGCGCTCAAACTCACACTTGTCCGGCTGCAGATAGAGCTTGTGCTTCTCTAAAAGCTCCAGGACTCTGCGAGTGACAGCACAGTGCTCTTCTATTGTCTCTGTGAAGATAAGGATGTCGTCCAAGTATACCACCACTACTCCTTCGGAGATGAGATCCTCGAAGATGTCGTTCATCATGGTCTGGAAGGTGGCTGGGCTGTTCATGAGACCAAAGAACATGACCAGGGACTCAAAGAGTCCTCGGTTAGTCCAAAATGCTGCCTTCCACTCATCACCTTCTTTCATCCGGACATTATTGAACCCCCACCGAACATCCAGCTTGGTGAAGTACTTCGCCCCACGAAGTTTATGGATAACATCAGGAAAAATCATTTAGTCTTAAATGCAACTTAAGACTATCTGAGATGACTTAAGACAGCTAAGACAGCTAAGACAGCTAAGTTAGACAAGTCGATCTAAGAAGACATAAGTCCAGGTCTATGAAAGTTGTCTGTCTTCAAGGTGCTTTAAGATACTCCTAAGACATTATAAGTTAACTGATCAGTATTATGGTCTCCCAAGATTCTTATATTTCTTGCATGTTTCATAATTTCTGCTGTTCGGAAAACTCACATAGAATGCACAAGAAAGAAACACATTTGTGTCGTTTTTATTTAAATTTATTTATTTATTTATTTAAAATACAAAATGCTTACTACATACATATATAGCAAAAGGAAAAAAAATACTAAACAGTACTTACATTGTTTTGTCAAGTCCTGGCATTGTTGAAGTCATCCTAGTCAGCATGCATGGCTATTAATCATGGGCAAAATGTGAAAAATTAAACACATACATGAGTGCTGTTGATATAAGGGGCTGTATAGCCTTCCCCCTCCTCGTCGCCACCGTCCACCTCTTCGTCGCCACCTGTCTTACCTCGTTTCCACCTCTTCGCCACATCCGCCTACCCACCGTCTACCCTTCGCATGGTTCGGTCTTTGGATCGTGACTTAGGAGGGGTAGGTGGTGGTGGTCGGTGATTGTCGGGGTCGCCGCGGGTGGAAGGTGGCGGTTGGTGTCGTTGGGATGTGGCGGACGGTAGCTGCTAGGGCCTGGGCGGCGGCTTCCGTTCGGGGCAGGTGCTGGTCGCAGGCATGGCCGTAGCCGTCGCCGTCGTCGTGCTGGTGCTGGTGCTGGTACTGGTGCTGCAGGTGCTGCGGGTGATGTCGACGGCGATGGCAATAGTGGGCGGTGGGTGGAGGTGGTGGTTGTGGTGGGGTGGCAGTGATGGTGGTGGTGATGAGACGAGATCAACCAGTGAGATCAACCAGTTGTGGTTGATTTGGGGCCAAATCGGGTAATTCCGCTCCCGGCCCGTGAATCTCCGCCTCGAGCTCATCGTCATGTCTAATGACGATTACGAGCTCGAATATTCATTTTACATAGCTGTAAATATGTATTAGTCAGTATATTAGTTTATGGATTCAATATAACGACTTTCTACTGGCTTCACGGAGGATGCCAATGCAAATCACCCATGACCGAGATCGCCGCGCGGACTGTGAACCATCCGCGTGGTGATTTCGGAATTCGTAGCTTGAAAGATAATTTAATTCTGTATGACAGGCAGCAGATCTGGTGAGAAAAAAATGTCTATGTAGTAGAATAGGTGCACTACTTGTTGAATACCATGTTTTCACAGTTGCCGAGGTGTGTGCCCAGCAAGGATGTAAAATTCACCAATCTAAGTGCACAATTGGACTTGAAAATAAGTTTCTGTGTCGGTCATTTCGAGATTTTCCAGGAACTTACCCACTTTTCATGCTGTCTTAAAATTTCCTTTGCATTTCTTATCTAGAGTATATCCTACATCATATTTTAGGTTTAATTTATCTGATACCCTACCCCAAACAGTCGAGCTCGTCGTGTTCGACGGTGAGCTCGGGTCCGGCTAATACTCATTGGTCCGGAACCCGGCTTGCCTTATCCGGAAGGTTCAACCAACGGGTCGTTGGTTCTTTTCCACCACCACCACAGTCCACCACCAGCCACCAGCCTCCCCCTGTCTCCCACCACCATCGTTAATGACCAGCACCTCCGCCACCGCCATAGCTACCCCACGACCAGCCTTTGCTGCGAACGGACACCATCACCACCGGCCAACAGCAACAACAACCCCCAACACACGCCGTCGAATAGGTGCCACCCTCAGCCAGCACCGCGCACCAGCACCAACGGCCGCCCCCAACCACGCACAACACGAACCGACGGCGACGACGAGCACAACGAACGACGACCCGCAAGCGCCAAGCACGAACGACGACGACGACGAGCACGGGCATCACCTACCCCCTCCAATCCACACTCTGCCGACAGTTTACGACGACGGGACGGCGATCGGAGGGTAACGGCACCAACGAGTACAACGACGGGACGGGCGTAGGCCCTCGATCGAATAGCACCACCGTCGGCGGCGACTAGAAGACGCTCAGCGGCGGGGTGAGCGAAAGAAGAGGATGGCACCGAGCTCCAGCGGTAGCCCACAACGACATCACCAGCCAGGGGTGGGGAGCAGACGGATGTGAAGCGGAGCGATGTGGCGTGGGGGATGGGTGACGCTGAGTAGGTGAACGAAGGGATGCGATGGGCAAGCAACGAGGGGGAAGCCGCCCGGAGGTGCGAGGGTTGTCGACGATGAGGAGGGGTTGGAGTGGCCGCGGCCACAGGGAAAGGGAACACGGCTAAGGGAAGACGTGTGGCTTGGGCAGCGAGGACGAGGGGGAGAAGTTATTGGGCAAGGGAGGGTAGATTAGAATTTAGCAGTGGCAGGTAGCATGTGCTACCTGCCACTCAGAGGGATCCTCCATGTTTTAGTGGAGGACCCCTCTTTTCTCTTACAGTAGGCTACAATGTCAATATGTAGTTTTTATTTGATTTTATTTTATTCTTAATTTTGGGTGAATTTCGGTCATTGAGACACACCACCCCAAAATGGAAGAAACTTCCCAATCCGGAAGCACATACTCGAAACGATACCAGCAGTATTTATTGATTACTGTGTCCAACAAAATCTAATCTAATCTACTTGGTCAGCATCATACATAGCCACCCACCAAATTAAGCGAGATGCGTAACTAATAATAGTAGGCACCAACTATTAATAGTCGTCATCCAAAACCATTTCGACCAATCCACCCATCCCGCCCCTCCAGAGGGCGCGCTCTCAACAGATTTAGGTGTAAATATATTCTCTTTATCCAACGGATTTTTTTTCCCGTCGCAAACAGTGCCCTACGAGGCGCAATAGTGAGAATACACCCCCGCCCACCGTAAATGGCATTGTTTACGCATGCTTACTAGCGCCCGCGCGTGATGGCAAGGCTGCCTGCTCCCCGCCGGCCCCGGCAGGCTCGTCCAACTCTGCCCTGGAGAGCCTTGGTCAGTTGACGGGTTTCATGTATGACATGGCTTGGTCAGTTGACAGGGTTTCATGTATAATTCTAGCCACCATGGCTGATATATCTCAAATTTACTAAACTCGACTGTCAAAACAGCTTTCTCAATGACACGGCGGACAAGTAGCTGAAGATTGGCCGGTAAATGTGTCCTGAAGATTGATCCGGCATATATGCCGAATATGTTAGTTTGTCACCCTTGTCACGCCTGCTTAAGATAATGTCGTTCTTTCCCTTGCTCAGAGGCTTATGTGACGATTAAAAGCACTGATATAGGTGTATATACTACTAGGTACTTATATCCATTGCCACTAGCTATATAATACTTCTTAGATGTTTTTCAGCATTCACAAGAAACCCATTTAGATATATTCCTGGCATATTAAAATTTGGCTTCGGCTACATGTGGAAAGAGTGCACTGAATACTATTTAAAAAAATTCTTTCATTTATCACCTGTAATGAAGCACATTCACTCACTATCCAAGCCCACAGTGACCACAGCACGACGATTCGTCCTTATTTCTGGCTCTTGAAGCGGAATTTCGCAGAATGTGACGGAACGTTACGCTTCCGGATCAATTGACAGTATAATCGTCATGACACATCGCGGCATCAATTGACAGTTACTTGTCCGCCGTGTGAGTTTTCATCTCGGATATTCTGGTCAATGTTGTTACTGTACGAGTTCAAATAAGATCCAAGATATTTCTTTTGCAAAACTCTTTAATTTAGTAATTACTATCTATATTTACTATTCAGACACTACCAAGTGTGCGCTCCTTTGTGCTTCGTCGTTGTGCACAACGACGAGCTCAAGTCGGTAATCGGCGGGCTGGTGGCCGACTTACCGGATTTGGCCAAATCAACCAACTGATGGTTGATTTGGTCATTGTCCTCTCACCACCACCAGCACCACCAGCACCATCCTTCATACCCTGCCCTCCCCAGCCTTCGATAACCCTCTCCACCACCCACCATCTCCCACCATTACCACACCGATCACAGCTACGAGCAAAATAACACATTGCAATGGCCGCAGCGGACTACAAGGACCATGACCGCGACGATCGCCAGCACCGCAGCAGTGAGAAGTGACAGGAAGCAGGGGTGGAACCGAACGTGTGGGTTAGGGGTGGGAGGTTCGACGACAGTGAGGTGGGTGAAGCCCACGACGGGTTGCGGAGGCCGATGACGGCGAGGCGGGCACTCTACACACTCGCCAGCGGCTACCACCACTCCACCACTGTCTCCACCTTCGCGTACCACCACCATCGCTCCCCCCTCGTCTTCACGCTCCCCTCCACTCCTTCACCACCCCTCCTTCATCCCTTGATGCCACAACCACCCACCATCGCCAAGCTACTGTGGCGACAACGACGATCGCCGCCACCACCGCTAGCATGTTCAACACCCCACCACCACACTCCTTGCCCACCGCTACCTCCGTCTTGTGGCATGCACGCCGTCCTCCCACCGTCAGCGCTTCGCTGTGCGACTAACGATCGCGGCAACCACCGCCACTCGTCCCACGGCAGCAGCCACGGTGCAGGATGTTGAATACAGGAGAGATGGGGTGGATGGCACGCCAGGGGGAGGAGGGGATGGTTTAGTGAAGGATAATGGATGGGAAGCATAGGGTGACTGGGCGATGCAGGGGAGGGTACGACAAGTCGACGTGAGGGAGCTATGAAGAGAAGCAGGGCACAATCAAAAGGGAAAACAAGCGCAGTGTAGCAAAGGTGAAGCTTGGGGTGGGGCCTACTAGTGCCTGACGGTCGACCACTCTCGGCTCGGACACGAGGGAGACCGGAATATCCTCCCCTGCTCATCCTTCTCTTTCTTTCTTTCTTAATATTCACATTTTTTTTTCTACTCTACTCTTTTCATACATCTTGTATTTATGTAGTTTAAATAAGTCAAATTCCACTATCTTCTGTTAAAATGAGTGGCCCATCCCGAATTGGTAATAAGTACCAAATGCGGAATCCATCATGTTTGCAAGACCGACATTCTACCCATCGCGACACAAGGAAGCTGCAAGGCTTGTCTATAATCTAATCTTATCTGGCTCACTCATGGGGCATACACATTAAAGGTAGGTTATGTACATCTAATTTAAGATGGGAGCTATTTATGGACGTCATCCAATGCGCCCATGCCCAATCCATCCCTAGGCGTCCGTTTTTGGGTGCGCTCGAGGCGCCAAAAAAATATAGCTATATTTCCTGAGCATGGCAATTTTTTTTGGGCACCAAAATTCCACCCCAACAGCGCGCAATGGCCAAAATATTGAAAAACGCGCTCACATATTGATTCTAGCTAAAAATAGACTACATCCAGTGCGCCCCCACCCAATCCACCCCATCCCACCGTTTTTTGGGCGCGCTTGGGGCGCTAAATATTACTAATATACCCCCCGAGCCTGCCAGATTTTTTTCCACACCCAAATACCACCCCCGCCCCCTGCCAGAGCCAATATACTACCCCCACCCGCCCATTCTTGATTTGTTTATCTGTGTTTACCATCTGTGTTTACCTGCACCCACCCACCCAGCCGTGGCCACCCACCCCGGCTTCCCAATAGAGGAGCTTCCCTATATGGACTACTTATACACAGACTGCTTATATGCCCCCAGGATGTATACTACTTAAGTACTTATAAGTACTATTTCATGTATGATACTAGCTGTTAGAGGTGGTCCGTGAAGATCCGTGCAGATCCGTGTGGTGTCCGTGCACGTCCGTGCAGATCCGTGCAGGTTCGTGCAGTGTACGTGCAGATCCGTGCAGTGTCCGTGCTAGGTCAGTGCACGTCCGTGCAGATCCGTGCAAGGTCTGTGCAGTGTACGTGCACGTCCGTACCAGTTGGTGGGCATCCGTGCTGTGAGAGTGCATAGTGTAGGTCTATGATGTGCACGTCATATTGCGTAGCATAGCTATGCGCTAACATATCATTTGCAGACTTGTAGTCTGCAAATGCCAGAGACTCGGGGTAGACAAGTACTTGTATTGTGTATATAGGTGAAAATATATGTGTAGAGTGGATGAAGTGAGCCCTACTGAGTTTAAATAGGCTACTTGAGTGTAAATCCGCTTAATACTTCAAGTTCTCGAGGGTGCTTTGTTTGCAAGTCATAGCATTGAAGTCCCTCTGATGGTGGCTGAGTATGGTGCGCCACTAAATCACAGGCACTCAGCAACATCTTCGCCTTTATTTCAGGTCTCCCGAACGCGGGAGGTTCATTTTTACGAGAATAAGTGCTTTGTCAAAGGATATTAAGTCCCATAAAAAAGTCTCTTGTAATACTTGTAGGTTCTCCAAGAGGTATAGTTGGATTGAGGTTAACGGCTCAGCTTCGGCAGCCTATGCAAAATACCCCGGAACAATGCCACCCATTTTCAGATCACATCAACGTTGAACGACATGGCCGGCAAGCCAAATGTATAACTCATAAGTACTTAATACAGCCGTTGGATGTATACTACTATCCATTCCAGAACCTATCTGTGTGCGTGTTCCCCTGTTCTAGTTTCCTCTTCCGTTCTCGTGAGTCGTCAGTGCGTGAGTCCTGGTCTGTGCTCATCCGTGCTTGTCCCTGCTTGTCCGTGCATCCGTACCCTGTCCATGTGTGTCCGTGCATAGAGCCGTTACATCTGTGCAAAGCATGCACAGACGTAACGGACCTGCCACGGACAATTCTCACTGCCCTTGGGATTCCACCCCTGTGTTTCTACAAGTGCTTTGCTTAAGGAAGTTGACCCCGCTTCTCGTCCATTTCTACCCAGTCGAAGAGCAGCAGACTTCATCAATGCCATGGAAGAAGCTCGTTCAGCCACCAGAAACACTCTCGTCCTGGCTCAAGAAAAACAAGACAGAGCATATGAATGCACCCGATCTTCATCGTTAATCACCTCAAAAGAAATATACCATCCTTCTCCCGCGGAATTCAGTGAACGAGAAACATTGCCTTCGACCAGAGAATTCCTCGCTGACTATGAAGTGGAAGCAATACTCGGTCATAAACCAGCCAAATGAAAGAACGGTAATGGGTGAATGTACAGAGTGAGGTGGGCGGGTTATGGCCCTCCTGATGATTCCTGGATATCCGAATATGACTTCCAAAATGCACCTGAACTTAACGAGAATACCACGTCCTTCATTCCCTCCGTTGACCGAGCAAACAAAAGGAAATTTGACTCTCTACTAGCATTAACGTCTTGGATGATCATTCTGAATTATTAATCTTCTTTAAGTTCCTACTAAATCTCTTTTACTTGTAGTTTGTTTAGAATTCATTTCCTTTCCTTTCCTCTCCTATTTTTTCATTTCTTTTCATTGAACCTTGTACCATAGATCTATTTGTTCTTCTTTCCCTTGTTTCTCAGATTTCTGATATTGATTAGATAAATAATGGTCCAACGATGACTAAGATGGGCGCATGGGAATAACAAAGTGTTAATATGCAGTCGCATCTCGCGTCTGTTCCTTCCTTCGAACCATCACTGGAAGCCAACCTGGACGCGTGGAAACACAGCTCCAGTCTTCTTCCTTTAAATTCTCTTCTTGACGCGAAAGGATCAGATTAGCTGCTACCCAGTGCTGTCTCCCTAAAAACTACCTGATAGCTCTCCCTCTGAGATAGGTCGAGGCTTGAAGGAAGTCGCAAAAGAAGTGAAGGATGGATTCAAGTGAACCATACACCCTCGACTGCCTGGCTAGTTTTGCTGGCTATGTGCTTTCCCCCACTGTGATTGATGCTATGCTGTTCCTCCTGCCTCGGTTTGCCTTAAGCTCGCAGCGTGTCGTGGAAAGTCTTCAGCATTCTTGGGAGCTCTGGTCTCCCAATTCCTCCCATCATGTGTTCTATCCAGGAGCCCAAGAGTTCGGAACTAGGTTTGGTCAATCCATACATGCCTCAATGCGTAGGTATGATGGTCATGAAGGACGATTCGACCCTACTGTGACACCTCAACATTTCAATAAAGTATGGGTCAAGAGCAAACCTGGACACGCCAGCAAATTCGATTCCTCCTTCGTGCTTCAATTGGCCAAACACGTACATGTCTTAAACGAAAGCGTCGGAACTAAAGCCCCTCTCGCTGCTATATGTCTGGATTTGTGGGCCGAGCGGCCCTCCATACCTACTAAGGAAGATGTCGCCCACCTTAATCTGTTGACGAAATGGGAAGAAGCTGTCGACTACTACGCCGAGCTTCAACGAGAAATCAAATATATGGCAGCCTGGTGCTGTATGGTCGACGCCTTCATTGCTTACTTGAAGGAACATCCTGAAGTAGATAAGGTCCTGCCAGCCAATTAGACTCTAATAGGCATATGGATGAATGGTTGCGACAAGGAAGACGGGAAATGGTTGTTGCCTAACCGCGTTCCCTGTTTCATCGTTCACAAATTGACAGCCAAGGAATCTCGAGATTGGTTTACCGGGAGCAAACACGTTAACGATTTCCACAGTGGTACTGGAGTGGTTCGTCTGCAAGTAGCAGCCAACCCTTTGGATCAAATAGCGAAGAAGAACAGGAATGCTCTCCTCGAGTTAAATTGGGAGTTGGGACAGGCTAGTGCTTTGGACCACGGATACCTCCCTATGGACCGGGAACGCTCATCAATAGTCACTCAAGGATGGAGGAACGGTGCCTATTGCAACCCTAGAAAGGTAGTAGTTGTGAAAGATCCTGTTCCCGAAGCTCCTGTATTAACCGTCCCTGGAATTCGTCTCCTACCGCTGGTGACTTGTGCTATTGACTTGGGAGGTTGAAGCAAATGGACTGAAGAGGAGCTGGAAGATGAAGAACATGTCCTGTTTCGACGAGGGAAGAACTATTCCGCACCAGCAAATTTGTACGAATATTACAACCGAATTAATAATCATTGAATCTATCTGGATTCCCCCCTCGCCATGCCTTCCAACTACAAGACTAACCCTTGGCTCTTCGGTCTCCCAGTCTCACCTCTGAGATGCGTCAAACTGGAAGGACACAAGAAGTACGGCAATAGACCTCTGACTTCTTGGGTTTACTTTGTTCTTCAACTGGAAGAGAGCAATGTTGGATGATGCTACGACTTTGATCGCGTCGAAGACTAGTACAATGGATGTAGCCTTCCTGGATTCAAGCCCAATTTGGACGAAGAATGGGAGTTAGAGGCGGACAAGGAAATGGAAAAGGACGATGACTCCGACCGAGTGTCAATTCCAGAGGATGACTATGGCCAAGGTATATACTCGAGTAGTCTAATGTCCTCGACTACCATCCCTCCCCAGGAAGCCAGAAAACTTTCGCCTCGCCCGCTCACCAACAGAGTACAAGAGCTCAATTCTGCCGAGCGGTCCTGAGTATCTGCCTCGGTTGTTAACCCTACTCCTAATCCCTTCCTCTCTCGCCTGAAGTCTCTGTACCTTGGTACTATTCCTTGCTCAGATCATCTCCCTAATTCAATGTTTCCTAGTCGTTCCTCGCCACATCGCTTCACTCAACGTCAATGTTCTCCCTCGCCTCGACGAACAGAGCTTTACGATGCAAGTACTCGTCAAGATTATTGTATTCAAAGAAGACAGTCGTCGACTCGCTCTCGTTCTCCTTGTTGCGAATATCAGAGGCCTTGATCTTGTTCCCCTTCACCATACATATCGCGCTACAGGTACAGTCGAACCTCCTTTGACAACTCGTACGATTCGCGAGGCTACTCGTTCCGAACGGAAGAAAGCTCATCCTGGAACTCCCGTCTCTCCAAATCCGACAGAAATTGGTCACCAGCTCGCTCCCCTTCTCCGAAATGCGATTCTCCATCCACTCTAATCACCAAACATGAGGAGCAAGAAAGAGTCCCTCCGTCATCCCTGCCTACTAAGACAACGGAAACCTCATCAGGAAAATGACTTTAGTCTAAAGTCTCCTTGGGGTATTCCTGAAGGCAACCTCGGGAGGTTTGAAGACAGCGAAGACATCAAAGACCGTTAGGTTAGGTTAAGCTTATTTAGGAGCAGGGTTACTTTGATTGCATTGTCTTTAGTCATCCCCAGGCCATCTTGAAACGGTTTTCGCATGTCTTGAAGCATCCTTGAAAGTTACAGATAGAAAAAATGTCCTTCATGAAAGCATGTTTCTGCATCCTAAATGAATAGTGATCTTAGGCTTATGAGTATTGCAAATATGCAGGCGCAAATTAAAGTCTTGTATATTTGTGTATTTAATACAAATGATTATCTAGGTTCTAACACATATAATTCTACTACATGCAAGAAGCTAATAGCAACATTCTGGAAAAATGGAGTGAAGAAACTAAGAACTCAGAAAGATGAAGTATAGAGATTGGTACATGAGAGGTCCAGAGATGGCAAAAAGGCGTGTGAAGCAAAAGTGAGAGGATGATCCAACAACATGATTGAGAAATAGACATACTATCACTTCTGTAATGCCCCAAAGTGCCTGCTACATATTTCTCCCTTCCAAGTTTCCTGGTACCCGAAAAATCAAGCAACTGCTAAGACAGAGTAAAACAATCAAATTAGCAAGGATAAATATGATGGTTGAACATAAACAAAGAGCAACTTACATGATCTTATAGCATATTTCACTTCCCAGTATTGTCGTGCTTGGGAATAGTGTTAGGCCACAGCTGCTGGAAGCAGCGTCTGCAGCTCTGTCATACTGAATTGAATTGAGAAATAATGAGCAATAGTAAAAGGAAAAGATATGCGCACATTATAAGTGAAGAGGATATGATAAAGGTAATAGTGGAAAGGGAATTTGGTGTGTCGAAGGTAGTATGAGGTGTAAAGAGATGCGAGACTTGAAGAAAGAAAAGACATGAACCATGGACAAATAATGCGCAAACAAACACGTGATCCAGGCAGACATGTGATGCACATGTGATGCCATATTACAAGATGTCTCAATCCAGCGCGGGAATTGGTACAGAGCTGTACCAATTCCCACAGTTTCAGCATCACCTTTAAAGAGCAGAAAAACTGAATCCAGTGATCAGACAACTAACTAGCAAAAGATACAAGGAGAAAAGAGCAAAAGCTTTATGCCAGCACAGAGCAGCAAGTACACGACTACTTTAACAGCTTACGTGGCAGGTTTATCATGTGATGTGGCTATGCTATCTAGGTATCTTATCCAATATAAACAGAGTGACACATTGCATACCTACCAGTCTGTATATTAGGAGCATAAGATATGAACCAAATTATGCTTATAAAATCTGTCTTAAGAGTCATCTGTCCCACTAAAATATGCACAAGGAGATTCAAAATACCTTGCAAGCAACTGACAGACACTTTTAGGCTCTTGCTTATGGAATGTCTTTTAAATAGACTGTCTCATTATACATTGTGATTGACACATTTGATATTGAATCAATATTGAATACTTGCAAGGTTTCCCACAGACGCCATGAAGATCACTCAAAGACGCTTGAAGACAGTTTAGGACATCTTGGGACACCTAATAGGGATTACAGGGGTATATTTATACTATCTCATGCAAACCTTGGTGCAAACCAAATGCAGTCAAGACGACTTTAGGCCAAGGTCTTTTTCCTGATGCTTGTTGCCTCAGAAGAGAGGAAGATCGGAATCCCCTAACGAACCCCTTCCATCCAACTCGCCTCTTCTCGATTGTCTCTCGGAGCACACCGTGAACGCCTTAGTTGACTATGATGCTCAAACTGCCTCACAAAATCTTGGATTGCACGCCCTGGCTGTCCCTTCTTCCTCATCCTTGTCTCTCATGTTTCCGACTCCAACTGCTCCCCACATGCTAGTTCTTCGCACTATCAATGAAGAAGGACGATTGTGTTTCCTTGTCCTCTGGAATCTCCCAGTATATCACTACTGGAAAAATGTTATCCTCTGGGTTAGCGCAGTACTTACTCTAGTCCCATCAGCCAAGTTAGAACGTGTTGCCCGCACAAACGAAGGCAGTCAACAAGTGTTTTGGCTAGCTTTCCAAAAGCCGGATCAAGCTTCTAGTTTCTGAGGCCAAGTCGTAGGACGAAAAGCTGAAGGCAGTGTTGAGGTTGCCTGCGATTTCATTTCTCCCCAGCTATACTGCTCTGCAACTGGATCTCAACCTCCTTCCTGGTTTCCGGAAAGCAAGACCTTTTCAGATGGAATTACGGCGCAAATGTCCTTAACAAAAGGAGAAGTAATTCGACAACCCACTCGTGCTCTTGCTGAACGTTTAGGCCTGCAACTAGCGTCCACTGAGGTCTGGACACATCATAAATCGAGACGAGGGAAACAAAAAAAGCAAGATCCTGCAGACGGGGGGGCTCTGTGACGGCGTAGTATTATATCTTATCTTATCTTGCACCATAATCATCTGCCGGACTCGCTTTACCTTATCTTGTGGCTGCGCCATTGTTTGTTTATGTTAAGTTTAGCATAAACCCTTTATAATAGCTGTAATTACTTTTTGAATAACATCTTATATCTTGTTGTTAACCATGAACTAAGGTCGAACTCTTGAGAGAGTTCTCCCTCTCTACCCTCGCCGGCTGAGCATCCTGACATCTGCTCCCCGGTCTCGGGTGACAAGATCCCTCGCGAGGGTTACACATGTCGCCTGTGACGTTACTCGTCACAGGCTCCCCTCTTTCATCCCTTCCACTCCGAAGTTCACCACAACACGTCACAATATGCAAAGCTTATGGTGGTGTGGGACGTACAAACACGATGGAATTACATGTATGCCATGATTCATTGTGCTATGCTTTTGAGAGACGTGAGTGATATTTCTCTCGATTTTGAGTCTCGACTAAGGCTGACCACGAGTCACACAAACCCACAGGTACTCGCAAGTAGACCCGTGGGAATACCCGTGAGTATTGCTACTCGCGAGTCTGGGTCACCCGTGGCCATGGGTCCTTGCGAGTCCGAGTTTGGAAGTTGTGACAGCGAGTACCCGCGGCAAGTACTTGTGCGTGACTCGCATAGCCGCTTAGAGCGCCCAAGTCACATGTAACTACCTTGCGCAGCCATATTTACAAAGCCATCATGGCTCAGCTGTCTTGAGCGTCAGTTTTCGGGCCTTGAAGTCTGGGGTTCGAGTCCCGGACGTGCCATTTTGCCACTTGGCAGGGCTCATTGCTCGAAAATGCGACGCTTATGTCAGCTGATCAGCCATTCACGTGGCCTCACGGGTTGACCACAAGTACTCGCCGTACTTGCGAGTACTTGACTCGCGGCTCCGGGTGATCCGTGGGACAAAACTCACACGGATCCGAGTTTGGGTTTGGAACACCCAAATACTCGCGGGTACGGATCCGGGTCACCCGCGAGTGCACTCGTGGTCAGCCTTAGTCTCGACTAATATCACCCTTAACCCTTTCAAACAGGCTATTGACAGCTGGGTGTTCGATAAGGCCCAGGCCATGCGGAGCGCTATGCTGGGCCCGGATGAGTGGAAACTGCTTGGACAGATTGCTGATTTCTTAGAGGTAAGTCTAGCCAAGCTATTTACTCTATAAGTCCGTTACAAAAATGTACTAACAATTCTTGACCGCACTACCAGCCATTCACAACAGCAACCGCAGAAATGTCAGTGTCGAAAAAGCCAACACTACCCTTCGTGATCCCGTTGTACGAGGGTCTTCAAGCTCACTTCAAGAAAGCTATCGATGATTGCCTCAATGTCCCATTAAAGATCAGACAAGGCGCAATGCAGGGACTGACAATTTACAAAGCTGATAAAGTACAAGGAGAAGGCCGAGGCAAACCAGTACTACTACTTGGGAACAAGTAAGCATCATATCCACGTACTTCTGTGACTTGCCACCCTAATACACTTCTTTCTCTCCAGTGCTTCACCCGTATTATCATGGTGGATGGTTCTCCACACTGCACACTTGAACGGAAACCAGCCGACAGCACGCTGCCATCAAGGCTCGCGAACTCTTCGACCACGTCGCGCAATCTTACTACGAAAATCCACCCAATGTCGCCGCAGACGATGATGTGACAACAGCAGCAAATGACAGCACATCTCCCAACTCGAAAGCTGTGGCAACCGCAGCGGATGACTGGTTCTCGAGCATACTAAACTTCGACATTGTTCAAGCTGCACCTGTTGTCCGTGATGCAAAGGCGGCCTTCAAGGACGAGCTTCATCGATACTGGAATTACGAAGGGGGTCGTAGAGAAGGAGCGAAAGCAAACCTGCTAGTGTGGTGGAAGGCATGTATACTTTACTAGTCATATTTCGTGCGGAGTACTAATGATATACAATTATCAGGCACAAGCTGGGTCATTCCCTACTATTGCTCGCATGGCACGCGATTTCCTCACTATTCCTGCTACTAGTGTCTCTGTTGAGCGAGCATTCTCACAGTCTTGGCACATATGCAGTGATTTGCGAAGCTCTTTGAAGGAAAAAACCATTAGGGAGGCTCTACTGTCGAAGGCATGGATTAGGTCAGGTCTTTTCGAGGTCAATGGCACCAATATCACAAAGAAAAAAAAAGGTTGCTAATAAATCTCTATAAATTATCTGTATAATCATATATTATCATCTGCAAAACGGCGAAGAGATTACCTTGCCTTTTGGGCTTGGTAAGCTTCTGCCATAATCGGCCTGACCTTACGTGGTCGTTAAAAGGTAACAAAAAGAAATATGATGGTTTACATGGAGAATACCATAGTTGTCATCGGATTACAAGGTCTACCAATCCTTGCAGAACCTGGTAATGTTTTTAATATAATTGTCATCTCTTTGCGATGATCCTGGAATCATTTCTGGCACCTTGTAAGATGAGTAAAATAATAATTTTATTTTAAGAGTATGAAGCATAATTAAATTTTAATACAATTAATCTGATACTATGTGCCAATGGGACTTAGGCGAATTTTTGAAAAATGTCTCCCAGGCCTCACTGCTTGGTATGATATATGCAATTGAGAGCAGGACTGACAAGAACTGTTGGTGCAGTGGTTATGGCGCATGACAGATTCTCTACAACAGCGGCTGGCCTCGGGTTCAATTCACCGAAGTGGCAAAAAAATAATGTGTAAATGAATGCTGACTAATAATTTTTGTTTAATAAATCTGTCCTATATCTGGGTGAACTGCACCGCCCGGGCCTGCACTCATAAGTATACAATATAATACAATGCTATACAATTATTTAATGATTATACAAGGTCTACAAGGTCTACAATTATTAGTGGTACCTTAAAATTATATGTTGTTCAAGTATGGCCAGGTTATGTAAGCCAATTCTTACCGGCCAGGTGACCCTTGAATCACCTTCCATGGACAGAAAAGGTCTTCGCCGTTTTGCAGATGATAGAGTATATACTGTATACTAACCCTATCCGTATATATACACCGAAATTCCTACATCAGCAAAACGGCTCCAACCTCCCATTACAATAGAAGGTGTCCAAGGACTACAATCATGGCACAGCCTTACACATCATTGTAACAAAACGATTTCCTTCTAAGGGTTTGTAATTATTGTTTGCGGATACAAAAATTGTATACCTTGTATAAACTTGTAAGCCTTCTATGACATAGCAAATATTTTATTATCAAGTAAGGCAGCCGAAAATACAATTGTGCGACAAAAAGGGTGGTTTATGCGCAATTTACACGAATACCGAGTGAGCAAAACAATTACCTAATCTCTATGCCCCGAGACCTGAGGACTCAGATTTGCCAAGTTTGGGAATTGAACACCCGACCTAATGGGTATCGGTCATCATCTTGGGGACGCAACGACCACTGCACCGTAAGGTCTTTGACAGACTAGTGCTACGCACGTATAGAGCACGGTGCTACGGGCCCAAACAACGTGTTCTGAAAATTTGCCTAAGTCCTGCCGTGACATTGCATTGCAATTACCTAATATCATTTCCTATGTCTTAAATTGGCATTTCAGACTTGTTGCTACTTAAAAGGATAAAACAATTATTTTACACATCTTAAAAGGTTCATCCAAGAATTGCGAATACATAGAAAGAGAGTTACAATGTTTTACAATTATGGCACGCCTCTTACCAGGTGCCGTAAAAATGGGCAGATATTTTATTCTTATCGCAATTCTAGTAACTAACTTGTATATAGTTAACATTATTACATCTGCCTTCTAATTCCCTTCCGAGGTCACCCAAAGATTGTCGGAGCTTGTAATAACTAAAATATATTGAAAGGTCTTGGCCCTTTTGCTGATGTATATCTATAGTACATGGTTGGAGCCTTAGATGGGATTGTGGCGAGAATCCTAGAAAAAAATCACACTGGACCCCTGGTGTGGGAAGGAATAGGACGGATAAACCTGTGTTTCATCCCTCAGTCCCTTTAGTAAATTGGCAGTCGCATGTGCTCAAGCCCTGACATTGTCTTCTTCTAAGTGTCAGCACCTTGATATTCCTGATTGTGCAAGCCTTGGCTGACCTGTTCTCACTTAGATGGGACACCATAGATGCAGACGGTGATGAGCACGCCACCAGGCTACCCCCGGAATTTGTGATTTTTGCAGTTTCGACGCACTTCGACGCAGCAACGCCCATATCGACGATATCGACGACGACAACACCCTTCGACGCATCGCCACAGTCCTAAAATAGCATCACCGACATCGCCACTGCATGCCTAACCCATCGATCCGAACTTCTGATCATTTCCCACAGTCTCCGAAGTATTTTGCGATCCATCAAGCCCTGTATACCCATTTCGTCACCCTCCACATGTCGTTTTCGCTTTTCTTCATTTTATTATATGTCGATATTCATTCTTGTACCTAGCCTTTACTCATTTTCGCTTTTTCTTTGTTTCTTTGTGTTTCATACCATTCCATTTAGAGTATATTTCCCCTTTTACACTTCACTTTTACTTTCTACTTATACAACTCATGTAAAAACCTAAAAAGAATAGAAGATACTCATTCCCCCAGCTTCGATTCAAGTCCCTCTCGTTTCCATGCCTCTCAGTTCGGTCTAGCAACCCTTTTGACATTGTTTTGCCACGTTCCGCTCTCTTCGATGCCCTCGATTCCTTCATATTTCGTGTCGATTCCCCTTTATTTTAGTAGTACCACCTTCGATCCAGTTCTTTTTACTTCGTAGCTTGTTTTAGAGTCACGCCTCTTGCTAGAGCGCAGCCCGAAACCTGTCTCGCACCCTCAGACGCACCTCACGACTGCTCTGGAGTGTTTCTTTTGTTTTGTTTTGTTCCCACACTCAGCCGGTCGTCAGCACATCAACGGCTCATTTATTATCAGGAACAAGACGACACAAAGAAACCTCTGTCATAGGATTCATAGTAGCGCTGAGAGAATACTAATATTGCAAGGATGGCAAGAGAATCAAAATAGATTAGGAATGCAGAATGTGGAATGCTTGAGAGACATAAATGGATCATGTATACTATATATAGTTTCATAGATGAAGGCCAAAGGTGATGTGGCTTATGGTCATGAATTGCTGGAGCAGGAAGTTGGCATTGGCTAGGGTGTTACTACATTAATCGGTGTGATAGTGGAAGAAAGAATGATACGCACATAATGACTTGTCAGCACATTTCTTGATCAATCTCTTCCTCTTCAGACTCTTCTTCGAGATCACTCTCTTCCTCATCGACCACTTCTCCGAGATTGCTTTCTTCCTCTTCAACCACTTCTTCGACTGTGAGTTATGGTTAAACAGGTATGTAAAAATTGTGAGGAAGACAGTGGATACAAACATCGTGAGGCTTCATGATGCTCAGCCAGTTTCTGGAAGGCAATCAAGAATATTGAAAATATATACACTGACTTGTGATGGGAAGATGACAAAGTTTCGAGACATACCCACTGATAAAGGTGAATAAAGACAGCACAATAGGCAGAGGAAAGGGGCTTACTTGCTATAGTGAAGGTGGGGAGAATGTATTAGCAGGCATACATGTGAAAAAGGCTACACAATGACATACTGTCTGGAGAGCAGGAAAGCGACATAATCAGTGGTGCATTCTTTTGATTGAAATCAAGCAGCAACGTACAAACTGGAGAGCAGGAAATCAAAAAGATCAGTGGTGGAATCACTTGATTCAAGTCAAGCAGCAACGTACAAGCTGGAGAGCAGGAAAGCGAAATGATCAGTGGTGGAATCACTTGATTCAAGTCAAGCAGCGACGTACTCTCTGGAGAACAGAAACGCGAAATGATCAGTGGTGGAATCACTTGATTCAAGTCAAGCAGCAACATACTGCCTGGAGAGCAGGAAAGTGAAATGATCAGTGGTGGATTAACTTGATCCAAGTCAAGCAGCAACGTACAAGCTGGAGAGCAGGAAAGCGAAATGATCAGTGGTGGAATCACTTGATTCAAGTCAAGCAGCGACGTACTTCCTGGACAGCAGGAAAGTGAAATGATCAGTGGTGGATTAACTTGATTCAAGTCAAGCAGTGACATACGTCCTGGAGAACAGAAAAGCGAAATGATCAGTGATGGAATCACTTGATTCAAGTCAAGCAGCAACATACGTCCTGGAGAGCAGGAAAGTGAAATGATCAGTGGTGGATTAACTTGATTCAAGTCAAGCAGCGACATACGTCCTGGAGAACAGAAAAGCGAAATGATCAGTGGTGGAATCACTTGATTCAAGTCAAGCAGCAACGTACAAGCTGGAGAGCAGGAAAGCAAAATGATCAGTGGTGGTCACTTGATTCAAGTCAAGCAGCGACGTACGTCCTGGAGAACAGAAAAGCGAAATGATCAGTGATGGAATCACTTGATTCAAGTCAAGCAGCAACATACGTCCTGGAGAGCAGGAAAGTGAAATGATCAGTGGTGGATTAACTTGATTCAAGTCAAGCAGCGACATACGTCCTGGAGAACAGAAAAGCGAAATGATCAGTGGTGGAATCACTTGATTCAAGTCAAGCAGCAACGTACAAGCTGGAGAGCAGGAAAGCAAAATGATCAGTGGTGGTCACTTGATTCAAGTCAAGCAGCGACGTACGTCCTGGAGAACAGAAAAGCGAAATGATCAGTGATGGAATCACTTGATTCAAGTCAAGCAGCAACATACTTCCTGGAGAGCAGGAAAGTGAAATGATCAGTGGTGGAATCACTTGATTCAAGTCAAGCAGCGACGTACAAGCTGGAGAGCAGGAAAGCGAAATGATCAGTGGTGGAATCACTTGATTCAAGTCAAGCAGCGACGTACGTTCTGGAGAACAGAAAAGCGAAATGATCAGTGGTGGATTAACTTGATTCAAGCCAAGCAGCAACGTACAAGCTGGAGAGCAGGAAAGCGAAATGATCAGTGGTGGAATCACTTGATTCAAGTCAAGCAGCAACGTACAAACTGGAGAACAGAAACGCGAAATGATCAGTGGTGGAATCACTTGATTCAAGTCAAGCAGCGACATACTCTCTGGAGAACAGGAAAGCGAAATGATTAGCAGTGGATTCACTTGATCCAAGTCAAGCAGCAACATACTTCCTGGAGAGCAGGAAAGTGAAATGATCAGTGGTGGAATCACTTGATCCAAGTCAAGCAGCAACATACTGCCTGGAGAGCAGGAAAGTGAAATGATCAGTGGTGGATTAACTTGATTCAAGTCAAGCAGCGACGTACAAGCTGGAGAGCAGGAAAGCGAAATGATCAGTGGTGGAATCACTTGATTCAAGTCAAGCAGCAACGTACTCTCTGGAGAACAGAAAAGCGAAATGATCAGTGGTGGTCACTTGATTCAAGTCAAGCAGCGACGTACGTCCTGGAGAACAGAAAAGCGAAATGATCAGTGGTGGATTAACTTGATTCAAGTCGAGCAGCGACGTACAAACTGGAGAGCAGGAAAGCAAAATGATCAGTGGTGGAATCACTTGATTCAAGTCAAGCAGCGACGTACGTTCTGGAGAACAGAAAAGCGAAATGATCAGTGGTGGATTAACTTGATTCAAGCCAAGCAGCAACGTACAAGCTGGAGAGCAGGAAAGCGAAATGATCAGTGGTGGAATCACTTGATTCAAGTCAAGCAGCAACGTACAAACTGGAGAACAGAAACGCGAAATGATCAGTGGTGGAATCACTTGATTCAAGTCAAGCAGCGACATACTCTCTGGAGAACAGGAAAGCGAAATGATTAGCAGTGGATTCACTTGATCCAAGTCAAGCAGCAACATACTTCCTGGAGAGCAGGAAAGTGAAATGATCAGTGGTGGAATCACTTGATCCAAGTCAAGCAGCAACATACTGCCTGGAGAGCAGGAAAGTGAAATGATCAGTGGTGGATTAACTTGATTCAAGTCAAGCAGCAACATACAAGCTGGAGAGCAGGAAAGCGAAATGATCAGTGGTGGAATCACTTGATTCAAGTCAAGCAGCAACGTACGTTCTGGAGAACAGAAAAGCGAAATGATCAGTGGTGGCCACTTGATTCAAGTCAAGCAGCAACATACTTCCTGGAGAACAGAAAAGCGAAATGATCAGTGGTGGAATCACTTGATTCAAGTCAGGCAGTGACATACCGCCTGGAGAGCAGGAAAGTGAAATGATCAGTGGTGGATTAACTTGATTCAAGCCAAGCAGCAACGTACAAGCTGGAGAGCAGGAAAGCGAAATGATCAGTGGTGGAATCACTTGATTCAAGTCAAGCAGCAACATACTTCCTGGCGAGCAGGAAAGCGAAATGATCAGTGGTGGATTAACTTGATTCAAGCCAAGCAGCAACGTACAAGCTGGAGAGCAGGAAAGCGAAATGATCAGTGGTGGAATCACTTGATTCAAGTCAAGCAGCGACGTACTCTCTGGAGAACAGAAAAGCGAAATGATCAGTGGTGGATTAACTTGATTCAAGCCAAGCAGCAACGTACAAGCTGGAGAGCAGGAAAGCGAAATGATCAGTGGTGGAATCACTTGATTCAAGTCGAGCAGCGACGTACAAGCTGGAGAGCAGGAAAGCAAAATGATCAGTGGTGGAATCACTTGATTCAAGTCAAGCAGCAACATACTTCCTGGAGAGCAGGAAAGCGAAATGATCAGTGGTGGATTAACTTGATTCAAGTCAAGCAGCAACATACTTCCTGGAGAACAGAAAAGCGAAATGATCAGTGGTGGAATCACTTGATCCAAGTCAAGCAGCAACATACTTCCTGGAGAGCAGGAAAGTGAAATGATCAGTGGTGGATTAACTTGATTCAAGTCAAGCAGCAACGTACGTCCTGGAGAACAGAAAAGCGAAATGATCAGTGGTGGAATCGCTTGATTCAAGTCAAGCAGCAACATACTTCCTGGAGAGCAGGAAAGTGAAATGATCAGTGGTGGATTAACTTGATTCAAGTCAAGCAGCAACGTACAAGCTGGAGAGCAGCAAAGCGAAATGATCAGTGGTGGAATCGCTTGATTCAAGTCAAGCAGCAACATACTTCCTGGAGAGCAGGAAAGTGAAATGATCAGTGGTGGATTAACTTGATTCAAGTCAAGCAGCAACGTACAAGCTGGAGAGCAGCAAAGCGAAATGATCAGTGGTGGAATCACTTGATTCAAGCCAAGCAGAAACATACAGGCTGAAGAGCAGAAAGTGAAATGATCAGTGGTGAATTAACTAGATTCCAGACCAGCAGCGACATACTTTCTGGATAGTTGGGTGACCACATCATCATCCTGTTGTCTGTAGCTATGCACCAACATGCTCCAATAGTCACCTACCTTCACAAACTCCTTTCTCACATTGACAAAGGTTGCTACTGTGTTGTCATCCTCGGAAGGTGGTCGAAAACGCCTCGCTTTAAGTGCTCTCTCGAAGGTGAACCTCTTATGACACCTTCGACTTCAGATGCATATGTTACTCGCACCCATAGCCACGACTCACTAGCTGACTCACCATACATAAAAGCTCCCGTCCCTTTGCGTCCCTAGCCTCGTGTCCCCGCATTTCGGGCATGTTTGTTTTCTACCTTCCACCCAAACCTTCTCGATCAGCATACACATAACGAGAACCTCACCAGCCTCAACAACTGTATTCCAATCATCTTCATTCACTCGCATCCCATAACCCGGCTTCACAAGACAATATCTCCCCGAGTGAACACGATCCTCTCCAAGCTTCCCTCTGAAGTGCTTCAATAGGTGGTCGTGCGCGTCCTGAGAATACGGTGAGTTTAGAAAGATGAGGCAGCGTCGAGCTCACTCACAGAGAATCGAGCCATGATCGATGGAGGGAAGACCAGTTTCTCGCCAAGAGCGTCGATGATAGTCACACCGCCGTTCTCGTGACTGTATCCTATGATCTGGGCGATGCTACGTCGTACAAGGTCCGTTTCGAGGAGCCGCAGGAGGATACGTTGCACTGTGGGGCCGCGATTGTGCATCGCCATCGTCAGAGTCGTGTCTCTGAAATGCCAGACTTTAAATACCTTGTGCAGGATCCAAATGTTCACGATGAACCACATAGTCACCGGCCACATTGATGAATTGACCGCCTGAGACTAGGATATTGGATGCCCCTGCAAAGAAACTCTGGTTTACTTGCGTGGGTCCCCCCAGAGAGCGTAAAAGAGACAGGAGCTCCATATCGGACAGAGACATGGTGGTAGAGGTCTGGGAAAGGGCGGGAATGAACCTAGTGAGCCAGTATGCCCTGCTTTCGACTAATGCAGTGTGCCTCATGTCATACACGAGGCAACTTCGTTCTGGTATATGCCACCCCACGTTCCTTCCGTGCATATGCCACCATCAGACTTCAGTCTTCCCTCACCCTGCTTTCATTGTGATGCTGTGATAGAACGGGGGCACTACCCGGTTCTATGGGATGCGGATGGGAACGACGGCACAGCTACCAGATTGACAATCTCACGAGGTGCATCGCAAATCCAAGGTGCTGGGCAAGCTTTTCTTAGTCTAGGTGCACAGCCTGATCAAGTGCATGATAGGTCCCTCGAATTAGACGTCTGTGCCTTAATGCTAGCAATGTCTCGAATGAAGAGGGGTCTTTTTATGAGAACGGATCTTTGGAGAATGAGGAGGGTTTGGGAAGAGAAGGTTTGTCTTGCAACGAGAGGAGGGGAGTGAGAGAGATGGATTGTGCCCAAGAAGAATGTGATTATGTTGGGGACAAGTTGGGGATTGGAGTCACAGATCTGAGCATTCTGAACGAGTAAACATCCACTCCGGTCCTACCATACACATAAACGTAGACATCGTCTAATCGTACGGCCCTGGCAGGTTGGAAGATTTGAGAAACGAAAATGTATGACACCGGGTACGTGAGCTATACCAGCACCTGTACAGTTCATTTCAGTTGCGAAGTGAAGGACATAAGAAGACAAGAGCTTGTACCTGGACCCAGTAAGTTCTCGTAGGTGTCATTTAGATTCATAGGCAGATGATAACGAGCTGCGCCTGCGGCCTGATCTTATTCGTTTTTTGTTTGCCAGGTTTGAACCTTCTGAACCCGCCGCCCTAGGAAGGCGAGCGTTGGATACTCTCCGCCCGGCAAAAGCTCGACTGCGGGCCCATGTACTTGACAGGTTATTGATTGTCGCGATCATGGGACAGGTATGCACGGAGAGCTTTAATTTCCGTCAGACGCTGATATGAAATGAAGAAGCCCCGCGTGAGTCTTGTGACAAATGGAACACATATAGAGTACTAAGGGAAAACCCGCTTGAATGCGGTCCCGCTCAATCCTGTTACAGCCATCGAGGTCGCTTCTAACCCTCGTGCTTTTCTTGAGTTGATCTTCCTAAATACATTATACCAACCGCCAGTCGACAGGAATCCATGTCCGAGCCTCCTTCATAAATCTACTTTCTCTCCCGCAGCGACAGCCCACGCAGAAAAGATATTGGCAGGAGCAGCAATCGCGCTCGACAGCGTCTTTGACGGATATCCCATTTCCATCTACGTGTGGATATGTGCCAGCGTAGGTGCTGAGCTCGCAATCTTGTCTCAAGTTCAAAACCAGTGTGTGGCTTAAGAGAGCAGTTATGTGCGGAGAGGCGCTGCTGTTTTCAGGGAAACTGCACATTCCTGCCGGTACGACAGAGGTAGGGTAGTATCCCATTATTGCGGGAAATGCGGGAGGGGGTGGCGGAGCTGGGATGGCTGTGTCCTCGCGCCTGCCCTTGACGCCTGCTGAGATCATTGTCGGAGCAGCGTCGATGCTTGAGTAACCGTTGAGGTCATAGCTGAGGAAGAAATAAAGGCTTGGAGGAAGTGAAGAAGGCGAGGATGGGTGCGCGCTGTCGAAGGCTGAGCAGGTTGAGCCCGAAGATGTAAAGATAGGAGTCGATGAAGGCGCCGTGGCCATAGGTGTCGGAGACAATTAAGCGGATCACAATGGACGAGCAGTAGGTGGCGTCATCGACATGTTTGACTTCTTGAGCTCGAGGCCTGAGGGTTGCGGTATGGCAGAGGTGGTCAGCGATGCATCTAATGATGAAGAGAAGATATGTTAATACAAATACATCGCAGTGAAACAAAAAGCCAGATATCAAGAATGAACAAGCCAAAGCAAAAGACGAAGACAGCAAAAAATGAAACCAAAAGAAAGGAAAGGAAGGAAAAAACAGACCTGACTCATCCCCTAGCTGGCGCCCTTCCAATCCACACCAGCACCAGCACCACCCACGACCTCCTTCAACATCGTCCAAGCCAAGGTGTTCGGATCGTCAGATCGTGGCAACACTCCAAAAATCGCCACCGAATGGATATCGAACGACGACGACAGAGGTCTTCTAGTTCAAGGGTTCAATGGTGGCAGGGCGGTTGAGTTGAGGCTGGACGAAATGGTCGGTCGAGCGAGAAGGGAATTGGACACCTGGTTGTTGCAGGCGTGTGCGAGTGCAGACTGGAGCTTGGTGCCTGTAAGGAGAAAAAGATACGGAATAAATAAATTAGATATCATGGAACGAACGAAAGTCGGGAAGGAAGTAAAAGAACGAAAGGTAAAGAAAGGCATTTCCCCAAGCCCAGTTTAAGTCCCAGTTGTGGGCCTCCGAGAGGGACAGGTATACAACGAAAGAAAATAGGAGTGAAATAAACAAAGGCGAGACTTACTTTAGGTGCTATCGCGATGGCTGACAACGTTAGGAGCCACAGCGAGGAACCATCATTTCCAACAAATGTTCTCCGTTATGCAGCGCATGCTGTCTGCGCAGATCCTGAGTGGCGGGTTTGATGAGCTTGTATACCATTCGGAGTTCCTTGAGACTGCCTTGATCTAGGGGGAAAGCTGCGGCAATCCGAATTTCACGAAACGAGGCGAAATCGGATGGAGAGCGACGGGACATCCGAGGCGAGCGAGGAGATGTGTGTTGGAGGGCTAGAATCAACATTGGTCAGAATTAAGTCGAAATATACAGACTGATGCATACCTTGATCTAGTACGTGCCTAGGCACCAATTGGGGCCGTCGGAGGTGGGTGCAGCATCGGTACCCAGTTCCGTATAGTTGGTCGAGGGTGGGGGACACAATTTCGTCGTAAACTTGATTGAATTTGTCCGTTGCCCATTGTCAAGACCAAGTTGATCTTGATCTTGATATCCGGCGGACGTTCTAGTTTTTGTGGGACAGAGAGAGATAGCGCGAAGGAGACAGTAGTGGGGAGCAGCAGGTGGTCCAGGGAGGAAGACGACGGTGGCGAATGTCAGAGTCTAGAGAGTTGAGCGGATCGCAGGGTGTCCCGATACGGATGTCCGGCTCCGGTATCGTCTGACGTCAGGACCAGACTCCATTTGGACTCAACTTGAACGACGCTATTCAGTATAACAAGTGCGATCTCCATGCGCAATATTGAACATTCAATTCAGTTTTTTGAACCCTGAAGGACTGAGGACACCCGTATCTGTAGGATGGATTGATGAATCATTCTAAGTAGTAGAATCATCCCGGTAATGTATCACCATTCTAAACTAGAGTCGACATTTGTTAGGTTAGGTTAGGGATGAAATTAGCAGTTTGGTGCAACAGTAGGGTTCAACTCTCCAACGACGCTTTTTTATCTGTGTGTTCTGTCCCAAGAAGGAAATAAATGCCAATCTTTGGTTGTTCACTGATTCTAAGGGAGAACTTAGCTGACGAGCCAACCAGTGCGCAAGAAAATCCTGATTGAAATGCATTGACTCTAAGAGAATCGATCCTAAGCGATTCTAGTTTAGAATTGTGATGTAGTATCACCTCCTTGATTCTGCTAGAATCAGTTTGATCCATCAGAACTGCGTCTACGGCAGCATAGCGGTGATATAATGCAAAACAAGAATTGGGAAGCCTTATATTAGACGGTGAGTACTTAAAGAGACTTTAACACATCCTATGTCGTCCGCGCCAGCCTCCAGGTCCTAGTACCCCTCTGTGAACTTCATTTATCTACTTTAACCTGAACTCCGTGACTAGTATGGGTTTCGTTGTTTTTGTAACACTGTTGCTGGGAGTGCTCTGGATATCCCAACTTTTGAAAAGGAGAATAAAGCCTGTACACAGCACGCCACCCGGTCCACCAGCCGACCCGCTCATTGGACATATGAGAATGATACCCGAGCACGACGCACACCTTTTCTACCACGAGTTGAGTAAGAAATATGGTACGCCAGTTTCATATTGTCCATACATAAATTTGCATCCTTTGACACATAACAAATAGGCAAAATAATTTCGCTTCGCGTCCCTCGAAGGACTTTGATTATCTTGAACAGCGCAAAGGCGGCCGTTGACCTGCTTGAGAAGCGAAGCTCGATATACAGTGATAGACCAAGTTCAGACGTGAATACTCTGTAAGCGCCAACATTCAGAAATCTGTTCCGCACAACCTAATTGTACATGGCATGGCAGGATGGGCTTTGCGTCGAGCCTCGTGTTCTTCCCTTATGGAGAGAATTTCAGGAGGCATAGAAGACTCCTGAACCAGTACTTTCATCAAAAGAAATGTGTCTCGTACCAGGGAGTGCAGGAGCGAGAAGCTCATAGGCTGATTCATAGCTTGGCGGCGTCTCCGGAGAAGTTTGAGGATCATTTGAATAGGTGAATACGATTGCTCTCTGCTCGTGTTCTTCTCGTTGACGCTAAAGCAAGATATTCGGCCTCTATTATCCTGAATGTCGCTCATGGACACCAGGTCCAGGGAGAAGATGATGAATATATGAAGATAGCTGAAGACGTTGAATACGCTATCACACATTGTGCGCCGCCCGGGAGTAACTTGGTGGATATGTTTCCCTTCCGTGAGTTCATACCTCTAATTTGCAATCGCATGTTGTTGATAAGCCTACAAACTTGCAGTCAAAGATATGCCCTCTTGGATGCCTGGAACATTTGCTGCTAAACAAGCTCGCCTCTTTCGACCTGCTGTGGACCGAATGCATGATTATCCCTTCGAAGATGCCAAACGGAAACTGGTATGTTATGGCGCAATTTCTCACCGCCTCAGGATCGTTTTCGAATGAGATATTTACAGGCGGCTGGGACTTCGGTCGAATCTTTGCTCTCCAGCGAGCTGGAAAAAATAAATCGGGAGGGAGAAAATTACATGTACAGCACGGAGGACGTCAAAGGAGCAACTGCAATTGTGTATACAGCCGGTGTAGATACGGTAAGCGCCCGTCAATGCTTGGCATCATCGCGGCATGCTGACTGGACTTGGCGGTGGCCAAGACCTTCTGCACATTGCTTATCTTCATGCTTGCTATGGTCCTCTATCCAGAGGCCCAGGTTAAGGCCCAAGAAGAACTTGATCGATTGACCGGAGGAACCAGGTTACCTACTTTTGAAGACAGAAATTCGCTCCCGTACCTTGAAAACTTGGTTCAAGAAACGTACAGATGGCATAGTTCTGTTCCAAGTGGCATCCCTCATCGGTGTATGGAAGACGATATTTACGAAGGCATGTTCATTCCGAAGGGGTCTATTGTCATAGCAAATACCCAGTGCGTTCAAACAACGACTGATGCAAGGAAAGAAAAACTGACCTGTATCTACGCCAGTGCAATGATGCGCGATGAAGACGTTTACAGGGAACCTGATAAATTTGATCCAGGCCGATATGACAGAGGAGAGCCCCACCCTGTCTCCCAGTTTGGTTTTGGCCGTCGGTATGTATCATGTTCGAATCTTTCCCCCTTGGATATGAAGTAAATCCTCTACCAGAATCTGTCCAGGGAGACATCTAGCAGACGCTAGTGTTTGGATCGCAATCGCATCTATCCTCACGGCGTACAGTATTGAGCCTATAACTGACAATTCAGGCAAACCTATGCTGCCTTCTGAGGAGTTCGAGTCTGCTATCACTTCGTAAGTTATATTTCACGACGACAGGCTCCTGCCATACACCGCTCATGGTTGTTCAGGCGTCCCAAACCGTTCAAGTGCCGCATCACTCCAAGAAATAAGGAACAGCTAACCTCCCATGATTCTGGCTTGCCGTAATTTTGTATTTTGGTAGATATGCTACCGTTATATATATATATGTATCAAGACAACGACAACAAGACGCTACATCTTTCTTCGCTTCGGCACCAGAGTGAGGAAATGGTAAGACTGTAGATATGAGAGGAGGGAGAAGTTCGAAGACACCGGAAAATCATGACGGCAGTGGCTTCATTAGTTAAGAGACAACAAGAATCAGAGAAGGACCAGATGGAAGGCAAGGAGGTGGCCCGAAGAGTGGAGAGGAGAAGGAGATAACATGGAGTGTTCAGAAGTACCTAGCCTAGAGAGACCTTGACGACGGCTTTGTATAAACCGATGCAACATTCGAACAATGAGCAAACGGGAAACGTGCGAGGCGCGCAGAAGGTTCTGTATAACATCGCCGTTCCAACGCTTATAAATATTCGCGCGCGCGGGCCTGGCCGAGCAGGAAAGGTGGGGTATTTTAGTTTTACGAGGTTAGGACAGTGAATGCGGTGTACGGCATAGAGGCGTCCTGTAGCTCCATGGGACCGGTATCACCCCATTTCCCCCAGTTACTCTCCGCCGTCTATATCGAGCATGTTGTTCATGATGCGGAGGCTGCATGCTGTCTGCGGAGAGATGTCATCCTTGCTAATACTAGTGTTCAAACTTGACCAGGTATGGTCAGTCTGGTCACGATGCTGGCTTGGCGGACCTCTCATGTGAGCTTCACCACTATAGGAGTGTGTCAGGTCTGTGGCGAATTACTGTGTGCAACGTTTGGTCTTCGAATTCTAAGAAAAGAGCCGATATACAAAGATCATTCACAACTCAATTCACATCCAATGGAGCTTGAGAACTCTTTTCGACAAGCTGCAACGAAATAAAAGACTAGGTCGCCTGAGTGGTCCCCGACTACATGCTGACCTAGGCGGAAAGGTGGTGGGTGTCTGCCATGACGGCCAAGAATTGAAGAGAAAGCAGCTTTTACTCGATTGAGTCGGAGATTGTTGAACTTCGGAGCTCTCCGTGTGCGTTCCGTACCGGACCTTCCGGCCGTCTGGAAAGCGGTGATCACTTACATAAGGCATCGCATGACCAATCTGCGTTATTCCCACGATTCTAGTTGAGCGAGGAATTTCAAATGGTCGGGGCCCTCGATTCGCTGGTGTTGTTGTTGCTTGCTTCCCATCCTTCATCCCAAGCGCTGATCTTCGTTCCTCTGGATCCTTGAGAACGAAAGTGACGGACGACTTCTGGATTTTCTCTCTATTTCCCTCTCTTTCTTTGCCACTCCTACAAACGGACCTCCACGAGAAACCGGCTTATAGGTACGTGTATTCCGTGTGACTAGGCGGATGAGGAGGCTGATGATCGTTTGAAGGTTGCAATTTTTACGGAAATTGTGACTTTGTAGGCTGGCCTTGGTTGGATAACCTCACACTCACTTTTATAACACAAATCTACGATTACACTTGGGTATACTCTACCCCACAGCTGATAGGACACAATGGCGACCTCTCCTCGTGAGTATCGTCTCTGCTTGAGGAGATAGGTTCGGTGTTGGTGCATGATAGGACTTCGATACGGAGCATAGCTTATATCGAGGAGATTGGGGCAATGAGGAGGATCATTGGGGATGAACGTAGCTCGCTTGTTGGAATACGGGGTGCGGGGTAGAGGTTGGAAATTGCTGCGAGCTCTGGGTCTTGGCTTTCTGTTCTTTGGACTCTTAATAAAACACGGTACTGACGATTGCCTTTCGTATCAGTCACCACTCCGTAAGGCATACTCAATCAGCCGCATATGCGAACGCTTACCATTTTCCTGCAGACCACTTGGCGCGAGTTCCTCGAGCTCTCCAACATCTTCTTCAGCAACTCCCACGACAACTTCATCCTCAACCACCGCATCGTCGACGTCATTGAGCACATCTTCGTCGTCTTCGTCGTCATCCTCCTCAAGCTCTTCCTCAGCCTCAGAAACATCCTCATCGACCAGCTCGTCTACTTCCTCGTCCACTTCGTCTTCTACTCAGTCAAGCACTACCAGTTCGACCACCTCTAGGACAGCTATTCCCACTCTGACGTCGTCGACAGGAGGAGCTGGACCTGTCACCCGCACGTCAACCGCATTCGCTACAAACACACTCGGTTCTGGGGGTGCCAACCACACAGCGGTACCGGAAACTACGCCGAAGAAGTCGTGAGTGTTTGATTTTGTTTGCGTTGAATCTATTTCTTTTTTACCTTTCTTGCTATCCTTTTCGAATTCTTTTAATTTCGGGACCATTTCTTTTGCCCATTTAAACTTCTTCGTTGTTTGTTTTGTCGATTGGTTGCTCCTTGGCTCTCTAGCACCACCATCCCTATGTTCCTCGTCCGTTCTTTATCGAGCAGGCGTCCATGTCCTGGGAGGGCTAGCGCCACCGCTAGGCGGTAGATGTCGCTGCATCGGCGCCTCCGAGACATGAAGCTTGACGTCGCGTGTCGTCCCGTTTCGTGACGGCGTTGGCATTCAATCTTACCTTGGTTTGGGTGGGGTTATCAGACACTAGGAGCTCCAGTTGTTTCCAATTCTTGCATGGTGGTTTAGCTGGCGCGCTTCCCCCCTCCTGTTTATGTGATGTGCGGACGTGCTGGTGGTGGTTCCACCTGCATACGTGCATATATAGGCTAATTGGTTCCTTCCTGGAGCCCCCTTTACCTTTTAGTTCAATTTTGGCTGCATTATTTGGGGCTTTCCGTCATGGATAGACGTACACCTTCTTAGGCCGCGCTGGTGCTGCCTAATCCATGGTGCATATATGCATATTTATGGGGGTTCGATAATATTGCCTTCATCCTTGAGGACGTCTCCTCTGTATTCTCGCTTTGCTTGGGCCGCGTCCTTTTTTCCCCTGTTCCCGCCCCACAGAGGTTGACCATCTTTTCCTGGTTTTATCTATCCATCATAATGTGCATCGTCTGAGATGGAATCACGCCAATGATTCTAAGAATGATGATGGAAGATTTGAACTTTCCGTGATGGCGTCCGGGCTTGGGTATTCTGTGCATTCGTCCATTGGTTGCCTACCATCACCTGTTATTTGCTGTGCTGTGCTCATATACCTGAATACTTCGTCTTGAAGCTTGCCCCTTGATTTTGTTGGAAATTTCCGTTTCTTTTCGTTTTCGTACTCGATAGCACCGTTTCTTAGTCTCAGTTCCATGTGATGTGTGATATTGATTCCCATATCCCTACAGATTCTTCCAAAACACAGGCGCCGTTGCAGGCACGTTCTCCGTCGTTGGTGTTGTTGTCCTTATCCTCTTGGTCGTCTTGATCACCAATGGCGTCCGCCGTCGCCGTGCACGCAAGTTCGACAAGGAACTTGCTGCTGCCACGCTAGAAGCAGCTAGCGCACCGAAACCCATGTTCCTAGACGACGATGAAGACGATGGAGGATACAATCGCACTGGATCTGGCCCCAGTGGCGGTGGCGGCTATGGGGCGTTCTCTGACGTGTCAAGTCATGGGACTTACAACCAGCCTGCTATGAGCGCCGAGAGCTATGGCATGAGGGAAATGGGTTATCCAGGCGGCGGGGTTGGACCAGGCGAGATTTACGATCCTTACAACGCTGCCGGCGCTGGCCTTGCCTCCGGTGTGGCTGGCGCTGGCGCTGCTGGCATCGGTGTCGCTCGAGCTAGGAGCATGCGGGGTGATAATGCTGCGATGGGCCTACAGGACGGTTCCACACCTTACGCAGCATTCGCGGCACCGACCTCGTATGGTCAAGCTACCCCGCCGGTCCCTCCAATGCCTGCGAGCGCAAACGATTATCACCAGCGGAATGTGGATATCATGGAGGCCGCTGGTATGGGTGCCCATGTAGGTGGAGCGGCGATGTTGTCAAGGAACCAAAGTCAAGCACGGCAACATGAACAGGATCACTATTACCAACAACAGCAGTATAGCCAGTACCCGCCCGTTCAGCCCCAGCAAGAACTTCATCGACGCACGCCATCTAAGAGCCGGCCACTGTCGCAGGATTATGACACGACGCCGGTTTCCACAGGCGCTGGCAACTCCGGTGGCACGCAATACTTCTCTCCTGCAAACGACGGTTACTACGGTCATGGACAGTCTGTTGGTCAAGCTGTGGCCTATTATCCCCCTGATGCTCAGTACTCAACTCAGCAGTCATCCACAAGCCATCAGGAGCACCAACGCGGCTACTCCGTCACCACTGGTGCCTCAGCCGTCGACGACGACATGGACGATGCTTATGGTGGATATGTAGCAGATTCCGGACATCAGCATTCTGGTGTATTGGAGCCCGCCCTACCCGCTGGTCATGCGAAGCGCTTGAGTGGGAATCCTGTCCAACACGATTTGGGCGATGCTAGGGGCATGAGCCATGGCAGTGGAAGCAACAGCGATGAGGCGAGCAGGTACAGCAGCGAGGAAGAGGAAGAAGAAAGGCCAAAGCGCGTCTTGAAGGTGGCGAATGAATAAGCGAGGTTTCACATACAACCTCTGACCGTCGCTGTTGGCGCTGTTCAAATATAACATATATTTATCCCTTTCGATCCCGCACCAACCACGACCTCCACCTATCTAACTTTTTGCTCTTTGATCATTTCCATGCGACACCTCATGCTCTCTGCTCACCTTTTCGTGTTGGAAGTTTAACATCACGTTGCTTTATGCTTCCTTGCTACATTATACCTATTTAAGTCACCATCCCCGACAGCCTGCCCGTTGCCATTTGCAGCGTCTATCATACCCCGCATCTTCTTACACCTTCGGCTGTCTCATCCTTTACATGGGAAGTGCCATGTCTTGATTCCACGGAAAAAGCAAGCTCAGTGTCTTGCATGCAGGCACTGCTTGGTTGGACGTTCCAGTGTACGCTATGGATACTTCTTAAAAGACGCAGGTGCCTTGATGTACTTTCCTCTTATTTTTGATTGCTTTTGCCTTTACATTCTCCTTTATTACCTTGAGACTATGTCTTCTGCCGCAAGGCGTTTCGGTATTTATAGTTTCTAGGTGGTCTGTAGATGTTCTTGTTTGCAGACTTGTACGACGACTTCTACCAGACATTTGCCATTACTATTATGGCGTTTTCCTGTCGTGTATGTGTTTTTTATGTCCGCCTTTACTTACTTAAATTTAACATCTTTTTTTCACCCTCGTTAATATTAGTTTCTGGTTTTGGGATGCAGCGCACTTCAGTAGAAGTCTTGGAGATACCTTTTTTTTTCTTGTACAATACCCTTGTTTGTTCTATGTCTCTTTTTGTCTTCGATGTTTCAAAATATGAAGTTGCTTCCGCTTTATTCATCTTTATACGCCTTGGACGTAGCAAGAATGGGAATAAATCCAGGTTGATTCTTTCCAAATTTCTTTGCTTTTTGTGATTTTGCCGCGCTCTCAACCATTTGTCCTTAGTATAATTCTTCACCCGCTCTTCAATGCTAGTTTACTCCTTCCACTTCCAACGATATGATTTGTATCCAAAGAAATGAGAAGAGATTGCCTCGTAAGGAAATCATGACACTCCGATTAACAGGCCATCATTTCTTTTTCAGCGACTTCCATCATGTCGCATCCCGGCGCGTCTTCTTTCTCCTTTACGCTCTCATCGTCCCCTCTATCTTCATCTTCGCGATTCGGGGCGCGTGTGGGCACGATTCTGTACAGGAGACCGAACTTTAATGAAGATATCGAAGTGCACACTCCAGGCCTCTTAACCGCGACTTCGCGTGGCGTTGTGCCTCATCTTTCGAGGGATCATCATCGGTCGACGGCCGCTGTGAGATGGGTTAATGTGCCTTTTGAGACTTTGTAAGTGCTTGTGCTTGTGTCATACGTTCAGTAATCTTAATGATTCCTAAAGTCTTGAACATAATCCACCAGTACCTACTTTACAGCCGGGTGCTAACCCGCTGCACAAATTTCTCGGATATACGCCTGGAAAACAAATTATGTCCATGTCAGCGAGGGATTTGTATGATGGACGAGAGATGCCTACGAATGGGCAGAATCATGTTGCAGTATATAGTTTGAGAGGTGTACGGAAGGTGTGTTATGTTTTTTGGTTTCTCTTCGTTGAGCATGGCTGAAATTCTGCTTTGCGCCTAGCTGTCGCCGACGGATTGGTGGAAATATGTGAATACTTGCCAGCCTGATGTCGTGTTTGCGCTGTCCGATACGCCTTTCACGTCACCGCCGCACTCGCAGAAGAGATTAACGAAGAGTATCGAGAGATCAGCTGCTTGGCTTGCTACTCTTTTACGTCCTACGCCTCCTTCAAACCCATCAATTCCTCCGATTTTCCTCCACCTCAGCGGTTTAACAAACGCAGCTGCGCGCAGAGCGTTCTCCTCCTCCCTCCTTGAACCTTTGTACGGCCCTGAACTAGAAGCAATCGCCCCTCTGCAAACTCTCGACGAAGGCGTTGTTGGCTACTCTGTCGACCTTGTCCCTCTCCGCCAATCCCTCGAAGCTCTCGAACGAAAGAACCCTCATCCTGGATCAGAAACCGACCTGAACCCTGTCTTGCCCACCCACACAGAGCAAATCGTCGATTTGGTCCAGGCGTCGCTGGAGAAACTCCCTGAAAACAAACCTCGTCTGGTGAACAGCACAGAGTCTCCGCATGAGATTTTGCGGTACATCCGTGACGTGGGTATCGATCTGTTCGACGCGCATTGGGCACAGAGGGCGGCTGATATAGGCGTTGCGCTGGATTTTGAATTCCCGGTACGACAAGCTGGGAAGCGGGATATCGGGCACAACCTCTATGATTCGCAGTATACATTCGACTTTGGATCTTTTGCGGATGCTTTCCGTGGTGCTGCCGCAGAGTCGTCGAACGACAAACCGGTTTGCCCGTGCCTCGCGTGTTCGCCTCTATCTCCTCCGTCTAGACTTTACCACGGATACGACACACCCGACGTCTCAGGTGAAGCACCCAGAACGCCTTTGGTTCCTCAACCGCACTTCACCCGTGCATATGTACACCACCTCTTGCATACCCATGAAATGAGCGCACACACGCTCTTGACGATGCACAATCTCACGATTCTTGACCTTTTCTTCGCTGGGATCCGCGATGTTCTTTCGTCATCTCCGGCAACCTTCGACGAGGAAGTTGAGAAGTTTGTGCAGACGTACCGGGATGTGGTCTCCAGTGATGGTATTCCTGGGGTGTTTGAGGCGGCGAAGGAGAGCTGGAAGCAGGTGGAGATGGCTAGAGGAAAGGGAAGGTTAGCGAGAGAGAAGGAGAAGCAGGAATTGGATGGGACCCTTGGCACGACGGTGGATGTACAGATTGAGGGTGGTCCGTTGGAGTAGTAGCGGTGATGTGCAGAAATAGTGTTTACTAAATTATGTTTTTTGTGCGTGTTAGGAAAAATTTAATTACGTTAGAGACGCTGCCTGGAATGGTCAAGTCCGATTGAGCGGGTATGCACCACCAAAATACGCTAGTCATGTACCTTTCCATTCGCGTTTTCATAACGATCCTTTCAATTTTCCTGTTCTGTGTTCTAACGTTGTTACCAGGTCAAGCGCTCGACTTCGGATCAGGTCGAGACAATCCTGTCATAAGATGAATCAAAGGCCTATCTATCCCAAGCGAAAAACGTACCTGACATTGGCGAAACTCGAAGAGGACAGCACAAAAGGGTGATTTCGTAACGGGCGCTTAACGCCACACCTTCGATAGCTCAGTTGGAAGAGCGTGGGACTGTAATCTGCTAATCAACCGGAGTAATGACATTTACTCCGTTAGGTCATCCCAAGGTCACTGGATCGACGCCGGTTCGAAGGACTTTGTTTTGCTTCTCTTTTTTGGGTTAGGAATTGGATCCCATGGAGGAGGAGGTGAAAGGGTGAAATAAACTCGCAGTGACCGGATTGTCACTGCTCAAAGCCTGTGTCATTTCGCGGGGGATCAATAAGGATTTTGAGCATCTATACTCCTTTCTGCGTGACAATGTATCCAATCCTTGCTTTCTATTGGTTCTCGAACCATTTTCTAAGACTTGATGTAAGGGCGCTAACCCCGGACATCTCGGCCTGATGGTCTAGTAGTATGATTCCTTGTTAGGGTTCGGCGCTTTGTTCGCAATTTCGAGGAGGTCCCGGGTTCAATTCCCGGTCAGACCCTTGGTTTCTTTTTTGCTAAATATTCATTTCGCGATGACTCTGTAGGAAAGATGTGGGCTATGGCACAGCGACGGACAGCCTCGGGTGTGTGTTGTCGACTCTTCCTTGCAGAATCTCCCGGAATTATCTCCAAAGAACGAACTCGGCTCTGTCTGAAAGGAGCCCACCGGTCAGGCAATTCCATCTCGAAGGTCTGACAGCCATAGGGGTGACAGTAAATACACTTTGATTAGAATCCAGCAAGCAAAGCGACTGGGATATTTTACAAAACGAGCAAGAAGATCCTTCATCGAGTTTATCTCTGCAGTTTCGAGCTCATGCTCCTCTCCCTTCCTCATTACTCTTTAGTACATACTCCTTACATAGGCCATTCGGAAGTCAGGCCAAAGTCCAAGTCGGAAAAGGTCACGTATGTTTTCTTCGATTCGATCACTGTGACTTTTTCCGATGATAATCCGTATGCTTTCGAAGTTTACTAAGTTTTATTACTTCCAGGGTGTTGGAGCTTGCCTTCTTCTTGGGCATTAAATCTTCTTAGAAGGCGTAGTATCCCAAGTCGTCGAGCCAATTATCGCGAGTTCAGACCAAGAAGCCTGGCGATTTGACATGAGTGACGAAACCGCCGGTGGGCAGTACTTATATGCTAAATTCAAAGGTCATCCAGCCTCCAGGTTTGAAAATGCAAGCCACACCTACTTCTCTGTGTCTCTTTGTGCATACATAAAGTAAATCAGGGTATACTCTAGTAAGTAACCGGGGCTCTGTAGTCGGCGAAAGTCAAACAAGTAAAAGTTGTAAAGTCAGAGAGCTTCACAGGGGTGCGTGACTGACATGGTCACGCGTGATCCTAAAATGAATCGCTTCGGGTCTGTTCAACTTGTTGTCGCCTCCGGCTCTCACTCCTCCTCACATCATGTGCAAAAATGCTCATAAATCGATGGCTGTAAGCCTCCGTGGATCATCAGTAGAACCGCTGGTTTGAAGATGCTTTAGAAGGATACAAATTACCACGTCGGTTTCGGGATCATCTGGAAGCGGACGGTCACCTGCTTTTTCTGGTCCTCATCTGCTCTCAGCCTCGTCAGGAACGATTAGCGACCGGCGATACCTCGGAATTCACCTTCCCCACAGCGCTTACATTATAAAAGGCCTGCGATAGCGAAATAATGAAGCTTACCCCAGATTCTTGCACCACCTTTGCTTCACACGTTTACAATCTGTCCTTGGATTCCTTCTCGAAAGCTCAGAACAACAACGCATTTTTCTACTATCGAACCGACGAGTTATGGCACCATCCGACTTTGCAAAGGCGAACATCAACGAAGTCGTTGAGAAGTTGACGACGGACGAAGCGATCCTTCTCACTGCCGGAGTAGGATTCTGGCACACTCATGCCATCGAGAGATTGGGTATTCCCGCTATCAAGGTGAGTTTATAACCGATCTGCGATATAGTGTGGAGAATTTACTTTTTTTCGTGACTTTATAGGTTAGCGATGGCCCTAACGGTCTGAGAGGGAATCATTTCTTTATGAGCACACCGGCGAAGTGTCTGCCTGTAAGTTCCGCTATGACTCTTGGAACGAGGAGCAACTTTACTTACGCGATAGTGATATTACTAGTCATCGACCGCTCTTGGAGCTACGTTCGACACGGAACTGGTAAAAGAAGTGGGATTGAAGTTACTCGCAGAAGAGGCAAGGACAAGGGCCGCCTCCCTCATTCTAGCACCAACTTGCAACATTCAACGCGTACGCCTTTCTACTCCTCTGATTGAGGTAAAGCTCAAATCCTGATATCTAAACTTTTTTCAGAGCCCCCTTGGCGGAAGGGTACGTGTTTCTCTAGTCAAAATGCATGCTCGACTTGATCTCATTCATGCTCTAGAGCTTCGAGAGTTTCTCTGAAGATCCTTTCCTATCGGGAATGATTGCGGCTGCGTACGTGAATGGTGTGCAGAGTGGTGGAATCGGAACTACAATCAAGCACTTTGTGTACGTATCTTCCAACATCATTGTCTTCCATCGCTGATAGGATTTTATTGTCCATTTTATCAGTGGAAACGACAAGGAGAACGATAGAAACGGTTACGACAGCATCATGAGCGAGCGGGCTCTGCGAGAAGTCTATCTCATGCCTTTCATGTTGGCGCAAAAGTTAGCTCAACCTTGGGCTGTTATGACTGCGTTAGTTTCATTTCATCCTTCAGATACATTTATCTCAAAGCAACTGACTGTTGATCTTTCTTTCAATTTCTGTTTTCAGGTACAATCGCGTTAACGGTACTCACGTTTCGGAGAACAACTTCCTATTGACGAAAATCCTTCGCCAGGAATGGAAATATGCTGGATTGGTGCGTATTTTACTTGATGTTCTTTTTTGCCGATACTCGTATTTAACTTCTTGTCAAATTTAGCTCATGAGCGACTGGTTTGGCGTGTACAGTATCGACCACGCTCTCAATGCAGGACTCGACCTTGAGATGCCAGGAACGAACAAGTGGAGAACACTCGACCTAGTAAATCGCTCTATTACGGCCCGCAAAGTAACTGTCCGTACAGTCAAGCAACGGGCAAAGCAGGTCCTTGAGACAGTTCAAAAATGCGCCCAGGGCGCACCTGAGGTTCGCAGCCTCTCCTTTCCCTCATTGCCGCAGATTCTGAGCAGTAATCACCCAACAACAGATTCTCGATGGCGACGGCATTGAACGTACAGTAGACACCCAAGAGTCCAAAGACCTTCTTCGCAGGGTCGCAGCTGAAACAATCGTACTTCTCAAGAACGAGAACAACGTCTTGCCTCTCAAGCCTGCCGAGCTGAAGAAGGTCGCTATCCTCGGACCGAACGCGAAGGCTATCGTCCTCAGTGGTGGTGGTTCTGCCGCCTTGAAGCCTAGTTTCTATGTCAATCCCCACGATGGCATTGTTAACGCGTTGAAAGAAGCATCTAAGGACGTTGAGGTCAGTTACTCAGAGGGAGCTATCGGTTGGTTTTTAGCTTCTCTCTATGGTTAATGATCATTGACTAATTTTGCGTTGGTAGCTTACATGACCATGCCTTCTTTGGACTACGAGATGCTCACTCCGTCAGGAGAGCCCGGCTGGGTCGCTTCATGGCACGCCCACACCTCCGATGATAGCATGCAGGCTTTGGAAGAAGTTTATCAGGAAAGAGTCATCGACGAGACTCGCATTTTCATCAGCACTTCCTCTCCTCCGGGCATTACCAAGCGATGGACCATGAAACTGAGAGGTCAGCTGAAACCAAGAGATGTTGACACGAAGTTCGAGTTTGGCTTGATCGCCGCCGGCCGAGCTAAAGTATGTTCTTTCGCTGTGACCATATTTATAACTTGCGTACTGAGCGACACTATGATAGCTGTACGTTGATGGAAAACTCGTCATCGACAACTGGACTCGTCAGCGACGTGGCGAATACTTCTTCGGACAGGGTTCACATGAAGAACGAGGAGTGTACGAGTTGAAGGCCAATACGAAGCACGATATCCTGGTCGAGTTCTGCAATGTTCGTGGGCCTGCCGATGGAGACGAAGACGAGGCTTTGATGGATAGGTACGTTTGTTCTTTATTCTTTTACGTTCTGCCATCATGAACTAATGAATATCACAGCAACCCCGGTGTACGTCTAGGAGGCGCTGCTGTTGAGGACCACGACCAGTTGATGGATAACGCTGTTAAATTGGCAAAAGAAGCCGATGTAGCGGTCGTCGTCGTCGGCCTCAACGCTGACTGGGAGACGGAAGGCTATGACAGGACGACTCTCGCTCTTCCAGGTCGTACAGACGAACTCGTGTCAAAAGTAGCTGCGGCAAACCCAAAGACGGTTGTGGTTATTCAATCGGTAAGTTGACGTCTTGCTTTCTCGTTTGATTTGGACTTTTCATTAATGTTGTCGTTGCGCCTAGGGATCTTCGGTTACACTCCCTTGGGTAGACTCTGTGCCTTCCATTGTCCATGCTTGGTACTTAGGAAACGCGTCTGGTGACGCTATCGCGGACGTGCTTGTTGGGAAGCACAACCCATCTGCCAAATTGTCACTCACGTTCCCCAAGAGGGAAGAAGATGTACCAGCCTTCGGTCATTTCCACACTGAAGATGGCAAGGTAAACATCAATTTGTCGAGGATTCATTTGGGACCTTCTCACCGAATATTTTTCTTCTCTATCTCGTAGGTCAGATACGCCGAAGATTTGTTCGTTGTGCGTAACTTCTGTTGTACCAATTGTTTTTATCATATCCTGACGCCTTCCATAGGGATATAAACACTATATTCACCGCAGCATTGAACCTTTGTTCGCATTTGGGTATGTTCCGAATCGTTCTACTCAGGAAGAACCGCCCACTCATCCCCGAACCCTAGCCACGGTCTATCATACACCACATTCTCCGTATCAGACCTTCAACTATCCAAACCGAAAGTTTCAGAAACCGACTTCGAGCTGACAGTCTCCGTCAAAGTCTCCAACACAGGCCACACCACTGGCTCCGAAGTCGTCCAAGTATACATCGTCGCTCCAAGCACCTCCAACCTTACCCACCCACCACTTCAACTCAAGGGATTCGCGAAGGCACGTAACCTCGCGCCTGGCGCGTCCGAGACGCTCGAGATCAAGTTGGACAAGTATGCCGTGTCTTACTGGAGCGAGCTGTACCAGACTTGGACTGTGGAAAAGGGTGTGTGGGGTGTGAAAGTGGGTGCGGGACTCGATAAGCTGTCCCTGGCTTCAACGTTCGAGATTACCTCTGGTTTCGAGTGGACGGGCATCTGAGGAGTCGGTCGAATGGAGTCGGAGAGTGTAATCTTGTAAATGTAACTGTATCAACATCATTGTTCGAATATATTGCATCGATTTATACCCAACCATGGTCAAGAGCGCTTGTATGCCCATCTCTCCGAGTCGGACATCCGGTATGGTCCTATACATAACAGCAGCATGTCTACTAAATTACATATTACGGCAAGCCAGAACCTTGGGAGGTAATTAGTTCTTTGTTTCTTGGTGTGATGTGGCACTTGAAAGGTTTGGGACGCCTGGACAACCATGAGGGAATGCACATTAGCCTGTCCTCGCGAAATACAACTTACGAGGTGATAGCAGACTCGAACTCCTCCGGCGGGAGGATGGGTTTACCTGCATTGTCAGTTATAGGCTCAACACGGTACACCGCAAGAATAGATGCGATTGCGATAAAAACACTAGCGTCTGCTAGATGTCTCCCTGGACAGATTCTGGTAGAGGATTTACTTCATATCCAAGGGGGAAAGATTCGAACATGATACATACCGACGGCCAAAACCAAATTGGGAGACAGGGTAGGGCTCTCCTCTGTCATATCGGCCTGGATCAAATTTATCAGGTTCCCTGTAAACGTCTTCATCGCGCATCATTGCACTGGCGTAGATACAAGTCAGTTTTTCTTTCCTTGTATCAGACGTTGTTTGAACGCACTGGGTATTTGCAATGACAATAGACCCCTTCGGAATGAACATGCCTTCGTAAATATCGTCTTCCATACACCGATGAGGGATGCCACTTGGAACAGAACTATGCCATCTGTACGTTTCTTGAACCAAGTTTTCAAGGTACGGGAGCGAATTTCTGTCTTCAAAAGTGGGCAGCCTGGTTCCTCCTGTTAATCGATCAAGCTCTTCCTGGGCCTTAACCTGGGCCTCTGGATAGAGGACCATAGCAAGCATGAAGATAAGCAACGTGCAGAAAGTCTTGGCCACCGCCAAGTCCAGTCAGCATCATGCCGTGATGACGCCATGCATTGACGGGCGCTTACCGTATCTGCACCGGCTATATAGACAACTGCAGTCGCTCCTTTGACGTCTTGCGCACTGTACATATAATTTTCTCCCTCCCGATTAATTTTCTCCAGTTCGCACGATAGCAAAGATTCGACTGAACTCCCAGCCGCCTGAAATTATTTCCCTCAACAATTCTCAGGCAGTGAGAAAGTGCGCCATAACGTACCTGTTTCCGTTTAGCATCTTCAAAGGGATAATCATGCATTCGGTCAACAGCAGGTCGAAAAAGGCGAGCTTGGCTAGCAGCGAATGCTCCAGGTATCCAGGAGGGCATATTTTTGACTGAAACAAAGTTAGCGCCATACGGCAATGATGTCAAGAGGTGCACCCACGAAAGGGAAACATGTCCACGAAATTACTCCCCGGCGGTGCACAATGTGTGATAGCGTATTCGACTGCTTCAGCTATCTTCATATATTCATCGTCTTCTCCCTGGACCTGGTGTCCATGAGCGACATTTAGGATAATAGAGGCTGAATATCTTGCTTTGGCGTCAACGAGAAGAATCCGAGCAGAGAGTAGTCGTATTCACCTATTCAAATGATCCTCAAACTTCTCCGGAGACGCCTCCAAGCTGTGAATCAGCCTATGAGCTTCTTGCTCCTGCACTCCCTGGTACGAGACACATTTCTTCTGATGGAAGTACTCGTTCAGGAGTCGTCTATGCCTCCTGAAATTCTCTCCGTAAGGGAAGAACACAAGGTTCGATACGAAGCCCATCCTGCCATTTCATCTATGATCAATCTGCGCGGGACGGATTAAATATTGAGAGCGGGCACTTACAGCGACATCACGTCTGAACTTGGTCTATCACTGTATACCGAGCTTCGCTTCTCAAGCAGGTCAACAGCCGCCTTTGCGCTGTTCAAGATAATCAAAGTCCTTCGAGGGACGCGAAGCGAAATTATTTTGCCTGTGTGTTCTGAGTCAAAGGACGTACATTCATGTTGAACAATATGAAACCATGGCGTACCATATTTCTTACTCAACTCGTGGAAGAAAAGGTGTGCGTCGTGCTCCGGTATCATTCTCATATGTCCAATGAGTGGGTTGGCTGGTGGACTGGGTGGCATGCTGTGTCCGGGCTTCATTCTCCTGATTAAATATAGGGATACCCAGAGCACTCCCTGCAGCAATGTTACGAGAACCAGAAAATCCATAGTAGTCACGGAGCTCAGGTTGGAGTAGAGAAACAGTAGGACCGTGCGCGGAAGAGATAGAATGTGTTGGGGTCTCGTTAAGTACTCGCCGTTCAGTGCAATGTTTTCAATTTATGGTTTGCGCCACTACGCAGTATAACAAGTGCGATCTCCACGCTAACTGCACATCCAATTAGGCTTTTAGAAGGCCTGGGGAGTCACGATTCGTTGTTCCATGACTTAGGTGTGGCGTTGGGTGGGAGCTTCTCAAAGATTACCCCGCATTAGAAAGAATAACCAAGCCTATCAAGACTGTGTCCTTTAAGAATAGGATCAAAGCCTGATAAGCTTGACGAGTAAACATCAAAGCTCGTCTAGGGTTGCATGTGGATGCATTGGCAAGTTTAGCCATTGTCCAAGATAGCGAAGATAAAAAGCAATCGTCATAGACTCTTGTCAACTTCTCTCCGTGGTCATCGCCGACTTTGCGTTTGGGTACTCATCGACATCGCCCTTGAACAGCGGGCTGAGTGGGCACTGGGCTGTCACAACCAGTTCCACCGACGAGCACAGAGTTAGGTTCGAATGTGGTGTTTTTTTTTCTAACTACGCTTAACATGCCATTTCAGAGTAAAGCGTCAACCGAGAGGCACCGGGATCGAGTCATTTGCAGTCATGTTCAACAAGGCGTCGATCAATGTCTATCTTTCTTTCGGCCTTGACGGAACGGGGTCGACAAGCAGCGCGAGGGATAGTTCATGTCCGAGGGCTAGATTTCAATAGACTCTTACACTAGACACGCCAGCGGCCTCTGTGGCTACATCGTGCATTGGAAAGCTTGCACGGTTTGGCACAGTCCACCGTCAATCCCGAGTTTTCGACTATACATGTAGAGCCTGTGAAGAAGCTATTTTTAGATCCGGCCCTCTTCGTAAAACCAATAGCGAAGTCATCCCGTTCTCCCGTGCAGCATGTCGTCCCAAAGTCTCTACTGAACATATTATGATCCTAATGCCACGTAAATCTCAGGGATTACCTGCAGCTGCGCATAGCACACCGCAGCCACTTCTTGTGCTCTTACTCCCTTGCGAGAGATACTTAACAAAACCCGGTTTGAAGTTGAAAACGCGGCGTTGACTGTCGCTAATGTCGGGAAGAGCCTGCGTCCCTTGGTAGCGGATCTAATTTAGCACATAACAGTGAGTCAGTCTTCGGTTCCTAAGCGGTGGCTAATTATAGATACTTTGTTTACCGTAACTTGACACAAGGCACTCATGGCATTAAATACAGGGTGAACGACCTCGTCACAGGTTTTTCCTTATCTTCAACCACCCTGACATTCTTGTGCCCTAAAGCCTTCTCGAACACTTGACTCCTACCCGTTTGGTACCTGCTGAATCGGATTCAACTTATAAGGAGCCTGTGTGAGGAATGGCGACCGACGAGAAACCCAAAAAGCCACCAATGGCCACCGAGGAGGAACAGGGAGATGCAAAGCCAACCACTCCGGAAACGAAGCCCATCTCATTCCTTCAGCTATTCCGGTACGTCCTGCAAAATTTACGAGTCCTCAAGGACTGTAAAGGGCATGCACTCAACTAACTGTACACTCTAGGTATGCCACGAAATTTGAGATTTTCCTCAACGTGATTGGGATTATAGCAGCTGCAGCTGCTGGGGCAACCCAGGTACACTGAGAAGAATTGAATTTCCTCATTCATGCTTACATTACTTTCGATAGCCTCTCATGACCCTTTTATTCGGAAGACTAACCCAAGACTTCATTAACTTCACCCAAGTCATACGTCTTGCTAATGCTGGTAGCACCGAAGCTCAAGAGAGCATACCTGCTGCTGCGCATGCTTTCCGGGTAGCCGCTGCAAAGAATGCGAGTTATCTCGTTTACATTGGTGCGTTTGAAAGATGCATTGAGATTCCTTCCGTTCTGACGCTGTATACTGTCCTCATGATAGGAGTGGGACTTCTGGTCACGACTTACATCTATATGACTGTGTGGGTTTACACTGGAGAAGTCAACGCCAAACGAATCCGAGAGAAATATCTTCGGGCGGTTCTTCGACAAGATATCGCATGGTTCGACAGCGTTGGTGCCGGAGAGGTTGCAACGCGTATTCAGACTGATACTCGTAAGCTTTCGTCTGATTGCACATAGAACAGTTTTTGTTAACATATTTTGAAAGACCTCGTACAGCAAGGAATCTCCGAAAAGGTCCCAATATCTGCAAGTTTCTTGGGCGCGTTCTTCACTGGATATATCCTTGCATATATTCGTTCTTGGCGTTTGGCTCTGGCGATGACCTCTATTCTTCCGGGAATTATTGTAATCGGTGGAGTTATGAACAAAGTTTCGGTTGGATTTAAGCAGTACGTACATGGAACCAGCCTGCGGATACCGAGTATTTACAGTTTCACTTTGTTTATAGAGGATCGTTGAAACACATCGCTGAAGGAGGCACACTCGCGGAGGAGGTAATATCCACCGTCCGCACCGCTCAGGCGTTCGGCACACAGCGCACCCTCGCTGGTAACTTTGAGGGTCATATCAACCAATCGCGAGATCTCGAAATCAAGGCAGCTATTTGGCGCGGAGGAGCAACCGGGGCGTTCTTTTTCATCTTGTATGGGGCGTACGGTCTCGGTATGTTAGCTTCATCATGATACGCAGCAATTCACTGAAGTTTGTATAGCTTTTAGCTTTGGAACCACACTTATTAATGAAGGCCATGGTACGTTTGCAATCGTGGTTAATATTGTAATGTTATGCTAACCATGGATATCATAGGAAACGCTGGTCAAATATTAAACGTTTTCATGTCCATCTTCATCGGCTCCCTGTCCCTATCCTTGCTGGCACCTGAGGTGACAAGTATGTGATTGATTAGCCCTGGATTCTCCTCATACTAATGTTCAACAGCTATCTTGAATGGACGCAGCGCTGCCGCCAAGTTATACGAGACTATAGACCGAGTTCCCGATATTGACTCGGCAGACCCCGGAGGCCTCAAGCCGGACGCCACGCAAGGCGAAATCACCCTCGAAAACGTTCGCTTCAGCTACCCATCGCGCCCAACTATCGAGGTCACCAAAGGCATCTCTATAACATTCCATGCTGGAAAGACTGCGGCTCTGGTTGGTGCCTCTGGCTCTGGAAAATCCACCGTCGTCTCTCTCGTAGAACGATTCTACGACCCAACTTCCGGCGTGGTCAAACTCGACGGTCGCGATATAAAGACTCTCAACCTCAAGTGGCTTCGCTCGCAAATAGGTTATGTCGCGCAAGAACCTACTCTATTTGGTGTCAGTGTACGCGCAAACGTCGAATATGGCCTCCTTGGCACGAAGTATGAGCACGTCTCGGAGGAGGAAAAGGCCACATTAGTTCGCGAAGCGTGTGTCAAGGCAAACGCTCATGGATTTATTACACAACTTCCAAACGGGTACGATACTTTAGTGGGCGAAAGAGGTCTCCTACTTTCCGGAGGACAGAAACAACGCATCGCCATCGCAAGGGCAATAGTTTCGGACCCACGTATTTTACTCCTCGACGAGGCGACTAGTGCTCTCGACACGCAGTCGGAAGGTATAGTTCAGGAGGCACTGGATAAGGCCGCTCAAGGTATTTGCATCTTTCTGCTCTATTCCATTTCATGCCTAACGATATTCGGACAGGACGTACTACTATTACTATTGCCCACCGGTTATCCACTATTAAGGACGCCGATGTCATCTATGTCATGGGCGATGGACTTGTATTAGAGCAGGGTACTCACGGAGAGCTCATCAGCAAAGGCGGCGCGTACTACCAGCTAGTGGAAGCACAAAAACTCCGAGAGAAGGCAGAGACTGATGCACAACCAGCCGACGATGGCGAAACTGACGTTTCACTTTCAAAGGAGGAGGAAAAGATCCCTCTTCAGCGAAGACAGACCGATCATTCGCTGTCGAGTGCCATAGCTGAAAAGGGTGCGACCACGCAAGGCAAGGATGAACCTGGATATTCTATGCTTTATCTTATCCGCCGAATGGTCCTACTTGCTCGAGACAATTGGCATCAGTACTCCGTTGCGGCTATTTTTGCCATTAGTACGTTCTTCTATCGTACTCGTCGACCATGTCTACTAAATTGTTCTTTTTAGTGGTCGGAATGGTTTATCCCGCCTTCGGTGTTGTTTACGCCACTGGAATTAATGGCTTTTCGCTGACGACGAGCCATGAACGGCGAGTCGCAGGTGATAGGACTGCTCTTTGGTCAGTCCACAACGTCGCTATTTTACGTAATCTTCAGACGTCTAATTTGTTTTCCAGGCTCTTCCTCATTGCTATCATCTCCTCCGTATGCATTACCTTCCAAACCGGCCTGTTCGGTAGTGCAGGAACCAGAATGACTTCGAAACTTCGTGTCCTCAGCTTCCAAGCCATGCTTAGACAAGACAGTGAGTGCAAACTGGATTCATATGTTTAAAGGGAATTCTCTGATTTTTGAATAGTTGTTTTCTTTGACCGCGACGAGAACAGCGTAGGTTCATGATTGTATTTCGAAGTTGTCTTACTTAATCAACGCTTTAGACTGGTGCCCTTGTATCGCAACTCAGCGATAACCCACAGAAGGTCGACGGTCTCGCAGGTATCACGCTCGGAGCCTTGTTCCAGACGGCGGCCACGATCATCTCTGGAGCCGTTCTTGGTCTTGCGTTTGTTTGGAGAGTTGGCCTTGTCGGAATAGGTCAGCCAGACGTTTTTTACTATGCATCTCCAATGTGTTAATCTCATTTTCTTTTCCAGCGTTAATGCCTGCCCTGTTATCTGTCGGGTATACTAGGCTGGTAAGTATTCGCCCATCAAAAACGCCATGAACAGAGCTAACATGCCTTCAGCGAGTCGTTGTTTTGAAGGACCAAGCAAATAAGAAAGCCCACGAAGACTCTGCCCATTTGGCCTGTGAAGCCGCTGCATCTATTCGAACAGTTGCTGCGTTGACTCGAGAAGATGATTGCTTACGCATATACAGCGAGAGTCTTGAAGAGCCTCTCCAAAGGTCGAACAGAACTGCCCTTTGGAGCAACCTTTTGTACGCTTTTACGCAAGGTATCACTCAGTTCTCGATCGCCCTTGTCTTCTGGTATGGATCTCTACTCGTGTCCCGACAACAAGCTACTCTTTTCCAGTTCTTCATTGGTCTCATGGTGCGTTTCTTACCCTTTATTTAGTCGGCTCCGCGTCTAACAGGAAGTATTAGAGCACGACATTCAGCGCGATACAGGCCGGAAATGTATTTATGTACGTTCCAGATATCTCGTTAGCCAGAGGAGCAGCCGCAGACATCATAAAACTCCTGGACTCTATGCCCGAAATCGACGCAGAATCAACTGAAGGAAAGGTCATCGAGGACAAACGCATCGAAGGACATATCAGACTCGACAATGTTCACTTCCGTTACCCTACGCGTCGTGGCGTTCGGGTTCTCCGTGGATTGACCCTTGACGTTAAACCGGGCACTTATGTCGCTTTGGTCGGTGGCAGCGGTTCTGGAAAGAGTACAGTGTCAGTATTCACGTTCCTTATTACTGTTAATCAGAGGCTGACTGCAGTGTAGCATCCAATTGATCGAGCGTTTCTATGATCCTATCATGGGCGAAATTACGGTACATAGGATTTTATCTTCTTCTTTTGAGAATAACCCACTTATTTTTTCTTGCGCTAGATCGATGGCGAGAACATCGCAGAGCTAAATGTGCAGGAATACAGGAAACACATTGCTCTCGTCTCGCAGGAACCGACTTTGTATTCTGGGACTATTCGATTCAATATTCTTCTGGGTGCGCCTGGAGATCACTCGGATATCACTCAAGAAGATATCGAGGATGCCTGTCGTGATGCAAATGTGCTTGATTTCATCCAAGGATTGCCTCAGTACGTTACATGCTATTTTTGATCTTCCTTACCATATTTACTTATCCGACATTGAAGGGGTTTCGACACCGAAGTGGGCGGAAAAGGATCGCAGTTGTCTGGTGGTCAAAAACGTAAGTCAACCTTGCATATTTGGTATGCCAGTACACTAAAAAGCGGTTTAGAACGTATTGCCATTGCTCGGGCGCTCCTTCGCAAGCCAAAGGTCCTGTTGCTGGATGAGGTACGTGATTCGAATCAGGTTTAGAGAAAATTCTCAACATTTCATTTGCTTAGGCAACATCTGCTCTTGACTCAACTTCTGAGAAAGTAGTCCAAGCTGCGCTAGATCAGGCAGCGAAAGGCAGGACGACGATTGCCATCGCTCATCGGCTATCGACTATCCAAAACGCGGACAAAATGTGAGTCAACCCCACTCTCTTTTCTCATTTATGCCTTTGGATGCTGACGTAATCTTTTCAGCTACTTCATCAAGGACGGCGTTGTCAGCGAGTCCGGCACCCATGACCAGTTGTTGGAGAGGCGTGGTGATTATTACGAGTTTGTTCGCTTGCAGGCTCTCAGTGGCAAATAGTCTTGAAGCTCAGCCTCAAGCGTTGCCAGCTCGTTCGATTGTATTAGCTGGACTTGATAATCTAGAGGATGATACCCATGACGTGGGCGGGATAGATGAAGAATGATTAATGAAGATGCATCATCAAGCTTCAAGTTTCAAGCCGCAACTCAGAGGAGAGACATCCATCAACAGTGTGTTCGAGTGTCAAGTCTTCCGTATCCGCAGCCTCGCGTATAAAAGGACCAGCATCATGACCCCAAAAAATTCGTCACATCTATCGCCAATGGACTTTGAATGGGCTTATTGCATGGCCTACCTCCTGGCTCGGGTTTTTGCTAATACAACGCTAAAAAAGGAGCAGCTGCCGTCCACTGTCCGACACACCTACCACCTATTACGCTTTCCTGATGAACACAGAGTCTTCCAGCTGATTAGGCTCTGCTCCGCTGCCTTGGGCCCCAACCTGGCTTCCTTTCCCGACGGTCCCTGGTATAGATTACGCTCAATCACAACAACCGTGGGTTAAGAATGGTAAAGTACAGCGACGGATGTGTACCCTCTCTTCTCGCTCTCGTACCGAGAGTATCCCCACATTGTATGAAGGATGACTACACGGTAAATGAAGACGTCTTCTGCTTCAATAGTCAAGCCGTCAACCCGCCAGGAGAGCCATCTGCCAAACAAATTTGGAAAGTGTGGGAATATCAGCCCGGAGTGACGTTCTGTGCTGGCAACAAGCCATCCCCCTTTTCTAGCAGTAGCAGTGCAACGCGGTTAAGTCGGCGCGTTGAGAATATAGACTAGTGATAGAGAGATCACAGTTTCCACTCTGCATGAAGAATCGAGGCTTCCTATGTTTATCTCTGTCTCTTCGGAACAGGTACATAAAGCTGATTAACCATGTCTGCACCGTATCATCACGGTCCCACCCCTTCCTTGGCAATCCGAATGTCGCGTATAATGGCCTCCCGTATCGATCTAATGCTGGCACTCAGTGCTACTGCAGTTATACTTCTCATATTATCGAAAAGAATGACCAGGTCTAGCCCATCCTTACCTCCTGGTCCTGCAGCGGACCCGCTCATTGGACATATCAGAATAATTAGAGGGGAAGATGCTCACGTCTTTTTTCATGAGTTGAGTCAGAAATATGGTACGCTCAAGACGGTATATATCATCCTTGGAGGAAATATCTTATCTGGGGTTTATCTCCTACGTCTTTAGGGAAGGTTATCTGTTTACGAGTCCCTCGAAGAACCTTGATCATCTTGAACAGCAACAAGGCTGCTATTGACCTTCTCGAGAAGAGAAGCTCTGTATACAGTGATCGCCCAGCTTCGGAAGTACTGTCCTTGTACGTCGAAATTAAGTTTCCTATTATCCACGACTAATGTAACGCTCATACCAGAATGGGCTTTGCCAATAATCTCGTCTTTTTCCCTTATGGTGACGACTTCAGGAGGCACCGTCGTTTGCTGAATGAGTATTTCCATCAAAAGAAATGCATCTCCTATCAAGCTATTCAGTCTCAGGCGGCCCATAAGCTCCTTCAAAACCTTGTTGCTACACCCGAAAAGTTCGAAGACCATTTGAAAAGGCAAGTTGAATAGCGATTATAACTATCACACAGGTCACATACTCATGGCAACCCTCATAAAAGATACTCGGTCTCAATCATTCTGCGTGTTGCCCATGGTCATGAAATCGTCGAAGAGAATGACCCGTATCTTAAAATAATAGAAGACGTTGAATACGTAAACACTCACTCTGCACCTCCTGGGAGTAGCTTTGTGGACCTGTTCCCATTTCGTAGGTTCTGCTATAATCTTCTATTACACGAGTTTTTAATGAAACGACCCGCGTCCAGTCAAACATATGCCATCCTGGTTTCCTGGAACATCCGCCGCTAATCAAGCCCGCGAATTTCGACCTTTGGTTGACCGCATGCACGACTATCCATTTGAAGATATGAAACAGAAACTGGTACGCTCATACTGTATATCCAACGTATATTGTATATAAAGGATCACCATGATTTTCATAGGCGAATAGCACAGCACTTGAATCTTTGTTGTCGAGAGAGATGGAGAAGCTGTATGCGGGGGAAGGAAGCCATGTATATACCGCCGAAGACCTCAAGAGTGCAGCTGCAGTTGTTTATGTGGCGGGTGCGGATACGGTAAGCGCCAGAGCCACTACCATAACGCAGTCGGAAATATTCTCTGACTAAACCTCTCATAAGACATTCTGCATGTTACTTATTTTCATGCTGGCCATGATTCTCTACCCAGAAGTCAAACTGAAAGCCCAAGAAGAGATTGATAGATGCACAGGCGGGAGTAGGCTGCCACAATTTGAAGATCGGCAGTCACTGCCATATCTAGAAAATGTATTGCAAGAGACGTTTCGGTGGCACAGTCCAGTCCCCAGCGGTAATTATTCTTCTGTGCAATGATCACTTTTTTTCTAAATTAGTGCAGGTATCCCCCACCGGTGCATGGAGGATAATGTATATGAAGAGATGTTCATTCCAAAAGGGTCCACCGTCATAGCCAACATTCGGTACTTTACACATCGCTTTACTGTTGAATGGCCTTTATTTATTCGTGACTTTAGTGGCATAACATGGAACGAAGACCTATACAAGGCACCTCAATCTTTTGATCCGAGTAGATATGAAAGAGGGGAACCTCGTCCCGTAGCCCAGTTCGGGTTTGGTCGAAGGTATGCAACTGATAAATGGCAGCCGTTCCACGGCTGGAATTGCGATCTGACAAAGGTCATAGAATATGTCCCGGACGATACATGGCTGATGCAACACTCTGGGTAGCTATAGCAAGTATTCTGGCAGCCTTTGATATTTCCCCAGAGTTAGATGACCAAGGAAAGCCTATCATACCTTCTGAGGAGTTTGAATGGGTGATTACTTCGTATGCATCCCAAGTTCACTCTGCGAGAGCCTTTCTCCCCGCTATAGCTAATATTAATTCAAGGCACCCGAAACCTTTCAAATGTCGCATCATACCAAGAAATAACCTGGCAATTCAACTCGTGAACTTGTAGGGATGTCGAAACTAGGAAGATGGATGTTTAATGACGCTTCAGATTTGGATAAAGCTCGCCTATTTTTAGGCCTAAACCAGGCACGACTTGGTTGGGAACGATTTCCTATATAAACTCAATTTGCGTGTAATCCATACCACTGGATGGGGCTTTACATACACAGCCGCTATGCGGGGATGGATTTTATTATGGTAAAGAGTGCGTTATAATAAGCATATGCTTATAAACAATGGGCTGAATGTGATTTCCCGCCTCCCACTACCCAGGGCAGCGATTCTTCCTTCTTGTAAGCCTCACAACGAAGACATTGACTCTCAGCTTCCTTGTTTAATGGACCCTGTAAACTCGCCATACGAAATATCGGGGGCTGCGTTTGGTGCCTCTGATGTAACACTCCTCAACCCAGACCCACCGACGGAGCTCGTATTCACCAAAAACAGCACCTTGAACACCACGCTACTGTTGAACGGCAGGCCCCGGTATAAAATTGAGACGGTCGATGCTGCACTTTCAAAGACTGACATCAAGGACTTGAGGGGCGGAAATGCTGAGAATGGCAAAGTTGTAGTGAAGCTTAGGAAGAGGCTACTTTTAGGCGATACAATCACGTTCATGAATGACGAGGCCATAATTCCCTCAGTGGGTAGGAAGGCGATGAAACAGAGGGAGTGGCTGGTTGAGGGGCGGCTGGAGGACGGGGGGTAAGTAACTGTATCAGTGTATCACAGTTCGCATTTGAAGATGCCTTCTAATTACATACTTTTACATCCAGCCCCAAGTGGACCGTTCAGACGAAATTGGGAGAGTTTCTGTGGAGATTAAATCCTGTACACAGGTTGATGGTGAGTGGCCATATATCATATTTTACCTGTTCCAACTTCCTTCCGTGCTGTTTCCAAATTCCTTTGTGCAAAATTCAAATACTCACGGATCACCAAAATTGGCGCGAAGCTCTGCCCAGCGTCCAATCTTTACCAGCCAATTGCCTATGCCCAAAATCCATCAGCTACGGAGCCATGGGCACTCATACACTCTCCGGGGGCAGAAAAATTCTGCGATGAAATTGTAACGTCGTATTTGATTGTAGAAGGCAGTTTGAGAGAGAAAGAGAAGAGGGCTGTGGTATACGTGAAAGCGCCTCTGAGGCTGATGTAAATATTATTAATTAGCAAGTCAATTATGCGATAATTGGACTCGTTAAGGCACAAAAACAAATCCTATGGGCCTGACCGGGAATTGAACCCGGGACCTCCTCGAAACGATGGTGCTCAAGTTTTTCATTAAACGCCTAACCCTAACAAGGAATCATACTACTAGACCATCAGGCCTACATTTCCGGTGGGGACTGTGCTTATATCAGGCCTAGCCTCCCGCCGTGGGTTATGTAATACATGCTTGGCCGTGGATCAGCGCGAATCCTCGCAAAGAGGTCACTCGACTCACTCGCCATCTATCAACTCGCTTCACTGGCATGAGCCTGAGAAATTAGAATAATGTCAGCAAGGTCTTCTGCGAGTGTAGGCACCCTATTGCCCGCGCCTTCAGTTCTTCATGGGTAGCTGCTACCAGACCTGCTGCCTTCAAAGTTCAAGTGCCCTCGATGAACACCTTCAACTCTGACTCCGAACGTGACCTGAACCCGATTACAGGAAGACGTATGTTTTAAGTTTTCCGCCGAGCCATATATTCTCATTCGCCCTACAGCCTCCTCGAAGAACAGTTCGTTCAAGGAATGGGATATCAATGACAAGGGCTTCACCTTTTCGCCTCCTTCAAACAAAGAAGATCCATGGGCAGTCATGGTTGAGCCGTTGCTGAAGAAGGATGCCGTGCTATGTACTAGGTGGAAGGAGGAGGTGGAAAACTTGCTTATTTTCGTGAGTTTCCGTCCACTCCTTGGTTGTCTCTAGTAGTCAGACTGATTGGGGTTTTTGTAAAGGCAGGTCTTTTCTCAGCTGTGGTAACGACCTTCGTCGTGGAGTCATATAAGAGCCTCCAACCGGACCCAGAAGTGGAGATGGTTGCTTTATTATTGCGTATTGCCGATAGACTGGACAACGCCTCCAGCCCAGCACTGGCGTCTGGTCCCTTCGTACAGGATCCAGCAGCTGTCCGCATTAACAGTTTCTGGCTTGTAAGCCTTATACTCAGCCTGGCCACCGTGTTGATAGGGATAATAGCCCTCCAGTGGCTTCGCGCACATCAGGCATACTCAGACTTAACGTCCAAACAGATGTTCGCAGTATATCGTATGCGGTCAGAAGGAATGGAGAAGTGGCATGTCCGCGAGGTCTTTACAGCGCTTCCGCTGCTTTTACAAGCGGCTTTGGTGCTTTTCCTTGCCGGCATGGTGGATTTCGTCCTGGTGTTGGGCAAGAGGGTGTACATTCCTGTGATCATGGTCATTGCATTCACTCTCCTGTTCTTGCTCATCACCACCGTACTCCCAACAATCCAAGGATTCTATTTCTACTTCACAGGGCTTTATTCTTCGCGCACCGTCGCGGGTGACTTGAACGCACCTGCCCCATGCCCGTATAAATCCCCCCAGTCGAGAGCTTTTCGAAGGTTTTCACGACCCGCATTCACACTTCTCTCCAGCATCGTTCCTCGCATCATCCGGTCCGCTCGTCGAATTGCTCGTAGGGTGACGCTTGTACGACTTTACGGTTTCGTATTGCCCCAGGAGCTGGAGGAGGAGACCAAGGTGCACCGCATCATACCCTTGCTATCGGATGTGTGGAATCGGGAGACGTGGACCGAGTTTGATATCGGTTGGTTGACAATCCGGGACGAGTACGCACAAGGGCCTGAAAGGAGCCTTATTGGTTCAGAACTGTATCAGGATGGGTGGCTGGAAGACCTTTTCCCGGTTTATGACGTTACTATTGGGATCAAAAAGGCGTTAGGCAACCCGCTTCATCGAGGAGATAAAAATTACGTGCATTCGGCGTATCATTGTTTTGCAGAAATATCGAGGTCGGCGGTGGATAGGGTAAAGGAGCTGAAGCAATATTACTCGGGAGACACGGAGCGACATCATGATTACTTTCAGAAACTTTTACTGCTACACAGCCAAAGTAGCAAAACGAAAGGCGTTGACCATGATAGACCTGCTCTTTCCGATTACATCGATGCGGAGTCATCTTTGGATATGTTGTTCCCAGCGCAATATTCTGCTTTCTTGCACTACGGCAATATGATGACGTTTTTGACGGTCCTAGCCAAGGGGAAGAAGGAGCTTCTTTGGGAAAGGATGCGGCTACATAAGTCAGAGTTGAAGATTCGTGCCACGAGTTGGGTTTATTCCGTGGGCTGCAGGACATCGTCAAAAGGAAGCACCGTGTTGCCGACCTGCCTTGATATCTCTAGCGACGAACGCAACGACTGGCTTGGCATGTTGGAATCTTCGGACATTGATGAGAAAAAAGCAGGATATGGTGCGCACGAATTCATCGAACGAAATAAAATGTAGCTTACAATTTCGTTTGCAGAGCTTTGTTGCCAATACCTGTCATTGATCGCTAGATATTTTGAGGCTACCGAATCTCAGATGGAGGAAGACTGGGGTCTGTATGCAAATGCGAATCATTTCGTTCCTGTACTCTTGTCTAACGCGAGTGAAATCACTCTGCGAATCATGGACAGTGACCTTTCCGCCGCCAGTCAAAGCAGCTCCAAAGCCCAATCGGACTTCCTTGCCACCAATACCACTGGCTTTCATATCTTCGCCTCGATTATCAAGCACATCCAGAGACGGATCTCAGAGATGTTGCATGCACATAACCACACGCTGAAGAAGCCCAACAGCCGCACTGGCGCCCGAAATTGCCCAAACTCGCACTTGCTATTCTACACCGCCGCGATGTACCTTCGCCCACTAGCCACGACGTTTCTTGCGGAAGAACATGTTCGAGAATGCGTCTATAGCATCCTTAACGAGGTTCTGCCGATCCTGGCGCGCTATAGGCGGCATATCTTCTACGCTGCCGGGCAGAACAGTGCTATGGAGTATAGATTTAGAGGGAAGGGTTTGGACTCTGCGTTAAGGTTTAGTCCGGAATGGTGGAATTTTTTGGACATGCCGACGGATGATGCGTCTGTTCTGTAAAGCTTGTATTTGTAGGGCTGACTCTTGATGCATTCTTCTTCGCACTTAGCGCCGTTATGGGCCCCGATGCCAGGTAAAGCCCGACGCTTTTGTACGATAGGCTGGCTTGCGAGTGGTGATTAGGGGCAGGTATCGTGTTCTCGTTTGGAAGCTGCTTTCATGTCTGCACTGATACTGAGCTTGTTTGAGCTAACTTCAAGTCATTTTAAACTAGATTTCGTTCGAACAATTCCGCGCTGCTTACTTGTTATTACCTCAACGAGTGAAGAAGGTCTGATTAAAGACTTTGTACCCGGTGAAGAAGATTTCCGGCGCCTTAGTGCATCTGCGTAGTGGTTCTACGATAGTTCCACAGCAGAGAATGCGTGTTATGAGACGCTTCAGGCGATTCGCTAGTCAGGACTTCAAGAGCTGCTAACAGTTTGGCGAGCATTTTCCAAACGTTTAGTTATGTTTCTGGCGTTATTCTACATTACCGATAGTGTATCCATTTTGCATATAGAGGGTCTGCGTTCGGTCTCATATGCCTCGTCGACTACCAGCGACAAGATGTTTTTCAAAGGTACATGATTTTTCAACTACCTACAGATATTTTCTTACTGATATGTGTTATCATTTCTTTAGCTGCAATCTTTGTTTCGCTCGCCTTCTATATCGGACAGGCTCTAGCAGTCGACCTTAAGAACTGCAACTGGATTTGGACCAACGACCAAAGCAAGAATTCTGGCCATTCCGATGAGCTTCGAGCATTCCAGCGCGCCTTTCACCATGCCGATGGGAAGGTTCCCGTCGCTGCTGAATTCTTCGTCGCGTCCGGTCATCCTCACGACCTCTTCGTCAACGATCGTCACATAGGCTGGTTTGATGGATTCGAGCACGGCAATGACGGTGCGATGGGTCGTATCCATACCGTCCCCCTCGAGTCTGGTCCTAGCATTTTTACGATTAGGACGCAGGGCAGCCACAGACAGATCCCAGCAGGACTTCTTTCATCCATCGCCATTAAGTTCCATGACGGTTCGCACGAAGAATTCCCCAGCGACTCCGAGTGGATGGCTGCTACCGAACCTTACGGCGACGAAAGGCCTCGTTGGGGAAAGGCTAAAGTTCTGGGCTTGTACGGCGCTAAACCGTGGGGTACCGTCATCATCGTTCCAGAACCAGTTCACGCTCACTTTGGTGGAGGTGGTGAACACCGCCCGCATCATCCTCACGTTCCCGCAACTCCAGCAGCACCTCTCACCATTAACAATGCCTCATGGGTGTGGACGAATGAAACCACGACGCAGCCTTTCGGTTCTGGGGGTCCTGTGTACGACAACATGGCTCCTGGAGGCGCTCGTGCTTTCCGCAAGACGATCCACGTAGGAAAAGGAACCACCATTAATGCTTTGAACATTACCATCGAGGTCGACAACGAGTACACGCTCTATGTTCAAGGTCAGCAGATAGGCAGCCAAGACGATTGGTCAACTGCCTTCCATTATCTGGTCAACCTTACCCATCCTGTCTCTGGCCCTGGATCAATCGTTGTCGCCGTGAATGGTACAAACACAGACACCTTGGGACCCGCTGGGTTGTTGGCCTTTATTGACTTGTTGGGTCCGAAAGGAAGGGGTAAAGTCGGCTCTCAAGGGATTGTAATGACAGACGGCACTTGGAAATTCGACAACACGGTGCCTACTGGATTTGAACAACCGACTTTCGACGATTCTACCTGGGGAAACGTGACGGTAGTTGGAACGTACGCGAAAGGCCCATATCAACCAAGCACCTTGCATGATTCTCCTACCATCGCCAATGTAACCGCGTAGCCATCTCATCGCGGGAAGGAAGTCGATTCTAGCAATGGGTCCTAGGAAAAGGTCAGAAAGGCGGACAGTGAATTGCATGTAACTATCGAGATAGCTTAACAAAAACAAATGAAGTGCTTGAACATATGTGACAAATCTTCAGCGATGCAAAAAAAAAATCAATGAGAAAAGTTTTCAGATAATGACTTCCTCATAAGTCACAGTGAGCAAGGTACAACAAGCAGTTCCTACACAACTTCAACCATTGAATCCAGAGCTGCAGTAACTACGAAGCAAATTTCCGGGCCTTGTATTTCAGGCCTATCTTCGTGCGGTAGAAAGTAGCTCCGAGAAGCAGAACTTGAAAAAATTAATGATTTTCAAGAAAAAAGTGAAGTTCCGATACGGGGAATCGAACCCCGAGCTGCCGCGTGAAAGGCGGCAATGTTAGCCGTTACACCATATCGGATTGATATAAAGCCTTCCTGTTATACCTATATGGTTATAAGCTTACCTCCACTTAGCACAGTTAGCAACCCGTGGCAATTGTCTCCGAAACCAGCGGGTCGCAGGAATAGATCGCATCATTTCCGTTCTAGAACTTTTCTTCGAATTGTCCGTGTAAAAGCAGCCTTCGATAACTTTACCATTTTGCCGGACTGAAGGGTCCTTGCTACCCAGCGGCGGCCACGTTCCTTCCATTTTCATTGGCAAATCGTGCAGGAGGAAGTATTCAACCGTCTTCTCCGTTGGAGCTCGAAGGAATAGAGCAGTAACTGGTGCGTCTGATCATTGCATAAATAAGGAGCCTTTCTAAAACCTTACTACAGACGACGATCATGACAGGGAATTATCTATCAACTACGACAGCCGGAAACCTCGAAACCAAAATGACTGGCCCAAGACTCCCCATGGAACTAAACCACCTTATCATAGAGACAGTCGCTTTACTTCCACAAAACAAGCCAGCACTTCGTGCACTTTCTCTCGTCTCCCACTCCTTCTCCGCCCATGCCCAGAAGCAGCTTTTCCGGGTCGTTGATCTGGGTGACAGAGCGCTGTCGGGCCCACTTTATTACAGGAAGTTCTACAGGTTCATGAAGGTCGAGGGAGAGAAGGACGACGGGAGGCTGCGGGGCTATATCAAAGAGTTCAAGGTCGTCGATACATACGCCGGATGGGACCCTTTGCTACCGACAACTTCCAGCACAACTAAAGGATGGGAATGGCTTGTTCGTGAAGAGTCGATTTGCGATTTGCTGGACTGGCTTTCCTCTCTGGAATCTTTTAGCATCTGCTTCAACACAGGGACGCCGGCATGGAGCAACTTTGTGCCTTGTATTCGGAGAGCTTTGATCCAGAGGCTGTCCAGGGGCATTCTACAGTTTGAAATGCGCAGAGTGTGCGGGTTTCCTCCAGCTCTGTTCGTCAATCTCCTTGGTCTCGTGGGTGGTGGAAGCATACATACCCTTATTCTAGACGACGTCCTGGTTCGTGTGCCTCAAGTAGTCCAGGAGGAAGGCGATGACGAAAGCGCACATTCTTCTCTGGCTTCCTCCTTGGGTGTCATCTCCAACTTTCTCTCAACCAATCCGTCAGCACCACCTGCGACTTCCCCACTCCGTACCCTGGTACTACGATCCTCAGTCGGAAAGGCAACGATCAACGTCATTCGCAATATTTTGGCTCTGTATCCTCAGCCTTCCCTTAGAACCTTGCGAATAGCCATGACGGGGATCGACGAGCAAGAAGCCTTTGGCATGACGTCGGAACCTGTCGGTTCGGGTTCTGGAAGCGCGAATGGACATTCAAGTAATAATGTCACAACTTCTGCCGCCGCCATTGAAAGAGGGAATGGGAGGGACGTGGTCCTTCAAATGTGGGAGCTTATGCGTTGGGCGGGAGACAGCATCAAGGTGCTCGAGTGGAGGTCGGCAACTAGGCCAAAGACGAGGGCGAACGGTGAGCAACCCGTACTATTTATAGTATGCATCTATTAATACCAATTTTCTAGTTCCACCCCCGCCGATCCACCTGTCAATATTCCCAAACCTCGAATCCATTACATTTTTGGTCAATTTTCATGCGTCGTCCTCAGTAAACGCCAAAGAGAAAGGAGGCGTGTTCTCTCCGCTTATGGAGGTACTGTCTCAAATCCGCACTCGCGCCTGGTGTTCCTCCTATACGGGCAATTCTTCGCTCCAGAACATCACCATCGAATGCATGTTCATTCAACCTGGCGAACTAATTGCTGCGGAAGCCGACTGGGCAACATTGGATGCCTTCCTCTGTATGCCACCTGCCGCCGACGATGCTTCGTTCCCAAGGGGTGGCAGCATGCGCTTCTCGAATTTGTCAAGCCTCACATTCCATGCTCGTATCAAGGCTTCTTCTCCAATGCGCAGTCGTACAAGGGCTATATTGACGCAGCAGCTGCCCGAGCTGCGTGCGAGAAAGGGCGTAAAGGTCGATATCTGCTGGGACTTCGGTTGATCTAGAGGATTGATACTAAAAATACTTTGATTGAGCAGAAGGCAGTTAGGGGCAAATATTCTTTCGGACGCTAAATACTTCACATACACCTTAATTAAAGTTCTATAGTTTTCGCGGGTGCAGAGGGACGGTAATCTTGTAAAAGAGGGATAGTTCAACCTGAGGCGAAATGGATACTTCTTGCGAGGTGGGATAGACACAACATGCTACTAATACTGTATGTATCCCTGTCCGGAGCTCTAGAAACCTTTTGCTGGTATGTGCACGTCAATATACCGAGGGCAGAAAGCACAGCACGTAGAGAAGCATAATGCTTTGCAGCGCAGTTCCGCTGAAGCCCGGCCTTCGAGCCTTACCCCGTCTCTGTAGTCGTTCCGCAGCGATCGTGTTGATGCAGAATCCTACGTAGATGCTTTGCAGTCTACTAAATGATTGGGAGTTTAGTGGTATACCAATCACTTAATGCATTCAATCCGTTCCTCGTCGGATGTCCGCACAGCACTGAACGGTGCATTGTCTAAATAAAGGACAGGTACGATAAAAATAGATAGCGCCCATCAACGCCAATCTCATACAGTAAGGTCCAAAAATGCATGCACGGAAGGCAATATGTAGCATACAGACCACTCAAATGCGCTGATCGCGGCCTAATGCTTGCCACTTGGTACTGCGGAATAAATGCCGGCCCATGTTATTACGACATTTCCTCAGCTGAGAGGTTCATATATTTTCCGACGCAGCGGGAGAGGCTCGAGTCCGGACTACTGACGAAAAATAGGGCAGGCAATCTAGTAGAGTACAAGGCGACAGTACTGCTACTTTGGCTGCCTGGAGGTATGTCGGTAGTATCAGGTCACCGTCTCGCAGTCTATTGTTATCAAGAATATATAATAGGCGTAACGGAAGCTTGTGCCAGGTAACCGCCCCCAGTCAATTGCGATCGCTGCTTATACTTACAAGCCAAACGATAAACCCATTCTCGAGAAATGTCCAGCTCAACTTCTGCCGCTCCTCCAAACTTTAACTATGCCAAAGCGTTCGGCATTCGATCAGTAGCAGCAGCTATTGTATTTGCTATCGCCTACGTCCCACTCGCAGCATGGTTTATTAGTCGGTTTATTGCTAGAAGAAATAGGGTCTATGCCACATTGACCCTCTTCTGCTTGAGTATGTATCACACCCGCATTTTTCACTCCGTATTTCTAACTGTTTCGACATGTAAAGTTCGCGTAACAGCCTTTTCCATTCGAGCTGCGCTGGCTGGAATCACATCGGCTGGAGAAAATTTCAATTTATTCATTGCAGATGAAATCTTGGTTGGAGTGGGGTACTTTGGACTCTTGTACTCATCTTACACCCTTGTGCTTGATATGTACGTATTCGCTGTGTCAAAAAAAAAAAAAAAGAAAAAAAAACTGATGGAATCTCTAATAATTTTTTAGCGACTTGGTGTCGAGAAACCCCGCACCTACGAATCCTGTACTTCTGCTCATCCGCAATCGTCGGCTCTTTCGACTGGCATTGGTAGCTGGCGTCGTTCTCGGTATTACTGCCTTGTCGATTAATAATGGACAAATGTCAAACACCACGTCGACGATGCATACAGTCAGCGTTGTGATTTTCCTTGTGTTAACGGTTTTACAGGCATTCCAAACCGCGATTTTGGTTAGTAACCATTACGGAGGTAAGTCCCAGACGATACATTTACCTCTGATGAAAATGCTTATGTTGCTTCTACGTCCCATAGGTGCCGAATCGCCCTATCAAAAGAGTTCAAACCAATCATTCGGACGCAGACACTCTGTTTTGATTCTACTACTCATCGCACTCTTTTTACTCGTCCGAGAGATATTTTCAATGGTCACTGTCTCGGACTCGAGGAAGCAAAATACGGAACACTTTTGGTACCCACTCCTCGCTATCCCAGAGCTCGTCGCGGTCATTCTTTACAGTGCTCCAGGGCTTGTTCCAACCCGCGAGGAGCTCAATGAACGGCAACAAATTCGCCCTGAAGAACAGGTCCCGTTGGAAAACTATCGAGTGAATAACAATTTTAGGTGACCAGACGACATCCTTCGGTCTTCCGACAGTCGGATTGAGCAGCACGGAGACGATGTAGAGTTACTTTGAGATTGGCGTTACCTTATTCATTTAATAGGACCTCAACTAGTAGGACGATTACGGTACAGTATTGCACGTCAAATAATCATATTTGAACAGACACGAGAGTAGCGATAATCGGTATAGATCACATTGTACATTTGATTGGACGACATTGGAAAAGGTAAAGTTTCTGAGCATCAAGGCACCTAGTTCGCTTCTTCGTCCGACTCCGCCATGAGCTGCTGCCAGATAGAACTGTTTGTGGACCTGAATTCGTTAAGGGCTTCAACGAGCGCGCTGGCTTCTGACTCTGTAGCTGCTTCCATTACTGTGGGACTATACTCAGTGATCTTGATAAACCCAGATAACTATGAGAACTTACGAGTGTCAAAGTAGTGAGGCATGCGCTGAATGAGGTCGTGCGTATGAATGATAGCATTCTCCATCTCGGATTTGAGCTCAGGGATGTCCCACTGGTCCGCCGCCTTCAGGAGATCTAGGACATCACGCAATAAGACCTCCGTCTCGGTCCTCGAGAGTCCTGGCTTGGGCGTCGAGAGGTCGCATTTCCCGATGTAAAAGTAGTCTGCAACGAGCAACGGGGGTTATTAGCACTCAGAAATAGTGGAAAGTATACAACAAAGAGACGAAAAGCGCCTCCAACATACCGATCAAAGCTTTCGCACCAGTGTATGTACCGGGGAATTCAATATGCAGATGCTCCTGCCACCCTCCCGTACTCGCCGCTCTCACATGAGGAATGCACGCTGCGAGGAAGGCACGATGTGCTCGGAGACCATCGGTGGCGACAGGTCTATCTCCTGTTGACATCTCCGGTACTAATTCAACATCGAGCAGCTCGCCCGAAGTACGCATGTTATTGAATATATCACGGAGAGAGACCGAGTTGAGAGAAGACAATCTGTGTGACTGATTGGATCTGCTGAAACCTTCCAACTTCCCTGTTCCCGCAGCCGACAAGAGATCGCCATAATCTTGTAGGAACGTCCTGACTTGCCTGACTTGTCCCATGTCGTAATGAAGGTTGAGGAGCATCTCGTTTGCTGCTACCCATTTTCCTGTCCAATGACTGGTTGTAGGATCGTCAACGTTCAGGAACATCTTCTCTGCAGAAATTTGAAGTAGATACGGCCTAGCGTTGTTCGCGTTCTCGTTGAGCCACTTATAGGTTGCCTTGAGGTCAGACAACACAACACTGTTTCCCGGATGGTCTCGTGCAACTTGGGTAGCGAGAACTTTGAGATGCTCCACCTTGATAGAAGTGAGTTTTATATAGGTATGAAAACGAGAAGATACGTACCACTTCGGATGCTTTCGGGACTCCAAGTTCACGATTCAACACGCGAAGCTGCTCAGAAGGCTGTGTCAAGAACAGAAGTCGCTGGGTCCAAGCAATCGGCTCGTATTCTTGAGCGACAAGAAGGTTTGGACTACAGAGAACGGAGGAAATGTGCTTGCAGTACCGATCGGTGTCAAATGGGGCGCCTTGTCTTCGACTAGTATGAGGTCGAATAAAACGTATGTCATTGAAAGCATGCCAGCTGTTGAGCATCAACTTTGACGGAAGGTCATTACAGAAGACTTCGAACGCAGCTTGGCTCATTCGATGAAGATCCTCGCGGCCGGGAGCTGTTCCTTGGGTTGCCGATGAGTCGTTCATGGAGGTTTCGTACGCTTGAAGTCCCGTATCAATGGCAGTGGCGCAATGCAGGAATGTATCGAATGTCACTTCGGTATTCAAGCCGTACTGGGCTAAAACGGGTTGGAGTCCAGTAAAGGCGGGGTGGACGAAGGACGATGTATTAGTGAAGGATAATGTCCTCACGAAGAACGTTACGGTATCATCGTAGAATTCTCTAATAAGACGCAGGGCGCCGTCTCTGTCAGGAACCCGTATCCCAATGTACCGTAACTCTGAAGGAGGACAAGACTGCAGTAGAGCTGAGTAAATATGGGCATAGCCTCTAGCCTCTGTGGGAGAAAGGGTTGTCGGAAGTTCCAACACTTCTAACATTTGTGACGCAGTCATGTTTCCGTTGTGCCGTTTGCAGTGCTTCAGGATGACACTTAATGAGGCTTTTGCATGGATGACCACGGTTCCTTGCCGCTGGAATGGTAACAAAAGCTTTATGTCGAAGGCATTCCGTACCACATAAGACTCGAGATCTGCTGCGCTGCAAAGTACCTTTCCAGCACTGGACTGGCCCCACCAAAGGGGCACCGAAAGTAAGGTCGTAAACGCCACGCCAGCCTTGGAAATTGAGTTCAGGGTGTTGGACGCGGATAGACTGGTAAGTAGCCAGCTGGACAGTTCCTTTTGGTCTTCGTGCCCCAGTTTGACCTTTATATCATTTGGATTGCGTAAGCAGCGGATGAAATTCGAAACGATATCGCCAAACGATTGTGAGAAATGCCTATTCACGTCCTCTGTTTGCACAGGATAGAGTACCTCTATGTCCAATTCAGACATAATTCTGCAGATCATTGGCCATAGGCTTGATCGAGGCTCGTTGCCTAAAAATACCATCTTGGTAGGAATGCAGTCTTTCAGCGACCGGAACCCCGAACTTGAAGGAACGACAGCGAAACCCGCTCTTTCCAATTCATCGAGAGTAGGTGGGCCTGGAAGGTCCTTGTATGCAACCCAGAACGATTTTGTCCAGTCGGCGCGTACCCCCTCATCTGCTAATGTGGACAAAGTACGCTCAACGACCGAGAGAATGTTCGCCTGCTCGAGCTCGACAACGTTGGTCTGTGCCAGAAGGAGAGCGTTGATTACTTCGCTTGAATATAAGCCCGGTTTAATAAATGGTACCGATGGGAATAATTGAACATGCTTTGAATTGTGCGAATAGTATATGGGTTCATCATCCGGTCCAGGTACGGAGTGAAGCTTCCCTATGGAAGTGAAAATAAGGGGCAGGCCGGCAAGTGGGAGTTTAGAAACATATTCCAGTGCTTCTGATATCGCCTTGACCTCTATTTTACCATCGGCAAGGAGTCGTTCAATGTCCTCCACGGCAGTTTTCATGAGGGCATCTCTGACGAATTCGGGATTGACCGTTTGCGCTCCTGGTATCGTGGCCAAATGAGGTAGTCGGGGGGAGTATACGAAGGTGGGATGCTTAATAGATCGAAGAATACGTCGGACAGAGTGCGGCTCATTGTCGGAGAAGGTTGATTCATTGAAACAAAGGAAAACATATCCGCCAGAGGACGGCTTCACCAACTTGTGCTCGCAATCCGGTAACATCGAGAAGACCCCGTCTCGGACCATTTTAGCAAGGTCATCGGAAACGTTCAACAGCCAAAATTCCTCTGTGTAGAATTCTTTACTACCGGATTGAACGTTGGGAGAGTAGGTGTGGAGGAGATGTTCAAAGGACGAAAGATAAAGAGCAGGTACCACTTGGTCGATAATCCAACGGTTATACGCGGTTTGCTTGTCTAACCTCTGCGTTGCATCAGCTGTAGAGAGGACAACAGATTTGCGGTTGGAGGAAATCGCGAAGCGGGCGTTGATGTGGAAAGGTAACGAAGTAGAATGTGGAAGGCGAACAGTTGAAAATAAATGATGGGCTTGACTTTCCGCTGCCAATTTAAGAGGGTCGAGTCGTACAGCCAATTGGACAAGAATGGGTACGTTCGTGTTTAGCTTTAGGCTCGTCGCTGTTTCTTCATGTTCCATTGGTATGAGTGCGTTTTCAGAAGTCGCTACTAGCCATTGCTCCGACAGTGGTCGGGTCCATTGATACTCCCGAGTAATAGTCAATTCGAATCTTCTGAAATCTGACCCCAAAGGGAGCTCAGCACTTCTGGTGGCTGAGATACGCCACAAACGTGTAGGTCCAACCCCATCTGCAGCTCGTTGCTCCGCCCAGATTGCTTCTAATCCAGTGAAAAATAGAGCATTTTGGGCGAGTTGCCAGTAGGATGATTCAAACATTCTATTAACGACACTAGGGGTGCATTTTTGATTATTGATTGTCGAGTACAGAGGAAGGATAAAGAGAGTCTGAGAGTAAAAGTTAACACCTGGATACATTTTCTAAAAAGACATCTAACTTACCCCTGGATAATTGTTTGTGGTCGAAGAGAATCCGAAAGTGGTTCCATACGAGGCCATTTGATCAGGATATTGCCTATTATCATCAATCATAATGGCAAACAACCGGGATTAGTTTTCGATTACAGGTAGTTGCGCATCAGTGGATGGACGTACCGCATGAAGTCAGCAAGCTTCCTACGAAGAGCAGTCCTTCTGCCGTTTCGACGGCGGGGGGGTAGGTACGAGCCAGCAGGGTCAAGGAATAGGATCCATTCGCCCGAGATAACAGTAGTTACCTGGCCGACGACAGTTAAAATCAAATGTTAAAATGATAGAGCGGTAGGGAGTTGGCTTACATCCGTAAAATAATAGCAGCTCAGAGCGCCCAATCCGTGCCTTCCATGCGTCTCTGACTTGTCAACCTTCCCACCTCGCCCAACGTTGACGATTCCACGAAAATCAGCGTCCGACAACAGCGCATTGTTGTAAAACACTAGAGATGGATTCTCCCCAATCAACTTCTGCATTCCGGCGGACAAGAAGGCGTCTCCTCGGCGTGTTTCAGGCATTTTATTAAGAGCGAGGGCGAAGGATTTCGCTCGGGCATCGTCTGCATTTGCAATGAATTCGTTGACTGCGTATTCTGCATCATATCCGCGAAGGAAGTCCTGTATGCGACCTACTAAGTCTTCTGACATTTGGTAATCATCGTCGTCGTCGTCATCATCCTCGCCTGCGTTTAGGACAATAGAAGAGAGGAATTGCATGCCCAGCTTTTGAGCGAGGCTTTGAGATATCATGCTGTGAGCGGGGACGAGATTGTTTGGGATGCCTTGGATCCCTGTGTACCTCGTGTCTGGGAAGAATACCTCATTTATGTTCAAAGAACGGTTGTCGCTAACGGGAACCGAAACTTGGCTCCTGTCGAAATCGGGATGCTGTGTGACTATCTCCTCGAGTATAGCGATGCCTGCCTTGACGTTCGGAGGGGATCTGTAATCAAGTTGACCGAGATAGTGGGTCAAAGTCGAGAAGGCCGGTCTGTTGTAAGGCGAAAACAAGTAAGTATTGATCCATATACGTGGAGTAAAGAAAAGACATTAACCCACCTTGGCAGGCAGCCCATGGCCGTGAGGAAACTGGAGTATCTTGGTCGAACACGCTCAAAAGGCGGCTTCAGCTCCACGTCATCTACGAAAGTGGCATGTTCAGTCCTGACTAGTCTTCCGGTTGAAGAAGACGCTGCAGGTATCCACGGAATTCTAGAAGTGAGATCTTTGAGGTTTTGAAGCTCCTTCTGCCCAATGAGATTGTCGCCATGGAGCCGACCAAAGTAGTCGATTAAGCTCGCCAATCGTTCATAACGTTCTTGGGCATTGCGCCTCTCCAGAGTCAAACGGAACTGCCTGTACAAGATCTCTCCAGGAACAGGATCTGTCCAGCCAAGAGATGTCCGGAATGCAGGTGATACGATATGTACGTCCTGGGGTAGAACCTTCATCGCGAGGTCGTAGTATGCCGGGTTCTCATGCTCGCGGTTCGCGTGAATGGAGTCACGACAGCCTTGGGGTGAACAGAGTGTTCCATCATCAAGAGGTAGCCAGTTGAGGGCGCGAGCGTTCACGATGATGGTATGGAACGAAGCAGCCCATGATGCATTACAGAAGGCGATGAAATGCTTGACCTTTCCAATGATCTGGGCATCATGCTCAGAATCGGTGGCTGTGAAGTACTCAATGCGCTCTTTCACTATGGTCTCGTCGAACCTGAATTTGACGAGGCCAAATTCCCTGAGAATAGGCAGGTATGCATTCGCAAAGTCGTTGACTGGGAACCGTCCGACTTCACCAGCGTAAATGGTGCGGAGCGCTGACGTGGGATCGATGAGATTTTGGGGGATTACTCGATGTGCCACTCCATTTACACGAACATACGGAAGACCATTAAATTGGTCAAGCAGAGCAGAGCCAAGACGAGAGCGGTATCGGAAAACCCAATCAACGATCAAGCCTTTAAGCTCGTCAGGCTGGGAGTTCCAATTCTCGAATCCTTTTCGCAGGAGAAGCTTCTCGTCCTGAATGTAAGGAGTATTGTTCAAGGCATACTTGACGACTGTGACCGTCTGATTGTCTCGCATATTGACATAGTTGACTGAGGAAGATTGAATTGGAAGAGGGAAGCCATCCGGGACGTTGATAAAGACTGGGGGGTGCGAGCCATATAGCGCAGTGAACGACCAGGGAAGGTCGTTCGATGTCCTGGTTTTGAAAACACGCATGGTTGTCAGCTTATCACGAATGTCTTGGGTGGTATGAGAAGGCAAGAAGTTCGCTAAGGAGGTTTGAATCGCCAGGCAATTACTCTTTGAAAGCGAGTCTTGACTGGTGAGATCGCAGGTACGAATGAGAGTATTCGCGAAGTCGGCACTCCATGGGCGCTCGACGCATTCCTTCATCTGCCTCGATGCAGATAAAAGTTCGTGATGAAGTGGTGAAACGCCTAACGCGGCCCATGCTGCGATTGTGGAAGCGTCCACGTTATCGAACACGATTGCTTTTTCAGAGAATTTGGCAATGGTTCCGTCTTGCCTTGGGAGGAGAGGTAGTTCGCTGTACTGTTGACGGAAATTATGAAGAAAGAATGATTGCCGGAGATGCTCCTGCGCAGTAATCCATTTCCAGAAATCGATAAGCCAGGCATGTTCTTCCTGACGGCTTGAACCTTGGGATTGGGCATTAGGCCCAAGCTTTGTTTGCAGGATGGAGACGATATGACTGGAGGTGATAGACGTGATGTTGAGTATGTCTTTATTTGCAGTGACGCCTGCGAGACGACGGAAGCTTTCGGACATGCCATCCCACGAGAGCATCAGCGAACAATGATCACCGAAAAGGGAGAGTTCGACCTCGCTGGCGGGCATAATGTAATGGCGTGAAGAACGGCCCAGAGCAACGCGAGATCCGTTAGTTAGGGTGAACCAAGCTATACCCGGGATGAAAGTGGCCGTGGGCCTTGGTGTCTGCGATGATGAAAGGTAGTCAACCATGATTCGACGAACGTCGGGGGTATAGGATGGTGCAGTCGAGGCCGGGAAAATTTTGAGGAGACGTTGGTATACCTCATTTGGGCTGACGAAACCAGCTTTGAACAGCTTTTGATTGGCATGAAGAATTTCGTAAATATGAGGAGGAGGTTGAGTAACGGAAAGAGATAGAGATGCAAGAATGCCAAGCTCGACTCCTGGATTTGCGTTCGATAAGAGAAGGCTGGTGTCTTGAAGGGACGCGTAGAGCGGAGGATCATTGGCGATGAGAGGAAATACGGACTTTCCACTCTTTGCGATTTCAAGGAGGGTACACGTCGTTATGTTTGCCCATTGATTGTTGTTGCCTGTTAGGTCCGGCGGCCAGATCGACCAAAACTGTGAGATGGGTTCTTCAAATTTCGCTGTATCGTCAATCAAGGCTGCCCAAGCTTTTGGGAAGACGACTTCAAAGAGCATTTTATTCCACTCGACAAGAAACCTAATGGGTTAAAACCGGTCAATGACTTCGATTAAAGGGTATAAAGTTAAAACAACGAACCTTTCACGTGTGTTACCAGTGCCAACATCCACAGCGTTCTGAAGGGACTGTCGGTGCGGCTCAATCGCGAAAAGCGCGTCGAGATGAACAGGTAAACCGCTAGGAATAGGTAGAGGGAGCAGCGTGAATAGCCTTCCGCTCGCAGCAGGGCCTTCGATTGGATAAGCCAGACTAATGGCAGGAGCAAGCTTCTCGCCGACCAGGCGGCTCGATACGTTTTCCCCAAGCCGTGAGCTGAGGTATTCGATGATTTGGGCTTGTTCTGGAGAAAAATAATGAAAGCACCATTCGCGGCTGGTGGTGTCGCTTCCAGGACTCTTGAGGTTGACTTGGCGACGCAAGGTTCCTTCCTGAGGGCGACCGTCCATGGCTTCAATGGAGGCCATGGCGATAACAGTCTCGGTGCCATCGGCTTTGATGTGTCTGAATTCAATCTTCTGAACGGACTTGAGGAAGAGAATCACTTTCTCGAGCTCGTTGGCGCAGAACGAGTTGAAAAGGCCAAGTATTTCGGAAGAAGTGGTTGCCTTCTTTTCTTTTATAATTTCGGTTATGGAAGCTTGATTCTCCGTGCGCAATGGCAGGCGAAAAATTGTTCCAGAGTAGGAGGCGTTGGCGTCTTGGACGAATGAGGTGAAAGGGGAAAGCTGATCTGGGAACTGGGTTCCCTCGTTGACAATATCAATTGCTGCACCTCCGGGGTGTTCTTCGAAGCGCCGATGTGGATCAAGAATAAGGAGCTTCCTCCCCGAAAGAATATGGGGATTCTCGGTGAACTGGACTCACCCCCCGTCGGTAATTATAAATTGACGAGTTGCGAATGAAGACTTACGTGGTACGATGCACGGAACCCAAGTCCGTTTTTTCCTGTCCGACTTGCATACCCGTGAGAGAAATATAGCAGAGAGAAGAGGCATATGCTTACTTTGTGTCTTCCTTCTTGCTGGAAGCGTGAATGCTCTGCAGAGCTTTCCAATCAGCGTCGTGTATAATGCCATCGTTGATACAGATTAACGCCGGGCCTTGGGTTTCTTTAAGACAGTCGTCCACGAGTGATTCAGTGAGAAAAACACGTTCATCGAGGATAAAAATCTATATTGAAGTGTTTGAGGTCATTATTCCAAGCAGATGGGCTATCAGGATCGCGTACCTGGATAGACGCCCGTGCGTCGTCGCTGTTTTGGATATATTCACGAAAGATCGAAGAGGCTGGATATCCTCGTACGATTCCAGCAAGCAGATCGGTTATGGATACAAACTCTTTTTGCGTAGTTGGCATTTTTAGTGGTAGATGGAAGGTGAAGGAGGGAGATATATGGTTGAAGTGCGTCTTTTAAGCCCAGTATTTCTGGGCTTCCGTCCCACGGCCTCGTGCAGCTGGAAGTTCACCGGACCGGCTACGGCGACCTTGAAAAGTCTAATGAAAGGCAAACAGGAAATGAACTTATTAGCGCAAATATTGTAAAGGAGCGTAGGAAGGGGACTCAACTGCCTGCAATAAAAAGCTGGAGTTCGTTCCCTTGTTTCATCTAGTCAGCAAACCTCACGACCTCAGGGATAGTTTTGGAGGAGAAACAAAATTAGAAACTCGAAAAGGCGTATTGGATTCTGAAATGCCGTCGCAGGAACGAACGGGCACACTATTGTCTGCTTGCTTTGACTACAGGTCACCTCTGAATCGTAGCAAGATTAATGCCTTCCTAAGGGAACGGGAGGCTTGACTCTTGGCTATCCATTGCACACTGATGTAATCTTCTCGAAAAGGATCCAGTTTTACGGAGAGCCTCGTATTGAAGTAAGCGGGTTCTTCATTTGGAGCAAGTCGCGGATAGTGGTCATCGCGGTCAAAAATTCGTATGAATAATGCAAGCTTCATTTGGGCCCAAATGAAGCTTTCAGGAGGAGGACAGTAGCTTCAGAATATGAAGCTTAGAGATTTCGAAAAGACATGCATTTGAGGCTTTGGACAATGGAAATCGTAGTAGACAGATTAGAAGGTTCAAAACAAAGTCAAGTAGATTGATAGGGATTGATTCCATGCGGGACGGATGTGGACGGATGCGTGCGCTCAGGCGGAGATAGAATCGGACTCTGAAGCACTTGCAAGACTCAGTACTCATACACGCACCAAGAACTCCTCATCGACCACCACACAGCACAAGCATCATCATCTGCAGCACATTGCTTTAACGATGTTGGAGGAAAATCATCTGGGCACAAAGGAATTACGCGTTAATTCTAATTGCATAGAATCACCGAGCACGCGTTTCTCACCGCAGACTTTGCAAGGCTCGAGAGTATTGAAAGAACGGCAGCATTCATCGCTGGCGTGGACGACCTAGTGCGGGAATGTCTCAGTACTCAGGACAACGATAACCAGAACGCGAACTCATGGATGGCAGGAAAATGGAGAAGCACAATGCTCGGTGATTCCGGAAAATGTAAAGGGTAAGCAAACCGGTGCCTGTATTTGACGGGGCATTGCTCACATATTCCTTCAGGTTATGGACGCAGTCTTCAACTAGGACGAGAGAGTCAGTCAGGGCGAAGAAAGAAGAAGAAGACGGCAGTCGAGGACGTCACTACTGGTCATGCAAGACAATGATAGGTATGCATAGCTGGATGGGCATTCGAAGCGCTGTAACTGATATATCTGTTCAGGTAGCCGACGAAATCTAGGTCTGGAAACAGAGTCAACCGTAAAAGGGAGGAGCACTGCTCTAACTCACACGTGGGTGCTGCTACCATCGAGCTTATGGGACGAAAGGCTGAAAGAAATTGCAGGAGAGACCCAAGAATTTTACCCATACACGCCTGGGAAATTTGTCCTAGGAGGTGGATGGAACTATTGGTGAGGACGAATGACTTCTTTGTGCATCGGACTGCTTACGAATGCCATGTAGGCTGCGGTTATCAACGTGTCACCACGACAAAGACGGACATGGTTCGCCTTCGAGAAAACTGGCTGTGACTACTAGCCATGAACAGTAGTACCAAACTTCATGGTAAGTGATTCATGGCTACGCAATACTTCAATTACCACCACAATCCTAACAACGTAAACCCAGGCATTTGCAGCTTTGCAGGTCATAGTACTCGCAACATTCCCTCCGTCTTCACCGCCCACCCCTCTGCAGGAAAGCCCGGTGCAGCAGTGGCACTCTCACCAGCACAACAGCCATCCCAACCCTCAGCCATCATCGCCACCGCCAGCAACAATGATCCAGAACCCGGAAAATACGGCGTTGGCACTTTGACACCACCACCAGGCATACCCACATCGTCGAACTCGAAAAGGGGGTGTAACAGCCAGTCAAGAGCTTTTTCAGCCATGTTCTGTCGCGCCGCGGCCATTGCCAGCATACCAAAGTCCCATCTGTAATCGAGAAATAAATTTGGGGCAGAGATGGAGATGGAGACATAACGTACCCCCAAAAGTCGGTCTCGTTCCAGGCTTCCCAGACTTTCGCCATCGTCCTGTTCGCAATCTGTCTGTCCACGCCTTGAATCTCCGGAAGCCACCCATACAACCCGACCAACGCCGGATGGTCGCTCGTATACTTTGGGTCGGTCCAGAAATTCTCCTCGATGCCTTCGTATACCACATAAGTTTTCGCATCATCGGACATGGGCAGCGGTGCCAAATGTTCCTTTACCACCTTCCAAGCCTTGGTCGTATTCTGAAACTCTTTCGCCTCCAAACCCAACCGTTCCATCCATGTCTCTGCCATATCCAATCCCAATCTCCAATACGCAAGCTCGAACGCCGGGTTTCGTGTCACGACCGGGTCGGTGTCCTCGCTCACAACATACATCGGCGGGCCTAGATCATACAACCCCGTTGTCTCGTTGAACCACGCGAACGCAGCCATCCAGTCTGCTGTTTGCTTGATGATTTCCCTCCATTCTTGAAGGACTTTCTTCTTCTCCTTCTCGTCCTCCGTGGCTCGATATATGTACTCTGCAAACACTATCGGATGCACCTGTTCCCAGATCAATAATTCGTTGATCTCGCCAGGCGCCATCCTTCCTTGCGGATCTGTCATTTTCGGCCAGCGCGCGCCTGCAGACCAGCCTTGTTGCTTCTGGGCACTAGCAATTGAGGACGAGAGGAAATCGGCGTAGATATGTGACGAAGAACGGCTGAGCAGGTCGAGGTTGGAGTACAGTGCAAAGTGCAGGCTGTGCCAAAAGTACATTTCTGTTTTGGAGCAAATTAGATGGCCAGTGGCGAAAAAAGAGGTGGAGGACCTTACCCATGTGGAATTTCCTTTGGAAATCTTGTTAGTTTTCGGTCAAATGAGGTGAGTAGATTTGAACGTACCCATACTGCACCAGACAAACATTAAAAAGTCAGCTCAGGAACCGCGATTAATTGAAATTTACCCACCCATCCATTATTCACCAATCCGCTCTGAAATTTGCATCAGTTCAGAAACCAGCAGCCTTCGCGACCACGTACCTCTTGAGGAGGCAAATCACCTGCTTCGTTTACCCTCATTAGATACCTCGACAGAATAATCCGTCTCTGGAGTTCCTCGGCTCGGACATCTGTACTCTCAGTCATAACATCCACGAAACCACTGTTACTCCAATATGCGCTCCAAGTTGTCTCGGATGAGCTGAACGTGTCGTCAACGGGAGACATGGATGGCCGAGTTGATTTACCGAATGCTACATTGACGGAGAATGACGAGGTGGTTGAAGAGGGCGATATAGTATATCGGTTTGCGGAGGGCGAGTCTCTGTGGATAGAGAATGGGTCTCCTGCGATGGACGTGAAGAAAGTGGAGTTGACCAAAGTGTGTTCGATTTCAGCTTGAATTTTATCGCGATTTAATGTTGTTTTGTGCAGAGAAGTCGTGTTCGGGGCGAAGGAACCCACGAACGGGGCACTGAACTTTTGACTGCCATCGTTCCATGGAAAGTCGACGAACAAGGCCAGCTTCCCTTTTCCAATCAGCGACGAATCCAGCTTCACCGCAATCACGTCGTCCTCCTGCGAGCATGCCGTCTGCACCGTGACCTGCTCGCCAGCGAAATCGAACGTGCTAGTGATAATGCCGCTCCATAAATCCAGTACCTGCCGCCTATTTTGCAGCTCCTCCTCAGTCACGTTCATAACATGTCCTTTTCCGTCCAAAAAAACCAACCCAACACGACCGAGATTAACCCGGTTTGGGTTGGAAATGAGCCACTGCTGGATAGGCTCTGGGCCGCCGAATTCATATTGGACTTGTCGCCCATGGTTGTCCAAGGTTTCTCCACGATATGCGTCTATATCAGCCTGTGTGATGCCTTCAGGAAAGCTGTCATTCTTCCATCCCCAAGAAGATAGGATAGCCCAAGGCAGGAAGGTCTGCAGGCCAGTTATGTCGGCCCCGAAAGCGAAGTTCCCGTTTCCTATTTGCATTGGTGTGGTTGGATTGGAAGCATTTCGGGAAGGGTTGAAGTGGGAGACGATTTTGTGGCGGTTGATACGGGATGTTGGTGTGCTGAACGCAGAGGAGAGGAGGTGGCAGGCCAAAGTGAAGAGGATTAATATTTTCATTATTGTTATAACGTATCTTGACCGACTTGTATTTATACTCCTGTAAAGACGACGGTCCGTCATGACAAGTCTCCCTCACTCGTGATCGTAATGGAAGCTCTGGGTTTACCGTATGTGCCGGGAGAAGCATACCTAACTGGCTAAAATGGTTGTTGTTGGGTGGGTTGAGCGGTTCAAGTGGTGTTAAACTTACGACGACTTCATGAGTATAAAAAGTTTTTTCTTGTTGAAAGGAGCTGTAATGCGTCTGAGAAAATTATGTGATATATGTTCTAAACAGTTCAACCACAGCAGTGGTTAGAGATATGCCATAGTCTTCATATATTACACTAACTCCTACCGTTGAAGACAAAAAAGTATTACAATGTCCCAAACCCATCCGCCAAAAACCTCTCGTCGACTACCGTCTTCGACTTGACCGATATCATAACACCCTTCTCCTGCGTCATCGGCAAGGCATCCTGAAAGGCTAACATAAACCCGTGGATGAGTTCCGTCGAGCTCGTGCTAGTTGGGAGCTCGATCTTCAGCTCTTTCAACGCCTTGAATACTCCTGGTCTTCCTAGTACTTTGTCGATAGCGTGCCATTCAGCTTTTAGAGTTTTGGCGTCCATGGTGCGAAGACAATGGCACTCGATCGTGATCCGCTCGAGATGATCCGGACGAGAGGTGTCTGCTCGCTGTGCCTGGTACAGTTGACTCAGGAGGCGAATGGCTTCGGGGAAGGGGCCGTGCGCGTGGGTTCTTCGGAAGCTAACAACAAATTTAAGAGATTGGAGACGCTGTATGACGCTGATATCGATGGATCCAACAGAAGAGCCTGAAGTTGAGAAACAGTTTAAGATAAATACAAAACTATGCTAAGTACTTGACTCACAGAAATGGATAGATGGAAGCCATTCAAATTCTTCGATATCGGGACCGGCCTCCTGCATTAATTGGGCAATGGCATTTCCAAATCCGCTTTCGAACGTAGGCGTGATGGCTAGCTTCTTCAAGGTGCTTGCCGACGAAGATGCAGTTAGAGCCTGGGTGACCACTTGGATGGTGTCGGGGGATGTTCCTCGAAGGTACAAGGATTTCGGTGAAGCGTGAATCTGTTCTGGTAGCCGTAACGAGTTGCCGCTCCCTATTTCCACACATGATAATCCTACGAATGATAGATTGGCGAGTAGGCTCTTCAAAAGATTTGCAGGAAAGGCGGTCACAAATTCCAGCGATACTGCACGTAAAGTGTTCAACGAGAACACGCGTTCGAGCGCCTGCCTGGTAGACGAGGGTATGTCAGTCTCCCAGTTTGTCCACTCCGAGTTGAAAGTCAGGGAAAAGCTCTGAAGACGTGGTAATGAGCCAAGGGTGTGTCGAATGGTCTTGCTTTGCGTGATCCATGATTTCCCCCCTCCCATGTCGAACCTGCCTCCACCCCGCTCGCCATATTCATCTTCTGCATCGTCACCTATCCTAATATTCCTGACATGCATTCCAAGGCGGGGGTTACTGGCCAAAAGTCGATGGAATCGTTCGTGATTTCTCTTCCTTGGCTGTTCCTTATCCAAATCCACCGTTTTGAAGATGTGGGATTGTGCACGAAAGACAAAGGTGGACGCGACCAAGCTGCATGACCTCAAGGTTCGCGTGTCTCCATGGCTTCCAACTTCATCGATTATGGCCTCGATGAGCTCGGGTGGAAGGAGAGGTGGTGAGACGTTCGAGTAAGCGTCGTGTCCCGATGCCACGACCAAGGATTTAGGTGAATCCGAATTTGCTGCACATAGCTTCGTTGAAGAGGTTTGCTTCAAGAGGATGGAAGGGCTCAGGAGAGTGAGGAGCATCGATAGACAACAGCGTTACATATGAGGAGACGTGGCTCAGCGCTCAAGCCTCGTCCTTGTCCACAGTGAGAATGGTGCGCGTGAACAGCTATTTATAACCGCGAGAACGCCTCGGCCATCAAAGTATCAAGTCGCAGGCTTGCAGCCAGCCCAAAGCTCGCCGAGCCACCTGCCTTTCCTTTGCCCATCTCATGGATATCGCCCAGAACACCAAATCACGCTTTTCCACATGCGTTCTCTCCACGCAGATTGATATACTCTATAAAATATTTGAAATACTCATAGAAGAGAACGAAGATCTCCGCCTCGTGATTCTCCGCCATGGATCACAAGTCTGCATACCATGGCGCGAATTATTGCTGTCCTCGCCGTCCATGTGGGGAAGGTCTCTCGACTTTGATGCACTCATGTCGAAGCCTGTTTGGAGGGACGAAGTCATACATCGATCTGGGAAATCCTTTGCGTATATCACGCGTTTAAGCGGCGACGGTCGTCCCTTCGACAAGGATGAAGAATTATTCCTGGGATCCTTCGTCAAGGATAATTGGCAAAGAATCAAATCACTCAGGATATCTCTTCCTATCGAATCCATCGTTGCCAAAATATTTGACACATCTCTTCTACAATCACCGCATCTTCATCTAGAAGACCTCGAAGTCAGACACTACTATGTGCCGCGGTCTGAAGATTCGTCCGCATTTACCGTCTCCATAAGTCGCATCGAGTGTAAAGCCGACTTAGGAGGATATGCCCCACGCCTGAGCCGGTATGTAATAGGATCGACCTTCAAATTCCCATACCAAATATCCTGGCTACCGCAGCTGCGTGAGCTACGGGTCAACCTTGCCGAGTGCTGTATCCCAAACGTTTGTGATGAACTGCGCAACATGACGCACCTCGAACACCTGGAGTTAATGATGCAAGAGGTCCGCACAGCCGATCCAGATGCAAGGCGGCGTATATCAAGTATAGTCCTTCCTCGTCTAAAGTACCTGAAGATTTGGGGTAGTATGGGAAATACCTTCGAGGCTATTGACTTGGTAAACTTCATCAAGCCAGCACCGGAATGTAATATGCAGGTCACTATCCGTTACGGCGATCCATTGTCACCTTCCGATATCAGTTCAATACTCAGCGCGCTCCCTGCATTTCCCTTGGATGACGGGAAAGGAGGAAAGGATAAGCAGGGGTGGATACGTGTCGATGAGAATTCATATCGGATCACAAGTCCTAGGCATAAATTCGATCTCCGGGGCCCATACCTGGCCAATCTTTGGACGCCTGATCTCCAGGACTTTGCAGCCTCGCTGGCATCCTACTTTCAGAATGCAACAAATGTGCGCCTATTGCTGGGCGCGGAGGTTGTGGAAAGCATCCCTTTCGCTAACATCACCTTTCCTCTAATGCTTTCTAACATGACGTCGGTGTCGCACATTACTATGGATTGGCCAACTTTCAGCCTTCTTCGTGTTACATCTGTCGACGATGAATCCAGTTCCAAGTCCTGCAAAGCACTTCCTGCTCTGGAGTCTTTCGTACTGAAAGCGGGGAATAATGCCGACTTGAACCACCTAGCGGCGTGGCTTGACTACCGGGCAATACACGCGTTGAAACCAATCAAACGCGTCGGGATTTTTTGGAACTCTACCAGGGTGTATCCCAGCCTCGAAGCCTTTCAACGATTTACGAACCTGGAGGTTAACATGTACGATTGGAGAGGAAATTTAATACCTTAGTCAGAAATTCCTTTTTGTTCCTTACATTTCTTGAAATCGCAAAACTCGTTCGGATGCGGTTTCCATTGGACGTTGTATATTTTATGTACGTTGAGTCTGCTTTCGATAAAAGTAATTCCAGCCAAATTTTTCTGTCCCAAATCCAACATCGTCAAACTTCGAAGAAGATGATGATAATCTTTCAATGTTCATGCCCGTCGTCCGCGTAATTCCAACTTTAACTTGAATTGATTTTGCTGCATGGCTCCAATCGGGCAAGCAAAAAAGGTCGTGGCACCCTGCAGCAACATCCTTTACTTGACTTACAGCGGCATCGGCCTGATTTACAGCAATTCATTAAATCGGTCGATATTATCCATAAGTACTTACGCTCATGGAGGTTATCGCGTTTTAAATCTTTTGTTTTATCCGTGCATATTACTCGCATCATGGAAACTACTTACTTTTAAGTTGGGTGTTCTTTTCTCTAATGTACGCAGCTTGCATGGCGTCCGGTTCGCTTGACTGTCTGTTTCTCCGGCACCAGCGGCACCGTCACTGAAGGCGGCATTCAACAGGATTCGGCAATCAATGCAGCAACAATGCTCGCCGACATCACCGAGATATTTGGTTGAAATGAGATGCTCATGCTGCGTCCCAACGTTCTGCTTTTCCTTTGCGATCTAATGCAAATCGACCAGAACAACGAAATACGCTCAACCACATGCGCTCTCTACACGCAGCTCGATATTCTCTATAAGATCTTTGAAATCCTCATAGAAGAGAACACAGATCTCCGCCTCCTAATTCTGCGCCATGGATCACAAGTTTGCACACCCTGGCGCGGTTTATTGCTCTCCTCGCCGTCCCTGTGGGGAAAGTCCCTCAATTTTGATGTCCTCATGGGCACGCCTGCTTGGAGGGACGAAGTCATACGTCGATCAGGGGAGTCGTTTGCGTATATCACCCGTTTAGGCAGTGGCCGCCCGCACTTCGATAGGGAAGAAGAATTGTTTCTGGGATCCTTCATCAAGAATAATTGGAAGAGAACCAAATCACTCAGGATTGTTCTTCCTGTTGAATCCGTCATTACCAAAATATTCGACATATCCCTTCTACAATCACCACATCTTCATCTGGAAGATCTCGAAGTCAGAGAGCACTATCTGTGCTTGCGTGATGACGATTCGTCCACCCTCACATTATTTACCCCAGTAGTTGAGCGAGCAACATGGAAAGCCGACTTTGGAGGCCATGCCCCACGCCTGCGCCAGTACCTCACAGAACAAACATTCCAATTCCCCTACCAGTCTTCCTGGCTACCGCAGCTCCGTGAGCTACAGGTCACTGTCACTGCGTGCCTCATTCCAAACCTTTTGGATGAACTGCGCAACATGACGTCCCTCGAACACCTGGAGTTGACTTTGCTCGAGGTCCTCACAGCCGATCCAGATGCAAGAACCCGTATGTCAAATATGGTACTGCCTCGTCTAAAGTACCTGGAGGTCAATGCTACTGGCCACACTCCCGAGTCTATCGACTTCGTAAACTACATCAAGCCAGCGCCGGGATGTATTATGCAAGTGATTATTGATTACTGGGACGCATTGTCGCCCTCCGACATTAGTTCGGTAGTCCGCGCACTCTCTGCATTTCCTTTGCATGATGGAGAAGATGGAATGGATGATCAGGGGTGGATAGGAGTCCACGATTCTTTATTGAGGATCAGAAGTCCTAGGCATGAATTTCTTTTCCGGGGTCCATTCGAGAGCAATCTCTGGACGCCTTGTCTCCAGCACTTCGCAGCCTCACCAGCCTACTTTGACAACGCAACAAATGTGCGCCTAACGCTGGGAAAGGAAGTTGTGGATAGCATTAGCACCCCTTCCGCCGACATGACCTTTTCTCGAATCCTTTCAAACATGACATCGGTGGCACATGTATCTACCGATTGGATCACTCTCAGCCTTCTTCGTCGATTGTCCTTTGATGATGAATCCAATTCTGAGTCCAGAAAAGCACTTCCTGCTCTGGAGTCCATCTCGATTTCGGGACACGAAGCTGACTTGAATGGCCTAGAGGTGTGGCTTGACTGCCGAGCAACACACACCTTGAAACCAATCAAACGCGTCAATATTTATTGGCACTCTGAAGATTATCCCAGCCTCGAAGTCTTTCAACGATTTACGAATCTGGAGATTACATTGTTTGATTGGAGGGGAGGTCCAAAATATTAGTTAGAAGTTTCTTCTGTTCCTTCCATTGTACAAAAATGACGAAACCTGCTTGGAAGCAATCTCCATCTCCCTATTTAACTTGTGCTTCGTTGCTAGATTTAGGGAATATAAACCTCTATATAACTTCGTATTTATGGTAGCATCTATTGAATAGTTGTTGACTCAAGTGCTACCCGTACTACGCGTCTTCTGACCAATGGCCAATACTACGTCAGTATCCCTCACTGTTGCCGACTAGTTTCAGGTACGATTTATGATTTACCACATCCCGGCGGCATCCTTCGTCCGTCAAAATGCCGTATGACTCTGGAGGATCTTTTATTGACTGATACGTACAAGATCCATGATAATTTACACAAGTCACACACTTCTCCTTAGGCTGTCGGGTATGTACCTATCTAGAAAAAGATCTTTGCATATGCCGAGTCACCGAGAAGCTTTGTTCAATTCACATCGCTGCCATTCTCCTGGTGGGCGCTGGGTAGTTCAGGACTATTAACGGTTGTGAGCTTTTGTAAATAAGATGCAGCAACTTCATAATTGAATGCTCTTTTGACGACTGGATATTGAGTCGCGTGCTTTGCCAATTTTAGCGACGGTCGAAGATGTAAGTAACCTGTCGAACCAGTTTATTCAATTTTGCTTCTCTACTTCACACATACTCGGACCTGAGAAGCCTTCATCTCAATGCCAGTCCCCTTGCGCCTAAGATATAAGTAAAAAACGGTGTTGCACTACACCAGTGACGGTATATCTCCATGACCCAACCGTGATACGGGACCCTGTCACGAGTAATTGTGCGTCAGGGAATCGGTCGTCGCATGAGCGTTCATTACACCTCCGACGTTGGTTTGTAACCGCAAGCTCATGTGAAACCCCCCATCGTGGAGTTCCTATGAACCTGTGCCAACACATTGGCTGAATGCCTGACCACTAGAAACAGGACAATCCGGGAAGCTATGTAATACAAGGATGTACGTATTTAGGAACTACTTCCCAGTTTGCTCACTTCATGATATATCCCGAACATCGGAAATCACGTCTACCTCGTAGCTTAGCGTAAGACTCGGTGTCAGTGTTACCTTCCTAACGTTCAGGCATTTATCGGAGTAGACAAATAAAGCACGATCAGACGCATTCTTGACGTGTTCTGTTCCCCGCTCACGTATTACCCTCTTCTTCTCCTTCGGGACACAGGAGAAACTCTAGTACCGACCTTGAAGCATGCACACCCGAGGTCCCATGTAATCGAAACAAGTTGTGATGTTTTTAGACGTGATCGAGCACACCGATCACTATTTCAGGGCCAATGCTACGCACTGAGCGCCAAACAAGGCTTTAAATATCAATGCGTGACCTTGTTTAACGTGCGGGCCTAGCGCTCGACGTCGACCTGATATGACAGGTTCCCTTTTTAAGAAGTAGGAACTAGGAAAGTCCGACTTTTTGTTATATGATGGGCGCGCAAACTCTTCACTGATAACGAGAGAAGAAATCTGTTGATATATCCCGACGTTTCGGAGAATGAGAAAGAGTGGGGTACTGTGGCTGTCGGTTTAAACTTGGATGGACAGCTCCTGTCAGCGAGGGTGTGTATCCAGACAAGGCGAGCATGAGTAGTGACGCCGATCATCAGCCTGAGCGGCGCTTGAGAATTAAATATCCCATTTTGTCAACAGGCATTTTGACCTCCCGGGGCGTTGTATGAGGCAGGATACGCCGCACCTATGACGTGTATTACGAGGTCGTTGTAAGTTAGTGTACATGCTATATTTATTGTCTGAATCGCCAAATTCAAAACTGTTGCAAGTAAGCTCTCGCAGGCGAGTTCAGATATTTCTCACTGAGCCGGGATTGGCTTTTGTTTCATGTGGTCGAAATCCAGGCACTCGAGGTACCGTGTTATTATAGACTATTGTTCTGATCCTTTGTACGTCGCTGACCGGAAGAAACACCAGCGACAATGTGAGGAGGACGACTTGAGACAGGTACCACTCGCGTCCACTGGAATTACTCTGACGGGCGCTTCAGCAAGCTGTAGTAGGTATATCCTAGTCAGCTCTTCGGGATTTGTGGTATCCGTATTGGGAGTAAGAGCGCAATGTGCTCATTGCGGTGATGGCTTCAGTTTCAAGTCAATCGCGACTCGCATGTAAATCTTAAGATAGTGCCATGCCACCTTTGGGCGCTCTGGCAGTCGTGTTTAAAATAATTTAGGTCACAAACCGAGGGCTATACACGCAGCGGGGAGTCTAAGGTCGAGATTCAGGCGTTGCCTCTGCTCAGAGGAGTGATTTCGATGACGTTCGAAGTAAAATGTGCAAGATAAACTGAGCAATATACTCGTTGTAACTTGGGATTTCTTTCTCGTACTATTTGCAGGTTCCCGAGAGTCCAAAATTTTACGGTTCCATGCTCCCGAAGATCTTAGCCCTGAGACAGGTTCTACCAAGTTCTAGTTAATGACGGGCGCTCCAGACGACTGTAAGATGGAAATCCAAAGGAAATCCCTCATGAAACTGTGGCAGGACTGACACAACAAGTCTGCTTTCAAACTTTCCTGCTTTCAGAGCAGAGGAAACGGAGAATTTAGCTGTCAGTTTGTGCTGTAAATGATTCTCCTTCGATTTCAAGGTCATATGTACTAGTTTAATGAAAGAGCAGCTTACCCCTTGCGCGGGCTTGAAAGTTAGGTATAGCGAAGCTTCAGCCACCTGGCTCAGGCCGGGTAATTTTTGTGCATGGTACAAACATCCTCGCATTGGAATTTCATTCAGAAAGCAGAAAGCTAACGATGTTGACCTCTGTTGACCTCTCGCCCTGTACGATCTTGTGGAAATCTCGTCTTGCTAATGTATTTTAAGTTTTCGGCGGTTCTAAAACTACTTCCTCGAGTATTATCACTTCTTCAATGTTCTGTTCTCTTCCTGCATTTACCCCGTCACATCGAAACTCCCCTTTCTCAAACTGGGTGGTACGTCTCTTTCTGAGGCCTTCCCCTCGGGACATGCCCCTCATGGAGCTCCCGCTCAAACGGTCTGTAATGTTTGTAATGTACGTCTATCAATCATATGTGCAAAATGTGCATTGTCTGCTGTGTTCCGCCAGCTCTTGAGCGTCATCTAAGATATAAACCACCTGTTCTTCGATTGCTTCGGTGTGAGTTGTCCCTAACCCGTCAATCTGAAGCGTTCGGGAACTGGAATGATTGCATGGGTGTATAATAGATGTTCATCCGGGTCATCCTTCCTACATAGTACATATCAGCATTTTTCTTCTATGCTGAATCATTTCCAGGTCAAATGGCCTACCGCACACTCGCAAGAAACCGCCCCAGCTAATTATATGTCAAAGTTTGGTGTCGAGTTCAACCCAGGCTTTCTTCTTTTCTCTCTCTCTCTCTAAACTCAGGTTTGATATATCCACTTTTACATTTAACGCCTGCGCTTAGCTGGATATGAGGAAAACTTCTTACCGTATGAGTGCTGGTGCACACACGAATTGAAATATTGAAGGCCTAGACCCCCGTCCGACCCGTATTTTCAGCACACATGCGCGGTGGAATCTCCTCTTCAGTTATGTCTATTCTATGTATATACTACATACGCAGCATGCACGGCGCCCGCCTCGCTTGTTTTTTCTTATTCTCCTTCTACGAAGCCTATGTGAGCGGCTTTCCTTTCACTGCCGCGATCGGGATGTTTCTATAAATAGAATAGAATTCATCGACACCGCTTCGACGTCAAGTTCATTTTAGCGAGGCTGTGTGTAAGGAAGCGGAAGCACTGGCTGTGAGCCTGAGGGAAGGAAGGAAGTTAACCTGGGGTAGAGCCGAGCCTTTGTTCTGGATTGTGTTGGGGGATCTGGTTGGGTCTGGGTTGGGGTGAAATTTGTGTTCGCTGCTCGAGTATGGCATACTTTAATTGAGTACTCTCGAGTTTTCGTGGTGAGTAAAATGCTTGAACGAAGGCCTGGATGGGTCCTGGTGGGGGAAGAGTATGTCTGTTATCTTAAGGTCGAGAGACGTTTGGAACCATCTTGATCAATCAGACGCGTTTTTAAGAAAGCACAGGAAGTTATCGGGTTGATCCATGTTGAACTGGAAAAAACGAGGTGGATTTTCTTCTCGGATCGTCGTGGCGTGTTGGGCATCATGCCCATCCTGAATTAATTTCTGTTCAAAGCTCAACGTTCACCATTTCTCATTTGCCTGAATATGGGAAAAAAGAACTTGAACGCAAAGAAGGAAGAAACCTTCGAGTCGAATTTCTCAAAAAAACCTCAAGTCTGCCTTACACAGAATTCGACCACATCTCCCCGTTATACAATACGCGCCGCCTTCAGTTTCAACCATTTCAACGCCTGGAGGCTGGGCCCACTCTCTAAATTTACTCTCCCGAGCCTTTACTTATAATTACCTCAAAACCCGAGTGCGCATAGCGCTTTTCTCTAGATCAAGGGGTAAACGCACCGCCACCCAGGGGTACCAAGGTGACTTGACAGGCTCAGGGTTTTCATTTGTGCGTTTTGATGATCATGCACATCCTTGATGTCGGGGACGGGGACGGGGATGGGGGACGGGTGCTCGAGATTTGACTCTTGAGGAGGGCGAGGGCGAGGACGAGGAGAGGCTGTCTATGTCTATTTTGGATGGGCATTTGGACTCCCGCGCGATGCGGTGGGCGATTTTGATGAGCTGGCATGGCATGAGGTGGACATTGGCATTGGAAGGGTGTTCTTGTAGGGATCAGATCGAGACTAAGTTTAAGCTGTAGTAAGTAAGAGTCCGAGTGGGAGGAATTGAAGGGCTGTGGACTCGGAGGTCCTGGTCTAGGGGACTCGGGAGGTCTGGTTGTTGAACTTTGAACGTTCGTGAGCATGCCAGGAATAGCCAACGTAAGTTATGTGCTCGATGAAATAGATAAGATGGGGCTGCGAACAAAATGGTTTGAGCTGGGGCCTGAGCAGGTTCTGATTCGTCTCTCCGTAAGGTGTTGATAGCATAGTATTATCCCGACGCGTATTCAGTGTATGTATCTGCTATCCCCGCGTTCGTCAGGGAATAATGCTTGGGTGCTCGGTCATCTTGATAGAGTTGACCTAAACTTGCTTATGTACCGTTTGCTTAGTTTTACTTGAAGAAAGATGATGTTTGCGAACCTGAGCAGGCCTGTGCTTTTGCCTAATCTGAACGGCGATAACTCGTTTTGATCGCGTTGGCCTGCCAGGCAGACGCGTATGTATGTACATGAAGACTTGGTGACAGTGGGCGTAGCACCTTGCGCCTTGCGCGCGGCGAAAACGGAGGTTTGGTGCGAAGGGTTCAACGTTCGACTTGCCCAGGGTTTGATTGCGATAAGTTAAGCGCTTTACGGAATGTGGAAAGCGAAGGAAGGAGTGATGAATTGGAATTTATTGGTTTTGTTGTGCATGGTGATGGGAGGAGGAGCGACTTGGAGGTCGCGACGGCTCCACAATATATTTATTGAATTTGGTTGGATTTTCTGTGGGGTCGATAAGAAGGGATAGAAAGGCCGGAGGAGGTTTAGCTTCTCCTTGGGATGCTGGAGCTTTCTTCTGTGTTACCTTCTCTGTCTGCTTTGAGCTTGACCTTTGAATTTGACTGTTGACACCGGAGACAAACAGACAAACAGACAAGCAACAACAAGCCAACTAACTTTCTATCGACGTTTGGCACTGGCAGCAAGGCCAACGTCGGTATGTTTAGCGAAGCTCCAACCAACGTCCATGTAGCAGAGAAGCCCGTTGCCCAATCGCATCGAAGCGCGAATGGGGAGTAGGTAGGCAATAAAAGACGGAAGGAGATGCGGTTGTATTACATACGCTAAGCTTTTCTATGTATGGGATGGGACAGTACTCCGTCTGGATGTCCAGTACATAGTGTTTCGTAGTTGACAGAAAGTTTCCTACGATAACGAAGGGTGCAGCAGCAGCGAGGCGTCGGTATTCTGGGCAAAAAAACAACAACAACAACGACAAAAACGAAACGAAGTGACATGCATGTCAAGAGCACAGAATTTACGGAGACGAAACAAAACATAGCACAGAGAATGCGCGATTCGCAAGGGGGAAGAGGGAGGATAAAAGTAGCCTGAATCGCGGAAGGTGAAGAAACCCGAGAATGATGGGACGAGCGAACGCTCGGGATTCATAGAGGGGGATCTTGAGCTTGGTTGATTGGCCCCAGATTCCCCATGGATCCCGATCCGATCAAATCAATCAAGATTGCACATGTTTTTTTTTTCTTCAACTAAAAATCCCACGAATCAAAAGAGGGAAAAGGTTCCCAGGTTTTGAGGAGGGGGGCAAGTTAATTGAGAAGTGGGTTCAGGCACGGAAAAGACTTTTATACTTGTTGGTCCCCCCTTGCTCCTTTCCTCTGTTTTCTTGTCCCCCCGTCCCATCCCTTGGTGCCCTGTGCATACTGTGCCTTGATTGCTTCGTGGTAAATTCTATCTATCTCTATCCTCCGTACACACGGGATTTACGGTTTCTTTTTTTTTTGTTGGTGCCTGCCTGTTCGTTCCTAGCCTTCGCCTTCCCCTCGTCTTCGTCACTGTCGCCGTGCACGTCGTCGTCAATCGTCGACAGCAGTGAAGTGGTTCATGGACGTCGACGTCAAGCCTTCGTCCCACTCTAGGTCCCCACCCGATATCTCCCCTCATCAGCCGCACTTTCCCCAGCACCAGCAACAACACCAGCAACTACCACCACCACATCATCAACATCACCAACGCCAACAACAGCAACACCCCCTGAAGAGGGAAGGTTCCGGCTCGCCAGCTGATAACGGCTCCGGCTCGACTAGCCCTCTGAACGCTACTACCACCACTACCAACAACAACAACGCCAGCAGCACGAGCCCCGACAGCAACGAGAAGAGGAACATGGCTTCCGCGATGGTCGCTGCCCCACCACCCAACATGGCGAATTCAGCAAGCAATGCGGGCCCAGGTGCGGGCGTAAACAAGCGGTATAGGCCGACGCCGGCCAAGACGTTCCAGTGTCGAGGCTATGGAGAGTGTAGGATGGTGTTTTCGAGGAGCGAGCATTTGGCGAGGCATATTAGGTTCGTGTTGGGTTTGCTTTGTCTTTTTCTCTTCTTTTCTCTGCTTTCTTTTTGTGTCTGCTTTCATCTTCGCTTGGCTTTTGGTTTGGCATGTCGGTTAGGAGAGGATGCGCATCCTCTCCGTATTCGTTCATACTCTCTTATCACTCTGTTACCCATGCTTCCGTTCTTCGCGCTCGCTGGGTTGGACGTTCTTTCTTTGGTAGAGCACGTTCTTCCTGCTGGCGGATACCTTCATTCCCGTTGTCTTTCTTTCGCCTTCGCTCTTAACCCTCTTATCTTGCACTCCGTTCTCTTATCGCTATTCTCTGTTCTTCTCATTTCGTTCTGGTGAACACGGCTTCGTGCGTGGAGGAGGACGATGTCGTGGTTTCTTGTCTTCTGCGTTCTTATCTCTGCCATCTGTTCTCCTATGTTCGCCAACTCCTCTTCCTTCCCATTGTCTCGAAGAGGCGGATTTGTTCGTCGAGAGGGCGAACGCCGCCTTCTCTTCCTCTTCCTCTTCGTTCATGATTTTTATGCGTGCCTTTCCTATGCCGTTTTTCTTTCCTTCCCACTGCCCTCTGGTATTCTTCTTCGGCCAAATGTATTGGTTCGCTCTTGGACTTTAGCCTTCTTTTTTGCTTCCTTTTCTCGTTCTTTCGTTGGAAGAATTCGTTCCCACCTCGGGTCTTATTTATCCATTTCTTTCTTCTTCTTTCGTCTTTTTATCCATTTTTTCTCGGTTCATGGTCGCGCTCTGCGTTTCGGTGTTATTTTCGTTAGAAGAGAGTACTTCGTATTACGAACATTCCTTTCTTCGTCGGATGGAGAATATAGCGCTCTCTTTCTCTTCGTCTATTCCTATTATCACTTCTATCTATCATTTTTTCTTTCTGCCGAATTACCTTCTCTTCGTCCTTCATAATCTCTCCTATCTATCTATCTCATACTCACCCTCGTCCACTTTTCACAGAAAACACACCGGCGAACGCCCGTTCTCGTGCCACTGCGGCAAACAATTCTCACGACTCGACAACCTCCGGCAGCACGCGCAGACGGTGCACGCGGACAAGCAAGAGCAGAACGAGCAGATGATGCGCGATCTCACGAGCTTGCATGCGACGATGGCGGCTGCGAACAAGATTGGGGGTGCTATATCGCTTGGTGTCCCGTCTGGCGGCGCGAAGAGAGGGAGAGGTGCGATTGCGGGTGGTGCGCCGCCGTTGAGCGCGTCTTCGAGCGCGGGCAGTGGTATGGATTCGCCGATGGATGATCCGATAAATTTCGGGATGGGGATGCATAATATGGGTGGTGGCATGGGTATGCCGCCGTTTAATAGGATGGTGAAGCAGGAAGAGAGAGATAGGATTGGTGGGATGGGGCTTAGCCTTGGTTCACTCCCTTCGAGGAGGCCAGGGACGAGTATGGGGTATGAAGGCGATTTCAGTGCCAACAACAACACTACCAACAACGGAAACAACAACAACTCTAATTCAACTACGTGGGACCAGAGCCCGCGTAGTCATTCCTTTCGTGACTACTCCCCCAATTCTAACACAAACAACAACGGACACCCAGGGTCCGGCCAGTCCTTTCTTGCCCCCTCGACATCCTCAGTACTCGGCGGAACAAGCCCATCATCATCAGCCACTTCATCAAATTCATCTACAACCACATCCGCAACGTCAGCAGCTGGCTCCTCAGCCCAGTCCCATTCCTTTCGAGGCTTCAACGGGAGTGAATCAATCAGCGGCGACGCCGCCTACGCCGTCAGGAGGGACCGCGACCGGGGCGAAGGGAGGCCAACCACAGCAGGGCCAACCTCAGGGACGTCGAGGGCGAAGAGACCCGCGACTTCATCTGGACTTGCCGAGTTTCAATCTCGTGCTGGCGCAGCAGGAGTTGGCGCAGGCTCAGGCGGCGCAAACACGGCTTCTTCATCAACATCAACATCAGCTGCAGCAGGTTCATCTTCAGCAGCAGCAGCAGGGGCACGACTCTCGCTCCCGCCTCTCGCTGCAGTCATCTCCGCTTCCATCCCCATGGCTCATGGGCCCGCCTCCGCCGGTGGGGATGCACGGCGGCCAGGGACAGCTGGCGGAGGGCATGGGCATGGGTATGGCGGGTATAATACTCACGCCGGGGCTTACGCCGATGGGGTACCCAGCCAACTATTACAACAACAACAACAACCACACTCCGCCGTTGAGCAGTCCCGGTTTTTTCCAGGGCTTTCAGGTTCAGCAGCAGCAGGATCATCAGGAGGAGGAGGGAGAGACCTCCCGCTCCCAAGACTCCCTTTCCCATTCCCAAGTGCCAACGCCGCAGGCTCTGGGTCACGAAGACCGTGGACGGCATCAGCAGCGAGACCTGGGACCGCACCTGCGTTCTTCTCCGCATCAGGAGGAGCAGCGAGAGAGCGAGAGAGGCCGATTTCTTCTTCAGGAGGGAGAGGAGGAGCGGATTTATCACTCTTACACTCCGGGTTTAGGTATGGATATGGAAGAGATCGAGATCGGGATAGGAGGCTCGTCGTCATTGACGATGAGAGAGAGTCGGAGCGAGGGAGCAGGGACGGAGAGAGAGATAGGGAACGAGAGCGAGATAGGGAGAGAGACAGGGATAGAGACGGAGACGGAGACATCGCGATGTCGCCCACTGGAAACGACGTCTCCCCGTTTTACTTCTCCCCGCCAGCGCTTGACGCGCCCGGTGTCTCTTCCTCTGCTTCAGCAAACCCAAGAAAGCGAGCGTTTGGAGGACCGGATGGGCCGAACGGTGACCAGCGCGAGTCCGCGGATAGACCATCGACTTCGGGACTCAGCGGGCCTGGGTACGCAGGCAGTGGCGGAGGATCGGGATACTTCCGGTATGGAGCCGACGACGACGATGATGCCATCGACGTCGACCAGGACGACGAGGACGACGAGCGAGAAAGCCCGTTCGCCTACCACCGCCATCTCGTCTCCGGCACAGCCACCAGCACCCAGCAGCACCAGCACCAGCAGCGACCTGTCAGTTCGTCGGGCCGGTTCGGGTTCGGTGTCCCCAGCGCCGTCGGAAAGGAATACGAGTACGGAAGCGAATCCCGACCACAGTCGAGACGGCTCAGCATCATGGAGCTCTGCAACGACGTCGAGTTCGAGTATGACGACGGAGATGTTCGACCGTCCACCGCCGTTGGGCTTGTCAGACCGGGGACTTCGTCTGGTGGACGGCCACGGACGAGTGGTGGAGGAGGAGGAGGACCAGGACCCTTTGGTGGGCTTGGAGGCGCTGGGAATGGCAGATTTGATGGATATGCAAGGCCAGGGACGACTGGTGGAATCAGCGGGAGAAGTGCAAGGGAGCAGTACGTCGCCCGGTCTGGAGAGTTTTTATTATCCGCCGCACGGGCTCGATCAGCCAGGGATGGAGATGCAGATCGGGATGGACATGGACATGGACATGGCGATGGTGGATATGGATCATCATCATCATCATACAGGGATGGTCGTGATGGATATAGGGATGGAGAGAGAGAGAGAGATGAGGGAGCGAGAACACCTACATCGGCTACAACAGCAGCAGCATTATCTGGACCAGCAGCGCCAGGGGCATATCTTCCATCCTCAGCAGCAGCAGCTTCATCAACAGCAGATGGCGCATCAGCAACATATGCAGCAGCAAATGCATCATCAGCAGGCACACCACCACCACCTTTCCTCGGTTCCGGCTCCTCTTATGGGTCCGCCTCCAGCCTCAGCAGCGGCGGGCTCAGGGGCGGTTCGAGCACAAGCGAGGAGACGCAACAGTACGCCGGGGGGTACGGCGGCGGCGGCAGCGGCACTTCGCGCCCGACAACCTCGAGCGGACTCGTCTCGGGCGCAGAGGCGCTTAGGCTCTTCGACCCAACAGCCACAAACGCAGTCGGTCAGCCCGCATACACCTTCGCCTCGCTCGACGCACGGAGGAGACGGGAAGCTCTCGCAAGCGCAGCAGCAAGCTCAGCAGGAGGAGGAGCAGCGAAGAAGGATGGAGATGCATTATTCGCAAGGCTTGAGGATGCAGCAGCGGCAGCAGTTGGAGATGGAGATAAGGATGGCGCAGGCCCAGCACGCCCAAGCTCAGGCTCAGGGTATGGATATGGGTATGCAAGAGATGGTGGATATGCAAGGGATGGGTATGCAAGAGATGGGTATGCCCATGGGTATGCCAGAGATGGTGCCGGGTATGCAGGTTGGCGAGATCAGCGAGATGAATATCCAGCAGGACGCTGGTCAGCCGCGGAAGGAGGAGGCGGAGTATATGCAGCAGCTCGTTTATCAGCATCACCAGCAGCAGCTGGAGCTGGAGCAGCATCACCAGCAACAGTCGCAGGGAGCTTATCACCCTCTATCTCAGCTGGATCGGCCACACCCACACCGGCGAGCATCAGCTTATTACGCTCCTCCGGGTCCTCCGCCTCAGGCTCAGGCTCAACCGCATACCCCTCATCAGCAAGCTCAGGGCCCTTATCATCATCATATCGAACATCCGCACAGCCGTTCGCCCATTCACCCGCTTTATCAGCATCAGCAGCAGCAGTCTCACCACGGCGAATCTCAAGTCCAGCATCCTCATCTTCAAGCTCATCATCATCATCTTCCTCGTCATCTTCGGATGCAGGCTCGCCCTTCTCCGCTTATGCACGACCCGGCGGTGGACGGCACCAACAGCAACAGCACAGGGAGAGAGCGAGCGCTGCTGCAGGGGGCTCATGATTCAATTGGGAGTATGAGTCCGCTGCATACGGGTGGTGGGAGGAGGAGCGCGGCGAGTGCGAATGGGAGTAATGGAAGTGGTGGGAGCGGCGGACCGAGGAGCGCTGCTTCGACGAGTGCTGGTGCGATGACGGGAGGCGGGATGGACCCAGCGTATCTGGCGGCGATGCAGGAGCATCATCAACAACGACAGGCTCAGGCCCAGGCGCAGTTTATGGAGGCGATGCAGCAGCAGCAGCAACAGGCTCAGTTTGAGTTTGGACAGCACCAGCATCAGCAGCAGATGCATGAGCAGCAAATGCAGATGCACGAACGGCAAATGCAGCAGATCAAGTTTGAGAGCCCGCCGTCCGTGTCGATGGGGATCGGTATGGGGAGCGGAGGTGGAGGTGGGACGCCGCCTTTGCCTATTCTCCTGGAGTAGGGTCGGAAAATGATTTGATTTGTGGCTTTTTATACCTTTTTTTGTTTTTATTTTTGTTTTATGGGGCTTCGGGCTGAACGTTACCTATTCTTTCTCTTTATTTCCTTTCGCATTCGCTTGCTTGCTGCTCCATGCTTTGCTTGTCAGATATCTTACTTGATTACTTACTATCTACTTCTTTACTATACGGTCCTTTTTGTTTTACTATTTTCTTTTTCAAGTTCTAACACACTCATTCACGCTTTTTTTTTGGCTTGTCCTGTGTCTTTCGTCCTTGTTTGTGTGTTTTAAAAGCTTTTTACTTTTACCTATATTCAATCCTATGTCCTGTGAAATTTATCCATATCTATTTTCTTTCTTTCTGTTTCCCTCGGGTCGTCTACCTAGTTTCGACGTGTATTTGGAAATCGTATTGAGAGTTGTTATATATAATAAATGGATCCCTGGTTTTGACAAGGTTTTGATCTGCGAGGAGTTGGTTTTAGGTCAGGAAGAGATGGAAGTCTGGCTGCTTGGTCTGCGCAGGCTCACTGAGAGTATGTAGGAATTTACGAGAAAGACAGGTTAATGCTGGTTAATGGGGTCCTTGTCGAAAAGTGAATACTAAGGCTAAAGGTCATGTGATGAGGGATGACGCACGCGACGCGTCGCGTCGCGACTCCCCTCTCGCGAAGGAAGGGAAAATTCAGGAATGAATGTGAGTCGTATGTGGTGGCTGTGAGATAGGGGAATGGAGAGCGTGCTCAGCGACTGTGTACGATGGAAAGCAAGTTTGACTCGGTTCTAGTACCCTCGTTCAATAGGATCGAATTGGATTTCCGATGGCTCTTTATGATCCCGTTTCTTCAGTCAGAACTGGATGCTTGGGTTGACCAGGTTAAACCACAGCCGTGAACGGGACGACAGTAACAAGAGATCCTCCCTCATGGTGTCCCAGAGGACAGGACATACACTTCTCCCCGAAATAAATTGGATGTCTCGATTTTAAGGTGTGCTGGGTTTACGTATTGACTCTTAGTCTGTTACTGACTAGCAAAAAGGTTGAAGTCAAGCAAGAAGCATTGGACGTATTTGCACCTCCTGATAATGTGGTCTTTCAGCTTGTGCCGCCGGAGTTTGCACAGCTTGCACAGACCATATATCTCAGTATCGGATCTCCAACGCTAGTATATACCCAAATACTTGCCTGGTTTGAGCAGTTGGACGAGATAGCTGATCTTATGGAGGAATGTCAAGTGTAGTGTACCTGCACATTCAAGACGATGAGAACCAAGTTGCCGAAGCCGAGAGAGACTCAACCTCCAGCCGGAGAGCAGCTTCGAGGTGGGGACTCGGGAGGGATAGAGGAAGCCGACGAGAATCGTAACCCCGAGGGGCGGCAGTCTTATTATGGAAGACTCGGAGGAATAGCTCAATCTGAGGCGGAATGGATACCTTTGCGAGGTGCCTGGATCAACGCCTGCTGTCAATAAGTAGTGGATGACTTCCCGTAGCCCAATCTGATGATCTGAATGCACCAACCGTCTTTGTCACTGTGGACTTCAGACCGGGTGAAAAGGTCTCGTTCCCGCGGTAAAAATAACTATTTACCTATTTAACCAGTAATTATCAGGTTAAAGCTCAAAATGGGCCTAATCAAGTAAATTTCCCTAAATATTACCCGGACCTGGTGAAACAAGTAAAATTGACGTGATAAACAGTACAGGGTAAGTATCTACTGTATAGCAAGCCTTTTCTACTCCCACCCCACCAAGGACTTAACAGGTAATTTTTATAACTAATTTCTCGGGTTAATTTTACCTGCATGCCCCACTCGGTTCAAATTGAACGACGTCTAAGTCAATTACAACTCCGCTGAAACTCCGCCGCCGCGCGTCGCGAAATTGCCTACCGCCAAGTCACTCTACCTTATTCCTTCTCTCCTCACTCCTTTTCACCCCTCAATGCCCCTCGCCACCCTCATCACAAGCCGCTGTGCCCAGAATGCGACAATACAATGACCGTTGACAACAACAACACGCGTAGGCCCTACGAACAACAACCACTCCGTGCAGGGACGAACTTGGAACAACGACGGCGAATCATCGAGTCACAACGAACAACGACCACGCCAACCATACAACAATCAACGTCCAACACACAACAACGCAACAACAATCGCCCAACGCGGATTTCAGGGAAACAACGCCAAACACAACAGAGACACGACCGGTGAAACACAGGACTCAGGAGAACGACGGCGGAGGAATTCGAATTCGCTGACGCGGCCATTGTCGGCCCTTAGGTCAATAGAGTGCGTGTTTCCCGACCACCACCATCACCCCGCCTCCACCTCTTCGCGCAACTGCTCACCTCCTCGCCTGCCGTTCACATTTAATGCTGGTTCTATGCCATTCAGTGTAATGATGTCTGTGATAGGTGTGAATGTAACTTGGCAAACGGTAAGCAGTTAATTTTTCCTCCCTGGGATCGTTCTTGACACTGTTTTCTCAGGCTAACTCGGCCGCATGGAGCGCTACATGTAAGTAGATAGTCCTTGTTCTTGGGTTGCACTCGCCTAGCTTTAGATCCGTATCTGCCATTTGTAAATTGTGTTTTCATGCCCTAGACTCCTAGTGTCCCGCTTATCCGTAGCTTAGTTTTTTGTGTGTATTTTATACCTCTTTTTGTACAAAATGCTATGCTTTTTCTAAATCCTGGATTAAAGGTTATAGTTACGCAGTCAATGGGATTTATTAACCTGCTGACACCATGGAAAATGGCCCTGTATTTGGTGTTTAATTGTCCCTCGACACACAAGTAATAAACACCTTGATTTTTACTCTGCGCTATGTGTATTTTCACCTGTTTACCTGTGACATATGTGTGCCCTGCCAAACAGGTAGTCTTTGCCTTTAAACAGGGTCATGTCTTTTACTAGATGTAACTAGTGATTTGGTACATATACTAGGTTTATTTACCTTGTCAATCAAGCATTTTATACTCGTTGCTGTTTACCTGGGAAACAAGGACCGTCCTCGTTAAACGGTTTTTTGGGACTTGTTGGCCAAGGTATTTGGCACGGTTTGGCGGGGTATTTACCAGGTGAATTTTCCCTGGCCAGAGTTCCACAGTGTGTTCTCGTTTTGACGCTTCAAATCATCAAATCCGTGACTTGGTCAACAAGGTTTGGTGATCTGGTGTCTGATGTGAGCATCCACAGACAAAGATAAGATAAGATAGGAAACTCGTCGAAACTGAGGTCCTTTACATGCCCGTTGGTTTCCTCGAGGATGATCCTTCGAGAACATGATGAGTTCACCAAGATAAATAACCATGATGTCGTTTGCAGCTCGTCTAAAGTCCCCTCAGGCAACTTCCTTAATAGTTCATGAATGTTATTGGATTCCGAAAAGGGAAGACGAGTTTCCCAAAACAAAGGCGAAGTTGTCTCACAACGTCTGGAGAAATCTGGGAAGGGGTCAGGACCCCTCTCCAGATTTCGGAGTTTGAATGAATCTGGAACGCGTCATGCACGGTCGGCAGCCCGGCATTGGGCATTTTTATGAATGTTTCTCGTACCAAATCATCAGATTGGGCTACGGGAAGTCATCCAGTATCTTTGTCCAGAGCGCTAGAATGTTTTGCTGGTTTGCCCGCGTCGCTTGCGGCTCTATAGCCGGTAACCGAGAGCAGAAGGTACAGCACATAGATATTAGAGATAGCAGCGAAGTTCGGCTCAACCTCGGCCTTCGAGCCTTACCCCATCATCTCTGTGGGTCGTTTTATGCAGGAAACATGGTGGTCAAGGATCCTAGTGAGTACGTAGGTAAGCGGTCTATGGTTTGGTTCCCACAACTCTGTCTGGGGTCCGAAGATGTCGATTACTTTCTCCGACCAGTGAAAAGTATATACCCCAATGAAATCTTGAGTCTTTGCAGATTCGGAAGAAGAACTTGAGAGGAAGCGGAATTGGAGGAGGTAGAAACCGTAGCTGTCGAAGCTAAGCAACTAAGCAGTGGACCAATGATCAGATCTTGTCGAAGTTTCCAAACACCTTCCAATTTGACTGGATGGCGAGGTGAGTCCTGGATGTACAGATCAGTAACTGTAGTAGGCGTCTTTATCAAGACGTCCTGCAAATCCATGAAGCTAGGAGGAGTTTCCAAGAAGCACAGCCTATTAGTCAGGGAGAGTGAGAAAGCGTCCAAGAATTCGAAGTCTACCAAATAACTGGGAGCTTAGTGGTACACGAATCACCCGACGCAGTCATTCCGTCTCTCGTCAGGTGCGTACATCATCAACAGTACAGTAAACTCTCGGTTCGTGCAATGGAGCTCGACGAAAAAAATGGTCAGAACCAGTTTCCTTAGAAACCGCGAAAAAGCCACAAAAAGGCTTTCGTGCAGTTTTGACTCGACGCTGAAGAGTCGAAACTGTTTGAAACTGTGATTCAGTTCTGACTACTGAGCAACTCAAAGAGCGACTTTGACCCCCGCTACTTAATATAGAACATGTATGTACGAGTACCATAAAAATAGACACAGCCCATCAGCGCCAATCTCAATGATGAATGCATAGAAAGGCAATAATGGATGACTTTCCTTAACGTTTAGAATTCTAAATTCGCTTTCAAACCTTATTATCTTTTGATGGTACGGAATCTAGAAATTTGAAAAACTCATCTACAAAACCTTAACACCATGAATTAATTAGATATACATGTCTCTGTGGTTATCTGCCAAGAGAGATGGCCACTGTGATCGGATAACCGGGCGGTATCTCGAGCACACCAGGCCATCGTTTCCGAGCAGTATCAGGCAGTATCACCCCCTCGCGCGCAAGATGGACGAGGCCATATGCATGGGAACCCTCGAGGACGACGTAGTCGATGAAGTGAACACAAGCACGGATACCATTGCGCGCGGCTTCCGGGCCTATAATTCTTTTCCGCTATTCCCATGTCGTACTAATTCTCCACAGGAGAACAAAAAGTGTAGGCTGTGATATTTTGAAGAATAGACACCATGCGGGTATGGGTGCGATGTTCGAAGGATTTGTTTTTGCCGCAAGTGGTGAGCTGGACTCGGCAACGAGCTTGGCCAGCCCATATATGGGTGGCGGAGCTTTAAATTGGTGTTTAGAACGCACTTTAATGCTAGTTTACATCTAGCAGGGGGGGTATGAGCCCCTTCCTAGATTGACGTTTAGAACGAGGTCAACTTCCATGCATCTGAGTTGAATTATTAAATATTTTGATGTGCCTGGTACCGGCATCACGGCTTCGTGATTTAGAACAATAATTTATAACTACAAACCGTTCTAAACGTTAAGGAAAGTCATCCAATATGTTGTATATAAACCCCCACTGCTGACGCCGACCGCTGGATATTCCCTTATATATCGAGATATATACTCGAGGAGGCATCGGACTTGCCATATATGGGATACCATCCAGTGATCGGCGCCAGCAGTGTGCGCACTATGACGCACCAAATGCACCAAAACATTCCCGCGCGCCGCTTTCATCATTCCTCGCCGCGCTCAAGGAATCAGACCATTGCACCACATAGAAGGAGGGTCCCTCGTACAGAGGTATATTAGAATTGCTCGTATGCAGATTTAATAAATTTATTTCGCTGTTATTTTGGCTGGAGGGACTATAATAAGGTGTTGAAACTTGATAGTAAGAAAAACAGCATAACTTAGCCTCCCCTTACTTCGGCTTCATTCGAGCTGAAGCATAGTTGAGGCTTTTCAGTACCTTATATCAAAATGCAACTTCTAGCTAAGGATATTGCACCGGGTATTGTCTCAAATAAAATGGCATTCACCTAAACGCGCTGTTGGGGGTTACCCTAGATTGAAGTCTGTGCTTCCTATAAAGCTACTGTCCCGGAGCGTATGCTTTTATATAACACTTTAAGTTCGCCTCAAAGCATATCTGGACTCCCATTTTGCATGACTCAGAGTTACACGGTTGAAATCGACACTAAAGAAATACAGAATGACATCACGTGATAAATGAACGAAGTCGACGCGACCGCGTTAATTGGCGTTGATTTCAACTTAATGGCCATTGGCCATGGTCCACAAGCATGACAGACTCTTTGTAAAGTATGAGATACGGAGTAAGCACCCATAGGTTATTCAGTCTTCATTTTCGGCCAGTATACGGTTTAAGACGCCTCACAAGTTGCGATTTCTTGACCAATTTTGCATCTTCGCAGATGAATGGCCCAAAAACATCTTTCCACGCACTGTATTACAGTAGAGGTGTACACACCAAGGTTCATCTATTATCAAGAGATGCTGTAATTTACCATGCAAAGTGGTGTACCCCGGGTTGACACAAGAGGTTTCGGGAACCAGGGGGAATTATCCCTTCCCTGGATTCCGCTATTTCCCAGCTTCCCCAAGAAGAGATATCGGACTCGAGTCGACATGCCTCGGCGAGTTTGTCTTGCCCGTTCGAACTGACCTCCCTCATAAATGAATAACTTATTACTTCACGGCAATTCCGGCCGCTGCCGCTATTATCACTCCAGAGATACAGTTCAAAAAACTACTCGAAACAGTGAAAGTCGCCTAGGTTATTTCTATGTGCTTAGAACCGTCTTACTGAGCTCATTTCAAGTGGTAGGGACGTTGCAGCTCTGGGCGCGGCCGTGTTTGATCAAAGCGGGGCGCGGGAATGTTTTGGTGCATTTGGTGCGTCATAGCGCACTCATGATCAAGCGCGCTGATCGTTGTCTAGATTTCTGACACTTGGTACTGCGGAATAAGTGCCGGCTCATGCCGCTACGACATTTCCTAAGTCTGGAAGCGCTGGAAGCCCCGATTATATTTTCGACTCAGCTGAACAGGTTCGATTCATCATTCCGGACTACTGAAAGACAACCCGGGGTACAAGTCGGCGGTACTGCCACTCTGACTTCCTCAGGCAAATATATCGGTGGTAAATCAAGTTACCGTCCCCTGATCCAGTGTAATAGTAAGGATATATAAGACGCCTGGCGAGCCTCAGCCTGAGTCTGTACCAAATTACTTACCCACTCAATTTTAACAGCTGCTTCTACTCTTGAAAAGATGTCCAGCTCGAGTCCTAACGCTCCCCCAAATTTTAACTATGCCAAAGCATTCGGCATTCGATCAGTGCCGGCCGCTGTTGTATTCGCTATTGCTTATGTCCCGCTCGCAGCATGGTTCATTAGCCGGTTTATAGCTAGAAAGAATATGGTCTATGCCACATTAATTCTCTTCTGCTCGAGTAAGTACCTCTCTCTCCTATTCTATGCTCTTACCTCAGACTAAAAATTTGAACGTTATATGGCAAAGTTCGTGTAACAGCCTTTTCTATTCGCGCTGCGCTGGCTGGAATGGAATCGGCCGGAGAAAATTTCAGGCTGTTTATTGCAGATGAAGTCTTAATTGGAGTCGGGTACTTTGGACTCTTGTACTCGGTATACCCTGGTGCTAGACATGTACGTAGTCGCTGTCTCAAGGAAATATTTGGTACAATTTCTGATGATTTCTAGTGACCTGGTGTCGAGGAACCCCGCACCTACGCATCCTTTACTCCTGCTCCTCCGCAATCGTCATCTCTTTCATCTGGCAATGATGCCTGCTGTCGCTCTCGGTATTGCTGCCTCGTCGATCAATAACGGCCAAACATCGACCACCACGTCGGCGATGCATACAATCAGCGTCATAATTTTTCTGGTGTTAACGGTTCTGCAAGCATATCAAACCGTGATTTTGGTTGGTAACCATTACGGCGGTAAGTTCCCAGACTATTGATTACATTTATTGTCGCTGGTAAAAATGTAAAGCTCAACGTGGATTGTTTGTCTCGTAGGCGCCGGCTCGCACCGTGAATACCAAAAGCGTTCAAACCAAGCATTCGGACGCAGACACTCTGCTTTGATTCTACTCCTTATTGCACTTTCTTTACTCGTCCGAGAGCTGTTCTCCATGGTCACCGTCTCGGACTCGCGGAAGCAAAATAATGAACGCTTTTGGTACCCACTCCTCGCTGTCCCAGAACTCGTAGCGGTCATTCTTTACAGTGCTCCGGGGCTTGTTCCAACCCGCGAGGAGCTCAAGGAACACCAACATATTGGCCCTGACCCTGACGAGCAGGTCCCCTTGGGAAACTATCGGGTGAATAACAATTTTAGGCGACCCCGGACCACCTCCTTTGGTCTTCCGACCGTTGGATAATTAGCGTTACCTTATTCAGTTAATACTAGGACCTCATCTAGGACGTGTATGATACAGATATTGCACGCTAATTAATCATATTTGAACAGATACGAGAGTAGTGATCATTGGTCATAGTGTATATTTTATTGGACGACATAGAAAAAGTGTAATATGATCAGAGCAACAAGACAACTTCTCGTTCGCTTCTTCGTCCGCCTCCGCCATGGGCTGCTCCCAGATAGAACTGTTTTTCGACCTGAATTCATTGAGAGCTTCAACGAGCGAGGTGGCTTCTGACTCTGTAGCTGCTTCCATTACTGTGGGACTCTGCTCAGTGATCTTGACAAACCCGGATAACTATGAGAACCTACAAGCGTCAAGGTAGTGAGGCATGCGCTGAATGAGGTCATGCGTATGGATGATAGCATTCTCCATCTCGGATTTCAGCTCACTCTATTCTATCCTATGTCCTCTGAAATTTATCCATATCTAATTCGTTTTCAGTTTCTCTCGGGCCCTACCTAGTTTCGTGTTTTTGTAAATCGTACTTATGTGTCGTTTGGGAGTTATTATAGAATGAACCGAATCAACCGATGAGGTGTTGGTTGCTGGATTGTGGCGAGATGGAAAGGTTGCTTGGTCTGGACTGCAGGCAGCCTCGTTGAGAGTAAGTATATATGTAGGAAGGAGAAAAACGAGCCATTGGCCAACGGTGGTCTTGATTGCAGTGCGTGGCCCGTCGAAAACTAGATACTAAAGGTCATGTGATGCGGGATGACAAACGCGACGCGGCGCGTCGCGAGGGAAGGGAAAATTCAGGGATGAATCGTGTGTAGTGACCGCGCGATATGGAATGGCGAGCGTACTGCCGACCGTCGGGAGAGAGCTGTGTACGACTTTTTGGGGTGCCACCCTCGTTGGATAGAATCGAATCCAATTGTCAGGTAATGTAACGCAAAATTTCGGTCTGACGAATTCAAAAATTCGTCAGACGTGTAACGCGTAACAGTAGGCGCTGGACTGATCGAAATCGAACAGTAGTCACTTCGCATAATCTTGGATTAATCACTCTGGCCTTCGAGATTTTTGGATGTGTCCCGTCAGCGAGCCATGAGCTTACATACTGTAAGTAAGTATAATGATGGCGTTCTTTTCTTAGTTTCAATGCAAGTGGGTGTGCTTATTTGGATCTGGGGGAAGATGGGATATGTACGTGCAATCCCAAATTCTTGGCGGCGACTCGGACTTGGCTGGCGGTTCGTCTTGGATTTACACATTTTTGAAAACACTCCTAATGGCTTTACTAAGTAGTAGATGGACGAGTCAATACCAGCGTGGCTCAAATGCTGCCTATCATGATTTGCAAACCGAACAGTGAGGCGAGGGTTGGAGAGGAAATGACTACAGCCTACTTCGCTGCCATTACTCCCTTTTTAGATCGAGATCTACGTGATACCTTTGGGGTCGTTCATCTTTCTAGCAGGGAATGGAACGCGGGATAAGTTACATGATCAGTTAGTTACGATTGAAATGTAGGGGTTAACAAGGATGAAAGGTGAATTGGATTCGAAGGAGACGAAAGTAGGGTATTGGCCACACGAAAGGCAGTCCTAGTGCATATGACCTGCTAATTACGAGGCTAGCTACTGTGCTAATGCTCTTAGCGTGAAGCGCTGGTTCCTCGAGAAGAGGAGGTACCGAAGGATCGCCTACTGCCTAAAATTACTCGCCGGCGGCTAGTGCGACGCCGGATGTCCAGGGGGGACGTTCTTAGTCCAGTCAGGATCTTGTTGTAGTGGGTTGGATCAGGACAGGATTGTCAGGTATTAATATCAACGCGCTAGTAAAAGAAACGGAAATCCCGACGGGATGGAGATATATCACGATCATATTCATGGAGGATTTCGAACTATATCTGAACTTGGAGGTAGATGGATTACGCCTTTGAGTAAAGTTGAAAGATGGATCAGAAGATGTCTGGGAATAGCAATCAAGTCACCGCGGCGGTGACAGTGCGACCACGAAGAAAGGATTCTTGGACGCTCGTCTGTGATGAAAGCTTCGAAGAATCAGCCCGTTTGAGAGGAATGACAATGACGCGTGGGCGTTGTCCTTATTTGAGATCGCATTCTTACATTGGTCTGGTAAGCCATCGTCGAATCTGCTCGATAATCACAGCTCAAGCGTGAGACGAAGCCCCATAATAAATACCCACTGAAAAGCTGTTCCCAGAATTTACGGATGGAACGGTTCATCAGAAATGCATGTTCGATGCTCATATTCATCGCAGATATTCATAGAGCAATTGTGCACGACATCGAGGCTAAAATTTGCTGAAATGTGTTGGACGCATCAAGTCCTATTATAGTACGCCAACGCAAAATTGGTCTACGTGCAGAATGCACCCTGTAAGTTATCTTTTTGCAATGGGCCTGGGAAACGCACGCGACAGCGAGCTAGCGATCATGCCAGTGTCAGTCCCCGAGCATTCCCCGAGCATGGACGTGCTATTGAGACTTCCATTATGGAAATAGGAGGTCGGATTGCCGTTTGAAGACACGAAGAACGCGATGACAGAGACTAGCGGCACGGAGGAAAGCCAGACACGAAACTAGACAAAGATCAAAAGACGAGCTACTACTAACTTACACCATCACCCACGCTACTCTAAATTCATCCTGGACTCTCCGAGCAGAGAACAGATTCCCGCTCGCATCCCAGAAAATCTAGGAGAAAGGATTTAAGCAGACTTCAAGGAATCCGACTGATCTGACGGGAAAAGAGTTCATCAAGTTCTGGCATCTTCGGTCCTTCAACATCCTGATTCCTATGTAGGAGCTGCGTTTGATTCTGACACTGGTCTTGAGCCCTGTCGGTATGTCTACCTGTTTATGTGTCTGTGTTCTGCATTGTGCGCCGCATGATCGACGTATTGGCGGTGGCAAGAAGAGTTTAGATAGACCCTGACACTGGACAGACGGGCGGATGGCATATTTATAGGCATATGCCAGTATGCCACGGCTTGCCAGCCACTGATGAGGTGTGTGAGCAGAAAGTTCCGTTGAATGTCGAACGTCTCCGAGCCCGAAGGGCGATTTTATTAATAAGTATAGCACAAGTGCACACTGATATGAAGCAGAAAACAAAACAAATCGCTTCCTTCGGATTGTCTGTGCATAAATAGTGTCCCCGGATGACAGAGAGACGAGGAAAGAAAGATGATCCTCTGGCGATGTGTGTTCTGCACTCACCGTAACCCAGCGACTTCTCTCCGACGTTTTCCCGCTATGACCATTAGTCCAGCTGTTTGAGACCATGAGGGCTTTAACTTAACAGGGGGCAGAAACTGAACACCCCGGAAGGTCATGGTATTTTTGCGTAAACTGTACACCCGCTCCCAGGAAAACCAGACGTCCATGGAGGGCATCCAAGTGCAGGTTCTGCACGACTCTGCGTAATCCGCGATGGTTAGTAAACATCATATACCCACCGTAAGCATTACGGATGGCGGATAAGTATCAAACTATCCAGCATCAGATCGTTCTTGCAGAATTTCTCGTATCAGCCTGAAGCACTTACAGGTAATAAAGCATACGTTTTTGAGAGGGCGAGGCAGTTCAACATTGTTCATGCTGCTCTTGATCTTAACTTGAACTTTACGAAATAGTTGGCGCATATACTCAGACCGTGTACACAACGACATGTTTCAACGTCGAGAAGCTCGGAAGGAAATGAAGAAAAGGTCAAGTCGGAACAGGCGCCCGTCCCTTTCGCTCGGGTCCCTCGAACTTCTTTCAGCGATCACATCCACCCCGGTACCTGACAAGCCTGATGAGTCTGCAATAATGACTGATAATAAGCTGAGCGGGGTAAATCACTGGTAAATCGTACATAAGGTCCTCTAACCTCGAGGCCCTGCTTATAATAGCTATTTTAATTATGCATGCGTGCCTCGGGCTGCATAGCACAGTGCCTGGACCGGAGCGAGGTGGTTGCGTAGAGCTTCGCCGCAGGCTAGAATAGGCTAGAATCGAGCTTGGCTTTATCCTTCTCTGCCGGGGACGCGCTTGCATGAAAAAAATAGTTAAGAATGGATTATTATGCACCCGGTACAAGGATCCATATGACACAGTATGACACGCGCTGACCCGCATTAACGTCTGTTTATTCTCCCTAGAAGGCCACTTACCTCCGCTATGCATCACACACGTTATCCACGTTTTTCACGTCGGTCCCGCTACTCGATATTCGCTGGCACCGCTAGGTAGTAGGTTTTCGAGTGCCAAGGTCACAGAGGATGTTACCTCTTCTCCCGTGGTTCAGATATTCCGACCTAAATGAGTCATCCAGAGCTTGATTAACCTTTCACGGATGGCCCGCTGAGCGACGAAAACAACGCAACCCCACTCCGGAAAGTTCTTGATGGGGTATATACTACGCGAGTGCTTATTTATCCTAATGCGTACCTGTAAATCATGTCCATACGCGGAGGCGGAGGGAAAAGCGATGTCTTATCAACGTCAACTCTGATCAACTGCTCTCATGACCCCGCCAAGGTGAGGATTACTTGCCATGAAATCATTACGGAATCCTGTGAATCCAATGAGATCCTGCCGGTAAATAATCTCGTCCGAGCTTATCAAAGCATGGTCAGCATCAAGATGTATCATGTGGTATGAATTGAGCAGAATTTTTGCCAAAGCGGGCTGGTCGTACTTCAAAATTATGATTCCAGATGACTCCTCACTTAACACTGAGGACGATCAACGTTATCAGCGCCTCCGATGGGCGCGAGGTAGAGTCTCGGTGGGATATTTTCAAGGTCAGTCAGCCGGGGGTCCAACTTTCGGAAAGGTCTGCTCGATGTTGTGCTGCGTGCAAGCTTGGATAGCTGTGTTCAAGTTCCGAATTATGCCAGCGAACGATTATGACAGGAGACATCATTTTTATGTGTCGAGCAAAACCGAGGCGACGCGGGAAGAAAGTCAAAGTTAACATCTGGGTACGAGTAAATACAGGACGTGAAAATGTGCTATAAAATGGGAGGGCTGGCAGAGAAAGTTGATAACATGGATGAAAGGGTCATTTGAATAAAACTTTTTTAACTGCATAACTGAACGAATTAAGCTCGTGGAGATCCCCTCCAATCGAACAATTTGACCTCCAGACTCGTAAATCGTTGAAAGACTTCGGGGTTGGGATAGTCTTCAGAATGCCAATAAATATTGACGCGTTTGATTGGTTTTAAGGCGTGCGCCGTTCGGCTGTCAAGCCATGCTTCCAGGTCATTCAAGTCGGCATTGGTTCCCGATATTGAGAGGGATTCCAGAGCGGGAAGCGTTTTGTTGGACTCGGTGCTCGATTGATCGTTGGCAGATAATCGACGAAGAAGGCTGAGAGTGATCCAATCCGTGGTTAGATGTACCGCAGATGTCATGCTCGAAAGGATTCGAGTAATGGTAACGTCGGCGGAAGGGATGCCATCCACAACTTCCTTGCCCAGCATTAGGCGCATATTTGATACGTTGTGAAAGTAGGATGGCGAAGCTGCGAAGTGGTTGAAGCAAGGCGTCCAGAGATTGCTCTGGAACGGACCGCGAAGAAGGAGTTGATGCCCATTACTTCTGATTCTCAATGCAGAGTCATAGACTTCTATCCACCCCAGGTCATCCTTCCCTCCTTCTCCACCATTCAAAGGAAAGGCAGTGAGAGCGCGAACTATCGAGCCAATGTCGGAGGGGGACAGGGCGTCCCAGTAATCAATAACCACCTGCATAGAACATCCCGGTGCTGGCGTGATGTAGTTCACCAAGTCGATAGACTCCGGGTTGTGGCCAGTGGCATTGACCTCCAGGTACTTTAAGCGAGGCAATACCATATTTGACATACGCGCTCTGGCGTCTGGATTCGCTGTGTGGAGCTCGAGCAAGGTTAACTCGAGGTATTCGAGGGATATGATGTTGCGCAGCTCATCCAAAAGATTTGGAATGAGGCACGCAGTGAGGGTGGCTCGTAGCTCACGGAGGTGCGGTAACCACGTCGCCTGGTATGGAAATTGGAAGGTCGGTCCTATCAGATATCGACGCAGGCGTGGAGCATGGCCTCCAAAGTCGGCTTTCCATGTTGCTCGGGAGACTATTGGCGTGAATAATGTGGGGATGGAGGAATCTTCGTCACGCAAGCACAGATAGTGCTCTCGGATTTCGACGTCTTCTAGATGAAGATGTGGCGATTGTAGAAGGGATATATCAAATATTTGGTCGACCACGGATTGAATAGGAAGAACGATCCTAAGCAATTTCGTTCTTTGCCAATTGTTCCTAATGAAGGTTGCGAGAAATAATTCTTCTTCTCTATCGAAGTAGGAGCGGCTGCCACCTAATCGAGTGATATATGCCGGCGACTCCCCTGATCGACGTATGACTTCGTCCCTCCAGGCGGGCTTGCCCATGAGGAGATCAAAATTGAGCGACTTTCCCCACAGGGACGGCGAGGAGAGCAATAAACCGCGCCAGGGTGTGCATACTTGTGATCCATGGTGGAGAATTGAGAGGCGGATCTCTTCGTGCTCTTCTATGAGGATTTCAAAGATCTTGTAGAGAATATCGAGCTGCGTGTAGAGAGCACCTGTGCTTGAGCGTATTTCGTTGTTCTGGTCGATATGCATTAGATGGCAAAGGAAAGCAGAACGTCAAGACTCTCATTTCAACCAAATATCTCGGTGATGTCGGCGAGCAACCCGGTTGTTGCTACATTGATTGCCGAATCCGCTGATTGTGCCGCTCGTGCTGGTGCACGCGTCACAGTTGTTTGGCGCGGTGAAGGAGTGATCGGTGAGCTCGATCATGTACAAAACTATCCCAATATTCAAAGCCGTTCAAGAGTCCAACGTTAAGCAGTGGTCGAGTACAGAGCTGGAATCAATAGGACATAGTATGGGGAAACGAGGATCATATTGCCTCATTTACTTAGGTTGCTGTTTACTCGAGTAGTAATAGAAGTCTTGTATAATATTTTCACCGCCATTAATCCAGGATTCGATTTTCGGATGACACGGTTGCAAATTATGCTAGCGAATGTTCAAGTTGACAGGAGGCGCAATCTGATAAGCCGTCTCATCGTAGAGGAATAAAATACTACGGTAAGATGATTGAGCAATCCCTGGGGAAGAATGACCACGACGACTTTGAGTTACGAATCCACAATGGGAATAAAGACCGCACTCGGATACACGCCAAAGAGATGTGCTACGGAAGTAGATATCATCTTGCACGGTCCAGTAATGGGCAGATAGCAACACAGTCTAAGCTACCTGAAACATTTACTTATTTCTTTTTAAATAACTTGAACTTTAACCTCCAGATCCGTAAGTCGCTGCAGGGATTGGAGGTCGGGATATTCTTCAGAATTCCGATGTATCCTGACGTGTTTGATTGGGTGCAGGAAGTTGTGCGCTGCTCGATAATGAAGCAGCGCCTCTAGGTCATTCAAGTAAGCGTCGTGTCTCCAATCAGTAGGCCAAATCGAGAGGGATTCTAGGACAGGAAGCACTTTGTTAGACTCCGGATTGGATCCATCATTGACGGATAATCGACGAAGAAGACCGAGGGTGATCCAGTCTGTTGATAAATGTACCGCCGATGTCATGTTCGAAAGAATTCGAGTAAAGGTGGTGTCCGTTTCAGGGATGGATGCTACAACTTGCAGTCCCAGATTCAGACAAACATTGGCTACGTCATGGAAGTAGGAGGACGAGGCTGCAAAGTGCTGGAAACAAGGCATCCAAAGATTACCCTCGAAGGGTCCCCGGAGAAGGAGTTGATACCTAGGACTCTTTCTGATCCTCATTGCTGAGTTATAGACTTCTATCCTCCCCATCCCACCCTTTCTTCCATCTGCATCGTCCAAAGGGAATGCAGTGAGTGCACGTACAATCGACTTGATGTCGGGGTCCGACAACGTGTCCCAAAAATCGAGAACCACCTGCTTACTGCATATCGGCGCCGGTTTAATGTAGTTCACCAAGTCTATAGACTCGGGGGTGTTGCCCGTTCCGAAAACTTCCAGGTACTTCAGCCCAGGAAGCACTGCAGTTGAAATACGGGCCCTTGCCTCTGGATGGGCGATGCGAACCTCGAGCAGATTCAATTCCAGGTGCTCGACGGATTTCATGTGACGGAGTGCATCCAAAACGCATGGAGTCGTCCAAGCGGTCAGGGTGATTTTTAGCTTGTGGAGCTGTCCAAACCAGGAAGAGTGGGAAGGAAACTGGAATGATCGCCCACTGATTAGATACTCGCGCAGGCAGGGGGCGTGTCCTCCAAAGTCGGCCCTCAATGCGGCACTCCCGACTGCCATGACCGCAGGGCTTATCACAAGTACTTGAGAGGTCTGGTTTTCATCAAGCATGCTAAAAAGATTCTCTTGAAATTCGAGGTGCTCTATATGAGGGTGCGGCGACTGTAGGAGAGATATGTCGAATAATTGGGTGATGATGGAGTCAATGGAGACACAAATTTTCAGGTACCTAATTCTTCGCCAGTTCTCCTTGACGAAGGTTCCCAGAAACGTTTCTTCATTCTTGTTGAAGTTGGGACGGCCAGGGGCTCCTACTCGAGTGACGTACGCAAATGCCTCCCCAGATCGACGTATAACTTCATCCCTCCAGGCCTCCTTGTGCATGAGTACATCGAAGTTGAGTGACTTCCCCCAAAAGGATGGCGTGGAGAGAAGAAAACTACGCCACGTTGTGCAGACTTGTGACGCGTGGCGAAGCATTATGAGGCGTAAGTTTTCGTCATTCTCTACGAGGATGTCAAAGATCGTCCAGAGGATATCAAGGTTTGTGGTGAGAATAGGCGTAGCTGAATTCAAGTTGTGATTAGACTGGTCGAGATTCATAATGCGGTAATGGGTGGGTAGAATGTTGGAAATGGGGTGGCCAGGTTCTACTTATACTGTATTACAGGCCCCGGTGAGCTCGGATACTCAACGAAATCGATTTATATTGAGACGCTCACCCGTCTCCCGGTATTGCTGTTTGGCGCCCATCTGCCAGTGTCAGTGATTCGATCGGGGAACTCGCAGTCTTAGCTGCCTAGCTATTTATTACTACTGGCCATTGGACTGGTTAATCAATTAAGTCAGCGCAGGAGGCGTACAAATAAAGCGTGTTAAAATCGTTCGGAAAAGCAAGGTTAACAATATGGCTGAAATTGATACGTAAAAGGAGCTTCTATGGCAGTAGCGTCCATATTCAACCAGGTTTTCTTTTATTTAAGGCAACGAGCAGAAAAAAAAGGGCAACAAAAGGTTCTGACTAATAGCCCAGCCTTGAACTGTATCCTCCGGCCCCACCGAGCAATTCAACCTCCATATCCGTGAATCGTTGAAAGCCGTAGAGGCTACGAGGACAGTCTTCATCGCAGTCCCAATAAATACGGACGTGTTTAATTGGAATAAGGTCGCGCGTTGCTCGGCAGTCAAGCCACACCTCTAAGTCATTGAGGTTGGCTTCGGGTCCCGTAATCTCGATGGACTCCAGAACAGGAAGTGCTTTCCTGGATCCGGTCTGGGGATCATTGTCAACGGATGATCGACGAATAAGCCTAAGAGTGATCCAATCCGTAGATAAATGCGACAGGGATGTCATGTTCGAAAGGAATTCAGTAAAGGTTATGTCGGTAGAAGGGATGCTATCCACAACTTGCTTGGCCAGGGCCAGTCGCACACTCCCTGCGTTGCAGAAGGAGGATGGCGAGGTCGCAAAGTGATGGAAGCAAGGTGTCCAAAGTTCTTTCTGGGATGGACCACGGAGAACCAACTGATGGCCAGTAGGACTTCTGATCCTCATTAAATGGCCAAGAATTTCTATCCAGCCCTGCTGGTCCCTTCTTCCTTCTCCAGCATTCCAAGGAAAGGCAGCGAATGCACGGACTATGGTATTAATGTCGGAGGACGACAGGGCGTTTCGGTACGCAATTGCTGCATACATACGACATCCCACCCGTGGTTTGATGTAGTTTAGCAAGTCAATAGACTCGGGTGTGTTGCCAGTTGAGTTGATATCCAGGTACGTTAGACAAGGCAGTCCAATATTTGGCATACGGGCTCTTGCATCCGGATCGGCTGTGCGAACGTCGGGCAAGCTTAAATCCAGGTGTTCGAGGTCCTTCATGTTGCGCAGCTCGTCCAACACACTTGGAATAGAGCAAGCAGTGATAGTGGCCTCCAGTGCGCGGAGCTGCGGTAGCCAGGAGGTATGGTATGGGAATTGGAATGATGTTCCTGTATTATACCGACGTAGCATTGGGGCATCGCCGCCAAAGTCTGCTCTCCATGTTCCTGGCTCGACGTCTGGGGTAAATGATCTCTCGGGCGATGAAGGTGCATCTCGCAAGCACAGATGGTGCTCACGGATGTCGAGCTCTTCTATATGTGCATGCGGTGATTGTAGAAGAGATATGTCGAATAGTTTGGTGACGACAGACTCTACTGGAAGAGTGATCCGGAGTAGCTTGACTCTTTGCCAATTATCCTTGATAAAGGATCCAAGAAACAATTCGTCTTTCTTGAGGAAGAAGCGTGGACCGCTATTGCCTATACGTGTGATATAGACAAACGATTTCCCCGATCGACGTATGACTTCGTCCCTCCAAGCAGGCTTTGACATAAGGATATCAAAATCGAGGGACTTTCCCCATAGGGATGGCGAGGAGAGCAATAGATCCCGCCAGGGCATGCAGACTTGTGATCCATGACGGAGAGTTGCGAGGCCGGTGTGGCGACGACCGTCACCTTCTATGAGGATTTGAAAGATTTCATAAAGAATATCTGGCTGTGTGTAAAGAACGCGTGTGGCTAAGCGTAACTCGCTGTTCTGGTCGATATCCATGAGACAAGCAAAGGAAAGGCAGGACGATGGACGCAGCACCTCATGGCAACTAAAATATATCTCGGTCCATTAGAGGGCTGAATTGATTGCCGAAGTTTGCCGATTTCAGCCTCCTGTGATCTCTAGCTGGTGAATACTTTCTCTTCGAAGTCGAAGCCTGCTCTAGTCCTGCGCTGGTTTCTGGATTGCCATACACCTTTACGCCCCAGGTATGCAAAAATATCCTGCCCATCATTAGCATTCAATGACGACTGATACCAACCTGACTCTGATCGGCAGATCGGCACAAGAACATACTTTGTCGGTAACTGCGAAATAAATTCCAAGAGGCATGGAGGTTTTTAGGTGAAGGTATCTGTCACTGAACTGCTACCAATACTCTAGCTTCTAAATTTACCGAGATTGTACCTTGACGCTTCGTAAGCTGGTCTTCTGCAGTGGTGTGTGAAAACATTTCGTATAATTCATCTGAACTCCGCTTAAACTACCCCACAAATCGCTAACGGAGTTAGTTGTTCCCCGTGCGCCATTCTCGCTATATTTGAGCAGGACGCAGGCTTTAGAGATTACCTTGCCACGTCTCCTCATACCTCTACTTCCTATCGATGCTTCTCACTCTCCTGAGCCCTTCCATCCTCTCGAAGGAAACCTCTCCAACGAAGCTATGTGCAACAAATTCTCATTCACCTAAATCCTTGGTCGCATCGGGACACGACGCTTACTCGAACGCGTCACCACCCCTTCTTCCACCCGAGCTTATCGAGACCATCATCGACGAAGTTGGAAGCCAAGGAGACACGCAAACATTGCGATCGTGTAGCTTAGTCGCGTCCACCTTCGTCTTTCGCGCACAATCCCACATCTTCAAAACAGTGGATTTGGATAAAGCACAACCAAGGAAGAAATATCACGAGCGATTCCATTGGCTTTTGGTCAGAAACCCTTACCTAGGAATGCATGTTAGGCATCTCAGGATAGGTGACGATCCTGAAGATGATTATGGCTCGCGGGATTGGGGCAGATTCGACATGGCAGGGAGGTCATGGATACGGCAAAGCAAGACCATTCGGCACACCCTTGGCTCATTACCGCGCCTGCAAAGCTTCTCCTTGACCTTCAACTCGGAGTGGACCAACTGGGAGACTGAAATACCCGCATCTACCAGGCAGGCATTCGAACAAGTATTCTCGTTGAGCACTTTACGCTCGGTCTCGCTGGAATTTGTCACCGGGTTTCCCGTGAACCTTTTGAAGGGTCTCGTCGCGAAACTATCATTTGTAGGATTGTCTTGCGTGGAGACAGGGAATGGAAGCTCCTCACAGCTGCCGACATCCGCCAACGCTTCACCGAAGTCCCTGTACCTGCGAGGAACGTCGCCCGATACCATCCAAGCGGTCTCCCAGGCTCTCGTTGCATCTTCCTCGGCGAGTCCGTTGAGGAAATTAGCCATCACGCCTACATTTGAGCGTGGATTTGGAAATGCGATTGCCCAATTAATACGGGAGGTAGGAGTTGATCTCGAAGAATTTCAATGGCTTCCATCTATCCATTTTCGTGAGTACAGTATCGTGTTCGATTTTCCATTGATCTTAAAATGTCTTCCAAACTCAGGTTCTTCCGTTGGTTCCATCGATATCAGCTTCCCGCAAGGACTCCGATACCTCAAATTCACTGTTAGCTACCGCAAAGCTCATGGACATGGACCATTCCCTGAAGTCATTCGCCTCCTGAGCCAACTGTACCAGGCACAGCGAGCAGACACCTCTCGTCCGGATCATCTCGAGCGGATCACGATCGAGTGCCATTGTCTTCGTAGCATGGAGGCCAAAACTCTCAAAGCGGAATGGCAAGCTATCGACAAAATTCTAGGAAGGCCAGGAGTATTCAAGGCGTTGAAAGAGCTAAAGATCGAGCTGCCAACTAGCACGAGCTCGACGGAACTCATCCACGAGTTTATGATGGCATTTCAGGATGCCTTGCCGATGACGCAGGAGAAGGGTGTTATGGTGTCGGTCAAGTCGAGGACGGTAGTTGATGAGAGGTTTGTGGTGGACAGTGGATATAGTTTCACAGCCTTACAATGATTGCGATTGTAATTAATTGCAATTGGACTTAATCATGTAAAAGATAATATGACTACGTTAGTGAATAAAAATTGTTGGACCACCAACGACAAATCAGAATAGATCTTCCAAATGTCATTATTAGAAAGCTGAGTTCTAGCGCGAAGTTCTCAGACAATCGAGTCTATCTACCTAATCAAAGGAGAAGAATACGTGAAGTTGGGAGACATGGAACCAGGATGATCTTTCGCAATGTTCGGTGCAAAACCGGCAGGGTACGAATTTAAGGAAGGTATGATTGGACTTAAAGGCACGAAGCCAGGGGGAAGATTGTTGTCCGGAAGAACCATGTTTATACGTTCCGGTCCCGCTTGATTATGGATGTTAGTCGCAGGAGGAAGAGGTCGATTGGCGCTATCTGGTGTCAGGAGAATGGGATCGAGCACGGTGCCTTGAGAGAATCTTGACGATGCGTGCGTGGACTACGGAGGGAAAAAAAAGGGCAATTTAATAATCGAAAAAAAATCAACAAAAATATTTTTTTCATACCGGAGTTACCACTTCAATTCCAGGTACAGTCGTATTGGATGTCGTTCTGGACGCGTGCGGAGGCGTCGTGACGCTAAGGCCTCCAGAGGGTGAAGGAACCACGTTCGCTTTGGTGTCGGCGAAAACATCCCCAAGAGGAGCTGGTAAGACAATTTCCCTAGGCCTTCTTGGAGGCCGAGGCTTGGGTCTTTCATTTGAAGAGGCGGCTTTCGACATTGCCGAATCAGGTCGCTATACACCACCAGAAATTAGATGGACTTTCCAAGGCTACAATTTCCTATCAATTGAACTCACATCAAACACCCCTGTTCTCGAGCCGTTGGACTCGGGTGACAGAGGCCTGAAATACTCCTGATTCGCTTGCCTCCACTCCTCTGCGATTTTCTCCGTTGGAGGCTGTTGTTGGTCCCTTAACCGTTGCCGGTTATTCAAGTACCGTATCGTTGGACTCTCCGCCTGGTAGGACGGTTCATAGCTCCGGCCCTTTCCATTATTTTTAGGAATGGCGATGGATTCACGAGGAGGACTGAGAATATCTAACTGCGAGATGTGAGTTGAACCGCGGGATACGTTAGACGTTGCTCTAGAAGGCATCACCCCTGCTGCGCGAGCGTTGTTGTCGTTCACATTGTAAGCCGGCGGTGGGTCTGAGCTTGGAGTAGGAGCGATAGGGGCAGGCGCGGGATGAGATCGACTTTCTGAGCGTTTTCGACTGCCCTCAGTCGGCGCGATAGAGGTTGGACGACCATATTTCGCAGTAGCCATCGCCTGACTATCCGATCTCTTCCTCCCACCTTCTGCAAATCCTCTAACGTCTCCATCTGGCACAGTGGAAGTAGGCCTGATGTCGCTCGTAGGTGACACCATCCTGCTCAGCTCATGGGGTGGAGGAAGGCTGATCATCGAATTGGCGTCCATGACTGGGATATAATTGTCTGGAGGTAAAGGAACGCGTTCCTGGAACATGCTCGGGCTGCGATTCCATACTGAAGTAGGCCGAATAGGTTCGTTTGAGTCAAGATTGCGTTCCAATTCGTGAAACTGCAATGGCTGGACCTCGATACTTTCCGGGTGGGAGCGGGTATTCCCGTTGCGATAAGAAGGGTGAGGTTTAGAATGAATATTGGATTCGTGCATATGTGGCATGGTGGGAGTCTGGTGGGCGGGCATCGCAGGTGCAGGTTGAGGTTGGGTGGAAGGAACGTCAGCGGGTACCGGTGTGGTAATAGTAGGGCGAGGTAGTAGGCTCGTGTACAGTCCTACGTCGGGAGGTGGACTATCAGGGGATCTCCGGCGAGTAGGAGGCGATTCGCGGCGACGATTCGTGATAGTTGCGGATGAACTTGCACGCGGTCGTTGCTGAGAGGGCTTCGGGGGTTCCTGATGTGTAGGATGTACATTTGTCGATCTCGATTCAGTCCTTTATATGCACGAAGTTAGTTCATTCATAGTGAAAGAGGTTTTCCTTGACAAAAGATTGGTGCATACCTGCCCGGTGGTTGCGCTTGTGGTAACGAGGAGCCCGACGACCCAGAAATAACCGAAGCGTCTTCGCTTGGATACACATATCGTGATACATCAGACGCCCTCCTCCTCTTTTGTCCCGTCTCCTTCCTTCCGCTCTTCGTAAAATACCTTTCTCCGCCAATCGATCCTTCTGGACTCGGCCCCATATCGAGGTCAATACCATCTCCGGCTAGAGAAGCAGCAAACATCGCCCTTCCCTGCCTTAGGCCTTCTTCAAAGCCTGCGTTCCTAGCCTCGTCCCTAGCGCGCTCAACAGCCAGCTCCTCGTGCAATTTGTGCATCCTACTCCTTGCCCGTGCAGCCTCTTCTTCGGCATTCGCTCGTTCACGTTCGACCCTATCGACGATCTCCTGCGCTCTGAATATTTCTACACATAACACGTCACGTCGGTGGAGATTGGCGAAAAGGTTGTAGCGTACCCACCTTTCTGTGCAACGTCTAATTGAAGTTTATACAAACCTAACTCCTCCTGCACTTTCATTAAATCTCTTTCAAGCCTCGACTTCGCCTCATGTGTCTTCTTGAACATAGCAAGCAGCTCCGCCGCGTGTCTTTCAGCTTGGTTCGCACGCGCCGTTTCCTGAGAGAGACGTGCGGTTGTGGTTAGAAGGAGATTAGAGATGGCTTCAGATGTGCTGCTCGATGAGTGATGACTGCGACCATGGGAGTGAGATCGACTGTGTTTGGTTCGATGAGGGTGAGAGTCGGTAGGTGAGGTGGAATTGGTCGAATCTTTGCTGTCTTTCCGATGAGCGCTGCGTTCGAGTTTGATCCTTTCTCGTTCGCGTTTGAGTTCTTCAATGATTTGATAGTTGGTTTGCAAGGGGTCCGAGGGCTGCGTATTAAACCCCTTTGAGGACGACGAAGAGGAAGAGTGTTTCGAATACGTGGGTTGAGATGGTGGGTTTGGATGTTCATATTTCGAATATCGTCCGTCGAACAGCATGCTATTCAAATCTGGCATATCTTCCAATGGAGGTGTCACCACTGTGTGTAATGCTGGGACGGGCTGTCCGAGCGACGAATACGTATTATCCGTTTGGACGTTGGGTGGTAATTTCGGAAGGGGAGGATAAAGAGGTAAAGGAGGCGCAGTTGATGGTGGTGTCAGCGTGTTATCCGTCCGGTCTCGATCGCTTGTGAAGGTCAACTTCGATTTCGAAGATGAACTGGAAGTCTTTGAGCCGCTTGATGATGATGACCTTCCGTTCCTGCTTGTAATACCATGTTCCACCAGCTCTTCTAGTATCTTGGCTGCTGGACGAGTGGGGGTGTGATAGACTGGTCTGATGTGGAGCAAAGGAACAAGAAAGGTTTAGTGCGTTTCCATTCATTTCATTGACAATAAGGAGGAAGTGACGTGTACGTACTTGGGCTGTCGATTACCTTCGGGATCCAGTAAAGTAGTCATCGTCCTGCTGGAGGGCAACGAGTGGTACAACGATGAAATTGGCGAAACTTAAGAAGTGAGATGGTAGTGCCTGGGTTGTCGAGTCAAATGGCAACCCAATGGATCGTGGACGTCGAGGAGTCAGAAAGGCTGCTGGCAGCATACGGAATAACGAGTGTTTAGATGGCAGCTTGTTCCTCGTGGCTAGTTCATTCCAAGGCGATAGATGGTAAGGTCGATATATCTGATGTTAGTCCCAAGTTGAACCGAAGATGGAATGGGTCCCGGAATAGAACGAGCAAATTGACGAGAAGGAGACGGAGACAATTAGCAGTGAAAACAAAGACTAGATTTTTGGCGATACCTAGTACTTATGGTCTGATTGCAGGCCTGAGCACCATACTAGTTTGCCCACAACATATGTAAGGAAAGAAAGAATAAACCGTACTTAGATTAGAACGTCCGTGGAGGCGGATGGGACAGGCACGTTTCGTCATATCCATTACCGCATCTTTTCGTACACGTGTTATAAGCATGTTCTATTCTCGACTCTAATGCGCGTTTGCAACGTGTGTGTAACTGCACTGTGGGGTATTCAGTTGGGCACCGTGTCTGGTAGAAACACACTCACAAAGGACGAATGTACGACTGCATATGACCCTAGAACCTTGAGTCACAATTCAGAAAGATAAATTTGAAGCTCACAAAGCGACCGCACGGCGGTGGTTTTAAAGTGATTGATGTGAAGTCTTAGCAAGTATCTCGAGCCTTAAAGACTTTCGGTTGCGAGCTTGTTAGCCAGTGGTCAGAAGAATATCATATGTTCGGGGAGAAGCAGTGAGAGGAGTAAGACGAGAGCTTGAGATTGGGCGAATCGTTGCCTATACAAATTTGGGTAAATACGTAAGCAAAGGTTCAGTCGGTACCGGCAGTAAGAATGCCGAGAGCCGCTGCCGAGCTCCATGTCGGCACTGGTCAAGCGCTGGGGTCAGAAGTCTTGGACAACACGAATCGGACGCGAAGTCAGACCATCCAATTTTCATTGAGCTGACGGCAGTTTCTGAGCGTGCCAAATTTTGTGCCAGAGGTACGCTATATTCTAACCTATTTCAGTGTAAGTTGCAAGCTAATTTTCAAGCAGAACCGATTCTTGATCGTGTACGGGCGCTTACCGTTTCTGAATATGTTTTAAACCTGACGAGACGTCAGAGAGTCCTTTGAAAATACGCAAGTATTTGCTACTTCTGATGATCCTCGAGCATAAGCCACTCAGAGTTAGAGGAATGACAGGCACCCTAAGGATGATTTTAGAAGTGTGCCGCAGACTTGGTAGGATGGATGAATGATAAGGTATCCCTTCAACGTGTGGTAAGGTCGAGCCCTAGTAGACTTATCCCTCGAATTGGCCAGCTATAGGTAGCTATGCGTCTAATTTACTAAGTTAGAGACAAGTATCAAGCACATGTCTCATCAAGACCGTGATTGTACTACTGATCAGTATACTGGAACAGGGTGGTGAAAGCTTGCACGCAACCGGGATATGCCACATAAAGAAAGAGGCAGCAGGCACCTTGTATAGGTCATGTACGTTGTATACAGGTCCAACATGTAATTATGAAGAATTAGAAGAAGCATCTCAATCGGGGTCTCCTAATGCAATATCTCCAGTGGAGAAGGGTGCTTCTCCGTATTCAAAGGTCCAGACGGGGGGCCCAGGAAGACTGTAGTATACCGGTACAGTAGCTACGCTGTGCAGGTTATGGTATCAGCCTATGGCAACGCAGCTATGGCTGGTTACAGGAGTTGCGCTCCTTGCCTCCGGTTCCGACGGGTCAGAAATGGCGGCGGAAAGAAGAGTCGCGAGAGGCGTGCTGACGATTACTGTGGTGCCAAAAGATGGCTGCCTCCAGATGTGGAATACAATGGATGGTCTGGAGCGATTATGAACTTAGGTAGTGATTGTTTGTCGAGGTGGGATGGTAGGAGGGTATGAAAGGGGGATATGCCTGCTGGATGGGATGATGTAGTGGGATTGCACAGAGCTAAAAGGTGGGATTGTATCCCTCATTGTGAGTCGGAGTAGTATCTTTCGGACGTTGCCGTCTCTGCCGTCTACTAGATTCCTGAAATTATTGTCGTTTAATGCCACATTTTAATGTGTGTCCTGACCTCGAACCACAACCACCACAAAAAAAGCGACGACTACAGCTGCAGGGACATACGACACCTCAGCAGCTCTGCTACCAGACGCAGCGATTGGCTGCTATCGCCTTTTATATATCTCTTTTCTTCAATTTCTCACCTCCATGATTCGCGCGAAGCAAGGCCAAAGCCTGAGAATTTGTACTGTCAGGTAGAGAAATCTCTCGTAGAACGCGTCGGTGGAGGGATTTCGACACTGTCAAATTTACTATCAGTAACACAAGATACTGAAATCTTCAAGTTAAGGTGATAGTATTCAAGTTTGACTCAAGTACTAGTGCTTTATAGTTAGTGTGGAAATAACTATTTCAGGCTGAGAACGCGCACCTCGAACTTTGGTGAGGGGGTGGCTTCAAACACCGATATCGGCAACTCAGTGGCAGCATCACGGCACCGTAATTGCCGTCTTCGTGCCGTGAAGAGCAAAAGGGTGGGATGGCATCGCTAAAGGGTGGGATTGCAATCACACCCCACCCAATAGGCCATCCCTCGTATGAAAGCTGTATGGCGGGAGGAGGTGTTGATGCGTTGATGAGTTGATGAACTGGAGAACCGCATTTCTTTCAGCGTTCTATTGAGTTGAAGACTTCATTTGCATAGAAGACTGTAATTATTTCAAGTGCTGCAGGACATCTTCGGAATGCGAACCATCGAAGGGTTTCGAGTTAACCTCAGAAAATGCGTGGGAACCATTTATGTATGCCTCTGCTCTGAAGCGTGCGCACTGTCTGTATGATCCAGTCTTCTCGAACAGTGTTCTACTACATAGAAGGTGTACCAAATATGAGGGTATTGAATCATCCCTTGTATTCGATTGAATTCTTGCTTGTGGATGACATAAAACTGGAATGGTTGTTGTGGAGAGCAGGCGGATTTGTTGAAAGGATTTATGGGCGCTTACCATTTTACACGCTTGGGTAAGGCACACCGTTCCGCAAGGTCCAATTGAAGTGAAAGGTAAGACGGGCTGTCTCGAATGAGATGCATAACTTGGCCTTTTCACTTTTCATTCAACTCAGGCGGGTAGGTCGAATGTGGTGTAGTCGCGACATCGAGAAACTTGCTGAAGTAGGCCGCACAGGGCCCCAGATGCATTAACTGAGTCGTTTTTGCTGTAGAATGGAGTCAATACATCCACTATATCCGACGGCTTGAACCCTCAACTTGAAGACTTGAATACACCTTGAATACACCTATTTACAACCAGCTCACATCTGTCTGGATGCCCACCTCGCAGAAAGACTAGCAGGCGGCTCAAACGCTGGGCCTATATCCAGTAAATTTGAATGCTATTAAAGGCTGTAGAAAATTGTATAAATTACAGTCCTTCCTGAAGGTAGTTTTTAAGCTTCAAAGTCTTCCCTCCATACCCCCTCGATACAGCTAACGAGCTGTATATTTGATTATCGAGAGGTATGTATCACTTGCTTAAGCTGACCGTGCAGTCTGTACTAATTTGTCCGATGAAGGTAGAAACACTTCCCATAAATGCATCTTGGTTTAGCGCTTGTCCTGGCCCTCGGCTGCAATATCGCATCCGTCGCGTCCTCTCAGGACGTGGAGGACTCTGACGGGAGCTCTTTCAGTGGTATATACTCGAACAGGACTACGGAAACAATCCGGATTCAAGACGAGTACTACGGCATTCGACATGTAAACTACTGGGTAACGAGCGATAACCACGCCATTATCGATGGAGACGTTGTCTACCCTGGTACACTAGAAGACCTGCTCGCAAAGCAATACACAGGACCGGATTTTGACGAAGACGAAGACGAAGGAGAAGAGTCCCAGTCCTCGGATAACTCGACGTCCTCAATCGGACGACGGTCTCTCTCCGTATTCCGTGGCTTCGATACATGGCCTCGCTCCACTGTGGTCTATAGGTTCAGCAACTACGCTGCTCAGAGGCAAGTTGGACGCTACGTGAACGACGCAATTAGCGGGTGGCGTCGTCGCGCTCCTTACCTTCGCTTCCGCCGCGTCAGGAATGGTGGCGGAACCATGAGGGGCGTGCTCACAATCTCGTTTCTCCCAAACGATGGATGCTATGCAAGCATTGGATATAATGGAGGATCTGGAACGGTCATGAACCTTGGAAATGGATGTTACTCCGCTGAGGCCTTGCATGAGTTCGGGCACGCGCTAGGCGAGTACCAATGAGCCCCCTTATTACACAATGTTTCCTAACTAGCTTCCTACACACCTTTTACAGGATTGGAGCACGAACATAAGCGTCCAGACCGCGAGCGCTACGTACACTTCGCCTGCCAAAACCTCGATCCGCAGTGCCGGAACATGCCTCGGTACTCTAATTGCTGTAGCCGTTCCGTCCCAAGCGGATGTTGTGGGCAGAGGCACAACTTCGACATAGTACGCAGTGGGCGGGACTGGTCTGGCCCATACGACGTTCATTCGGTCATGCAGTACGTGCAGGGTGCGTTCGCCCTTCCAGGTAGGAGGACACTGATTCCAGCGAGATGGGGGATCTCGATCCCGACGACCAACCCAAGTACTTTGTCCTATTGGGATGTCAAGAGGATATGCAAATTGTACGCAGGCAGGGGGAGGAGGTGTTGATTCGATATTTTTGCCAGACAATGTATTGCACCTTTCGTTGGAATGTGCCATCTTATTCGTTGGCTTGAAGCCACATTGAATACTGCAGCCTGTTCAGCAGTCCGAATAGTAATCCCAGATGAATGCGCTCACCACTGAGGGGAATAGTGGGCTCGAAGAGCGTATCTCGTCTCCATAATTATAGAAGCATTTCATGCGATATGAACATCTTTCGAAAACCAAATCGTATTCATCCATTACCGCGGCAGAAAAGCGTAGAGAAAACGACGCGGTTTGTGCAATGGACATTGTGAAGCGGATATGATGTACGTGATCATGTCCGACCTCGGCACACCCATCCTAAATTAGCGTATCGAGCATTGCTTCTCAGTTGTACCGAGAAGATTAGAAGAAAGAGGGATCTACTTGACGAAGGAAAGGTCATACCTCGTTATCGAAATGCTGGGTTAATTGCCCCGAAAGTACAGATGTGTGTGCCACGGTATAGCCTATGCAAGTTTCTACTAAACTATGGCGTCGAGAAGCAGTATTTCAACCGACCTCTCGTGCGGAGCGCCATTCTGCAAGAAGCTGGAAGGTCACTGGTTGAAAGAGAAATCAACCTTGCTGTAGCTTGAAGGTCAAAGGATTGATATCCTTGTAGAGGTGGATGAGTCTGCAAACGGTAGAGACGGAAAGATCAGAAAGAAGTTGAAATCTTGTACGTACTACCGAGACGAGACGGTCACTACCACTTTTCGCTGACCAGATATGCGACATACCGAGCTGCTTAAAGCCTTAAAATGACTTAAAAACTTATCTTGAACCTACGTGGACTTTAAATGCAACTTTAGATTGTGGAGACGATTTGTCCCTTATAATCTAGCTAAATCAGAAATCAAATCAGTACAGTCGTTGGTCAGTAAGATCATAACGAATTACCGTTTCACGGCGCCATTAATTAGACTATGCCAAGCTCGTCGCTCGAAGAATCAGGACCAGGTTCGGCGCTGGGCGCGTTGAGAAGTCTAGTAGTCTTTCACACAAGTGTGAGTGTGCATGAATAGGTCGCGGAGCGTGCGCAGCAGCCCCCCTGAACGCAAATCGGTATAGGGTTTGCTATATATAATATTGGTGGGACGCCAAGGATGAAGCACGATCCGGGTGGGTAACCCCTGTGTGAAGGCCTTTGACGAACGAACAATGACCGGTGTCGCCTCTGAGGTTACATGTAAGGAATAGAAACAATGATGAAAGACACACAACGTTATTGAACATTGAGAGTCGGGTATCCATCCAGTTGGAATCCATATAGCGAAAAGGCCGGAAAGTACATTGAACAGGAAAATACACTTCCCTCGACTCAAACATGAAGGCGTGTAAGCAGGATGTTTAAACGCCGTTGATTTCCCGACGAGGGTGAAAAGAATAAACATGGACGTCCGGGTGGGAATTGAAGGTTGAACGTGAATTTTTGTCGAGGCGGGAGATCCGTACAGTAGTATTTGGGTCACCGCAGCCGGAGAATAGTAGAGAGTGTCTCGTACGCGTTCGAAAACTGGCAACGAGACCGAGCTATGGTGAAACGCGACGAAACCGTGATTTTCTTTTGCATCATTGGTGATTTGCCCCACCGCTAGGCCCAGCAAGAGACCAAGGCCGCTCGTCGCTCAGCTCGAGGAGAAACACACGGTTTGAACCGGAAGACATATTCTCTCAGATACCGCAGCGGGCCAAGGTGAGGGTGACGAGAATAGACTTGGACGAGTCGAGGATGGCAGAGACGGGTTTTCCGCAGCTGTCATGGATTAAATTAAAGGACTTTGGCTGGAAGGAGGTAAGATCCGGTTAAAAGCACCCAATCACACGCGGTTGATTTTACCCCCGAATTACCGGATTAAGAAACAAGCCAAGCGAAATGAGCTCAACGGGTCAAATTGAGCCAGAAATTGAAAATGGGCGAGGATTGCGCTGGTTGTCTGCGTCCTTCCCACTTTCACTCTCCTACTCTTTCCTAATTTCTCTTCCTTTGTATCTCGGGCTGCTATTCGTTGGGCATTGTTGTTGGACAGGGAAAGGACGAACAGAAAGGAATCGCGTGATCAATTGGGTACGGAAGTTGCTTATCTCTGAGCCAAGTTGTCGAGTGCTTATCTCGGAGCCACTTTCTAGTCGAGTTGTCCCTGGTTGCCCCGTACAGAAGAAGCATTTAGAACTTTTTTACGCCGTTATCTATCAGCGCCATGTCTCACGGCTCCTATTCTTCACAATCTGCTTCCATCATGACAGAAGACGAGGAGGATTGGGAGGACTACGTCAAGGGCGGTTACCATCCAGTCAAAATCGGTGATACCTTTTCGGATGGCCGTTATGTTGTGGTTAGAAAGCTCGGATGGGGTCATTTCTCGACGGTATGGCTGGCAAAGGATCAGAAGTGAGTGTTCATCTTATCAAATCTCTTATTTTTTTCTCATATAATCTTGTGACATAGGATGAATCGCCATGTAGCACTCAAGGTCGTCAAATCTGCGCCCCGATACACAGAGACTGCCTTGGACGAGATTAAGCTGCTCCAGCGGCTCATCACGTCGTCGACGCCACCAATTGCCCCGACATCGTCCAATCCCGACCCGCCACCATCGCCTGCACATACCCACCCCGGTCGCTCGCACGTCATCTCGTTCCTAGACCACTTCAGACATAAAGGCCCGAATGGTATCCACGTTTGCATGGTGTTCGAGGTGTTAGGGGAGAATCTACTGGGCTTGATCAAGAGACATCAGAATAAGGGTGTCCCTATGCACCTCGTCAAGCAAATCGCAAAGCAGATCCTGCTCGGCCTGGATTACATGCATAGGTGTTGCGGTGTTATTCACACAGGTGCGCGCTTCGCAATTTCTCTACAATTTTTTTCATTCAAGTCAGTACAGATTTGAAACCGGAAAACGTATTAATCTGCATTGACGACGTCGAATCAATCATCTCCGCCGAACTCGCGGCCTCCTCTGCAAGCGCCAACACACCACCTACCCGTCTCGTCGGCGTACCCCCTTCAAAGGGACGAGGTGGGAACCAAACGCCTCGCTCCGACAGTATCTTCATCACCGGCTCCCAACCCCTCCCATCTCCCTCTTCCTCTTTCGGCAGTAGCCCAATGCTGGACAAATGGGCCTTCGGAATGAGCAAGATCGAACAAGGAGACAACGAACCCGGAAAGCCAGGTACAAGCGCCGACAAGGGTATCACGATGAAGAGAAACAGTCACCACAATCAGCCTCCCCCGCCTCCAGCCGATCTCGCCGCGGAAGTGAGCAACGTTTCGTTGGACACGCGAGCAGGTTACGTGGGTCGTGGACTCGGTGCACCTTCCGCTGGGCCTTCCCTCCTCTCGCAGCTCGCGCCTCCGAATGTTTCCGGCAGCGGGACGAAGCCCGTCACTGTGCCTGGAAAGGCAGCATCTGCTGCTGCTGCTGCTGCTGTCGCGGATATCATGCGAGAGGTTACTGGTGGGACGGCTGGCTCTGCGATGTCGGTTGATAGGGATCGGCATTCGGATGACGATAGCTCGTCGAGTGGGAGCGAGGGCAGACTGGAGCCTCCTTTGGAGAAGATTACTGTAAAGATTGCGGATTTGGGAAATGGTATGTTTTCTGGTTTTCGTTCATTTTCTCTCGATTTTGACTACTTTTTAGCTACGTGGACTGAACATCACTTCACGGATGACATTCAAACGCGACAATACCGGTGTCCTGAAGTCATTCTCGGTGCGAAATGGGGTCCAAGTTCGGATTTATGGAGTGTGGCTTGCATAGTACGTTTATTGATATCTGTTATTCACATCTTTAACTTACGAGTTGTTTAGTTATTCGAACTCATTACTGGTGGCGATTATCTCTTCGACCCCGCTTCGGGATCAAGATACAGCAAAGACGATGATCATATCGCACAGATCATCGAGCTGCTCGGCGAGATTCCCAAGAGCATTGCTTTCTCAGGAAAGTATTCTCATGAATTCTTCAATCGCAAAGGTCTGCCTTCATTTCCGTTCTTTAATCACTTCAACTCACTGAATCCCTTTTCTTTCAGGCGAGCTTCGACACATAAACAAATTGCGTTACTGGCCTCTCGAATCAGTCCTCCACGACAAGTACCTCTTCCCAAAGGCTGAAGCTGACGCTCTCGCCGCCTTCCTTTCACCTATGCTCCGCCTGCATCCAGATAAACGCGCTAAAGCGTCTGAGCTAATGCACCACGTCTGGCTGGACGGTATTGTCGTCCAGGGTGAAATCGATGTGATTAGACGGATGGAGATGGACGAGGCGCAGAAGAGGAAGGTGTTGGAAGAGAAGAAGCGGAGGGAGGAAGAGGAAGGGTCTAGGGAGAGGGAAAGGGAGAAGGGGTCTAAAGAGAGGGCGGGCGAAGCATTGGATATTACAGAACGAGACGCGATGAAGCCCGTGGACGACAGCGTGCTGCCTGTCGAGGAAGGCGAAGTTGTCGAAGGTGCTCCAGCGTTGGAGGTGGACGAGGACCCGCAGGCGGCAAAGGAGAAGTATGCTGCCATGCTTGCTCAACAACAACACGCACAGCATCAGCAAGGGCAGCATAAAGCTCCGATTTTGGGTGCCCCGCCTACGCCGCCAGCGACGAAGGGTGATGCGCATGCGCACCATCAGCAGCAGCCGTCCGGGTTGACGAGGGTTATGAACGCCAACGCGGGATCGCAGCAGAATGGGAGGCAGGCGAGTAAGCAGGGTTCTGGATCAACAGGGAGTAAACGGAGGGCTTGAGCTTACACTTGGACGATGGGTGGACGTGATACGCGGTTGAGCATTAGAAGGTACCGGTTATTCTCGTTGTCTTGTTACATATCTTTAGATTGTTTTTGGCGAATCGTGTTGATGCTTTGGCCCTTGTTGTATATGATTTGTTCTTTTTCCTTTACTTCGTTTTTACGTACGAATTTTTGCCCACTTTTACTATTTCTTTCGTTCTATTTTTCTTTAGTTATCATCTTCTTTCTCATTCTAGTTTCATTCCCATCGTTTTCCTTCACGTTTAAGTCTGGCTTAGTTAGTATAGTCCGTCGGTCTGAATCCTGTTGTACCATGTGGGCGCGGAGTGATATATCTTCCCTTTCTAGCTTAGTTTATTTTCCAATCCATCACTAGCTTTTTTCTCTTCTTGTTGACGTTGGCCGGCGCGTGAGTCCTGGCTTGTATATAATGTAAGTGACGGGTTGCGCATGTCCAATACCTGTTGAATAGCAAATGGCCAAAATGAGTCCGGTCTCACACAAACTGCAGCTTAATTATTTTCGTCGTATGATTTAGATTGATGACATAGCAAGGAGCGAGTACGTTCCCGGAGTAACAGAAAGAAAATTATTGAATCATATACTAATTCTGTTACAACCCGCCAGGTTTCAATCAACACTGTCTCATCCATCCATACATCTCGCAGATCCTCCTAACATCCCATCTTGACAGCGTGCAGAAACGTGGAATGGCCCGTTCCATATATGAACGACAACTTTGAAAGAAGGACGGTGCGTCCATGGAGCGTCGTGTTCAAGGACTCGGGGACGTCGTTGTTGCATTCCGGTCAGCGAAATGCGGAGGCAAGCAAGTGGCTAGGCGCGTTGAAACTGGCTAACATGGTGAGGTCGAGGGCGGGCACGCGTATTCACCTATCCCGTAAAGGGGTCGATGCCGACATGCAAACTTAACCCAAATCTTTTCCATTTGTCGTGCTGGTCAACCGCAAACATGTCATTCACCCCGGCTGCCCAAAACCTTCGTCGTCGAAGCCGGCCTGTGCGCCTTTCCCTGAAGTATAGTACGACGAGATCTCTGCGAGCACAAGACTTGAATGAGCCAAGTTCACAAAGATTGTGCGTCGTTTTTCTTATTAACCTTGAAACCATCATGCCCTTTTCCTGGAAGAGAGTATTTGAACCACTTCCTTGTCGGTTTTTCGCAAAGCCCAGTTCTTCATTATAGTCGGCCCAATCATCTCAAGGGGTGCTGCATGTAAACCAAGTGTTTGGAGTCCAGGATTATGAGCTGTCTTTGAGTCGGAATGAGTCAACGCACGAAGGGGTTTATACTGGTTGCGATGAGAAGCCATAGTGCAGAGTCCAGAGACGTGTGGGGAAAAGTTAAGAGTTGCTTGAGAAAGAACGGCATGCAAGTAGCAACTTAATGAGAAAAGAATTTGAGAGGGGAGTAAGGGTATTTCATGACCTGAGCGGCAGCTTATAATCAAGGCTCACAGCGGAATAAGGTCTATCCCGATTTCGGGCAGGATGTTGCTATTATTGCGCATAACTAAGAGCTGCATACATGGCGCTTAATCCTACATTAGGGCACATGCGGCATTGGTCCTCGACGGAACGGTCCATCGACGAGCGTCCGACGTTGCGCAGACGCAGATTCAGGTCGAGGAACCTCCGACCAATTCGAACTTTTCCTTCCACCGCCGCTAATGACCCAGTGCACATGAACCCGCGTAAATCCACGATCGCCTAATCGCCAACCAGGATGTCCGACGTTGCGCAGGCAGAGGTTCAAGTCGAGGAACCTTCGACTATCGACGAGCAGCCCCAAGAGGTCGCGGCCGAAGTTGATGCCCGAAAAGCTGCTCCAGACGTCCTGCTGTCGAATGAGGGAGCGAAAGAGCCGTTTAGGTGGTGACAGCATGGCGGTGGTTGAAGAGGCAAAGGCGAATGTGAGGAGGGCGACCCGACGACGCGCTGGCCGATGACAATGACGCTGAAAAAGACGGTAAGCACAGCGGTTCCTCCCAGTGCGAACGTAAAGTACGTACTAATGCCGATGTAATACCTAGAGTCCGTCTACTTCACTCATCAGCAACAGGTCCTTGTCCTCGTCTCGATATCGGTTGCTGCTGACAGAAAGGTAAGTATGAGTGTCTTCCATGCCAAGGTGACGCGTTTACTCACCAACACAGTGCCTGCCGCCGGCCTCTACTGTTCGCTGTTGGTACGACCTCGAGGATGAATAGGATTGCTTTGAAGTGAAGGTTAGTGCTGCTTTCTCGAGTCAGTTACAGCGTACTCACGTAACTTGTCCCAGTCCCACCGTTTGGCTTGTGGTCGACTCGTCCTTGGACAAGCCGTGCCCATTGTCGTGCATCGAGACATTTGTGATAGGCTATGAACGAGGACGTGGCTTGTAGATAGCGTATTGCCGTGCTCTGCTATGATTCTCTTCGTTGGCAACGCTCTGCTTCTCGCATCGTCGTCCTGCATGCCATTGAGGGAACACTCCGAGTCTGCAAAGCTTGCAAACTCTAGAGGGCGCGTTCGGCAACAAATCATGTTGGTGTGGGATGCTGGAAATAAGGTGAGCGGTCAACCTGCCCAGATAAGCCATTACTTACGTTTGGCAAGCAAGCCCCATCCTTCCACCGCCTACGAAGCATCCCGCTCTTATCATCCGACGCTCAGCCAATATCATGGCCACCCAACGCATTCGAATCGCCTATCGTTGTCCATCGAAACGCACTGGACGAGTGGCCTCGACAGAACGGCCCATTGACGAGTTGAAGGCATAGATGCTTAAAGAAAGCTGTCCTAAAAAAAGGTGAGGAAGGAACCAGCTGTGATGAAACCGTTACTTACTGCCTCTTCGAATTAGATCCTTTCTTTCCGCCGACGCTGATGACCCAGTGCACCAACCCGGATGTCTGACGTTGCGCGGACGGAGACTCATTCAAGTCGAGCAACCTTCGACCGTCGACGCCTCGACGAGCAGCCCCAATGGGTCATCGCGGAAGTTGATGCCCCTGACGTTCGAAACAGCGTTGTCGAGCAGTCGAACGTGAATGGAGGTCGTCGATGTGACCGAGGCCGTCGTTACATCGAATACCATGGATAGGCCAGCCCTTCTTTCGCAGCCTAAGTATTCGCTAAACCGTCGATCATAGGCGTCGAGCTCGTCCAGCGGTGTCATTTTCAATCGATATCGTGACACAGGATGTTGGAGCGGGGAGGTCTATGCGAACGTAAGTGTGATGATTCTGTGGCATCCAGAAAGGTACTCACGTCGTTCTAGGCGCTCTTGCAGCCTCAACTGGCCATACCAGAATCGCCCAAACTTGCGAACCCGTCCTGATTCCGTGGCCGATTCATCGATGAACCGTCATGGTCCATGCCCATCGCCGTGCGAGCTGGCTGCATCGAAGACTTGTCTCGTTCGCATGACGTGTTCCTGATCGTCGCGGTGAGTTGGTTATAGCTGAAAAAGAGTATCGAAAGAAGTCTGTATGAAGGTAAGTAAGGTCGTTCCGTCGCATTGACAGAGTTACTCACTGGTATCTGCTCTGAAGCCGTCACCTCTGCCAGCCATACTCTCTGAGAGTGAGTAAATCGTCTTTCGGCATCGAGGCCTCGCTGACTTGTCCAACTAAGGTATTCCCCTGATAATGATGAGAAACTGCTCATGTCGTTGTTAGACCATGATGCATGGTAGAGGAAACTCGATGCAGGCGGGACGGTGACGGACGACTCGGTGATGTCACACTGAACGTCCATCGACGCGACGATCACGTGCTTTCGTTTATCAGCGAACGCGGCGGATAATTTTTGTTGACTTGTTGACTTGACCTTGCATCGACCTTCAACAACCAGGTGAGTCTTAACTTCCAACCTTAACTTTCGACCTCTTCTATTCTCCCCACACAACGGCGATTATACGGAGTACCAGAAATACCCAAGCCTGGGAATACGCTGGGAAATGTATTAATTCTTCGACGTTGTCCTTTTTTCTTTCCATTTCCTTTCTTTGAGATGTGTATAGAGCCCAGGAATACTCGAGCCCGGGAATAAACTGGACAATATGTCCTCTCGTAGCTTTATCCCATCCACTTTACTCCTTGAGAGCTATGGGCAGCCAGGAATACTCGAGCCCGGGAATAAACTGGATTGTTTCGTGCTCTTATTCTATGTCTTCTGGGCTGCAACAATTAAATTACTTTCTAACCAATTCCAAGCCTCAGGTTACCATCCTGTTACACAAATCTGTTAAAGTAAGCTTTAAACACTTTTTTTCTGAATTGTGGCCAATTTCTCTCCTAGATGGTCAACGAGGCTGCGCACATTCCTGAAAAGATCGTGCTTGACTTGGATTTGTCTAGCATCCTCAAAGAGCAAATGGCCTTGCAATTCGATGATCCCGATGGCTTATTCAGCCTTTCCCCGCTTTCCTCCGCCGAAGATCACGACGAGGAGCCCAGCGACCTCCTGCTACCACCCCTGGCTGCATCAAGTGGACGGTCAAGTCAGAAAGAGCTACCATCAAAGCCAACAAAGGCCGACGGCGAGTTGATCCCACCTGCCGCTTCCTCGAGCAGAGGCGAGATGACGCTAACCGACGCTCAGGCTCGCCGGAAAAGGAAGAGGAAGGAACAAAGCCACCTTAATCGAAAGAAAATGAGGGAAGAAGAGCGCTCCAGCCTTGGGTCCCAGCCCTTGCCCGATCAAGTAAAAGATCGCCACAGGGAGCGTGCAGCTCCAGCAGCCATTCATTTCGACTCAACTCAGGCGCTGGTTGCGAAGACCGGATTTTGTAGGGACCAACAAGAAAGTCTCAACCGGGCAGTATGGTTTGGAGGATATGGTATGTGCAGATTCCAAATTCAAGTTCAAATTACAGAAATGGGATGGCCGGTGCGTTTTCTCTTGTTTTTAGTTCCGCCAGCGTACTGATTGCTACAGGTCCACAATCCCTCTGGTCGACAAGGAAGGCAGGGTCTGGGTGTGCTCGCAGGGCAGCCAAATGACCCACAATGGGCAGAGCTGCATGCTAAGGCTGCCGATGCTCCTGAGAGTCATCGAAACCGATGTGTGGCCTCCAAGAAAAAGCCAAACCGCCGGGGGAAGTTCAAAGCCTACGGTGCGGCATTTCACATGGAGAAGGGCAGTCACAGCCATGCAATCACGCTAATGACTCCGCCAACGCCGCCGTTCTAGAAGAACTCCACAGCATGAAGGTTTTCCAGCGTCTTGCAGGCTTTTCATCGAGTAAGTGGCACACATATCCTGGCACGTTCTCTTTTCATCTTCTTCTACAGGCGTTATGGCCAACTGGGCGCCGGATCTCCATAGCTACTACGTGGAGTACCTTGGAAAGCTCTACACCCACAATCCCAGCCTCAAAGGCACCTTCAAGAATAGTGTCTTTACTGCAGCGACGTACAATTTCGGCCCTCAAACAGTCTGCTTCAAGCATATGGACTGGGCTAACCTACCCTTTGGTTGGTGCAGCATCACGGGCATTAGGATCCTTCGACCATACAAAGGGCGGGCACCTTATACTTTGGGAATGCGGCCTGGTCATCGAATTCCCTGCTGGTTCGACCATCCTTATTCCCTCCGCCATCATCTCCCACTCCAATACCACGATTGCTCCTGCGGAAACACGGTACTCGTTCACACAATACACCGCAGGTGGCTTGTTCCGCCGGTTTGAGAACGGATTTCAGAAAAGTGAAGCGCATTGGGATTCTTTATCGGACGAGGAGAAAGCTGAAGAAGCTAAGAAGGATTCCGTGCGTTGGGCGTTTGGGATTTCTCTCCTGCGCACCTGTAACTAAATTTGATAATGTACTGTAGTATTTTATGAACAAAAATACATCACACATTGTAACTACTGGAAGGTGTCCACATTGAACAGACGACTGCATATTAGTGGCGAACACATACAGAGCGAGAATGGTATCGGATCCGATGCGCTTAGACTCATCAAAGAGCTGGTCGTAAACTCTTTCTCCAAGTTGTCTTCCTCGCCATCGCCATCGTCGGACTGTCCTCAACATCTCGCATTGATGATTAACATGGAACTCTGAACGATAAAGGTCATAGTGATGGTTGTGTGCGCCGTCGCCGTTCAAGTTGAGTCCAAATGGAGTCTGGTCCTGACGTCAGACGATACCGGAACCGCACATCCGTATCGGGACACCCTGCGATCCGCTCAACTCTCTATTCACCACCGTCGTCTTCCTCTCTGGACCACCTGCTGCTCCCCACTGCCGTCTCCTTCGCGCTATCTCTCTCTGTCCCACAAAAACTAGAAAGTCCGCCGGATATCAAGATCAACTTGGTCTTGACAATGGGCAACGGACAAATTCGATCAAGTGTACGACGAAATTGTGTCCCCCACCCTCGACCAACTATACAGAACTCGGTACCGATGCTGCACCCACCTCCGACGACCCCAATTGGTGCCTAGGCACGTACTAGATCAATGTATGAATCAGTCTGTATATTTCGACTTAACTCTGACCAACGTTAATTCTAGCCCTCAGTCGCTCTCCATCCGATTTCGCCTCGTTTCATGAAATTCGGATTGCCGCAGCTTTCCCCCTAGATCAAGGCAGTCTCAAGGAACTGCGAATGGTATACGAGCTCATCAACCCCGCCACTCAGGATCTGCGCAGACAGCAGGCGCTGCTTAGCGGAGAACATTGGTTGTAAACTGCGGTTGATCACTATGGCTCCCAAAGTTGTCAGCCGTCGTGATAACACCTAAAGTAAGTTTCACACTTGCTTTTTTCGCTCCTATTTTCTTTCGCTGTATACCTGTCCCTCTCGGAGACCCCAAACTGGGACCTAACCGGTATTCGGGGAATACCTTTCTTTACCTTTCGTTCTTTTACTTCCTTCGGGACTTCATTCATTTCGTGATATCTAATTCATTTATTCCGTATCCTTTTTTACCTTATAGGCATCTAAGTCTAACCAGCACCTTCGCACACGCCTGCAACAGCCGGGTGTCCAATTCTCTTCTCGCGCGGCTAACCATTCCGTCCAGCCTCAACTCAACCACCCTGCCGCCACCAAGCTGTTGAATTAGAAGATCCCTGTCGTCGTCGTTGGATATCCATTCGGTGGCGATTTTTGGAGTGTTGCCACTGTCTGACGATCCGAACACCTTGGTGTGGATTGGAAGGACGTCGGCTAGGGGATGAGTCAGGTCTGTTTTTCCTTCCTTTCCTTTCTTTTGGTTTCATTTTTTGTTGTCTTCGTCTTCGTCTTCTGCTTTGGCTTGTTCATTCCTGATATCTGGTCTTTTGTTTCACTGCGATGTAATTTGTATTAACATATCTTCTCTTCATCATTAGATGCATTGCTGACCACCTCTGCCATACCGCAACCATCAGGCCTCGAGCTCAAGAAATCAAACATGTCGATGACGCTACCTACTGCTCGTCCATTGTGATCCGCTTAATTGTCTCCGACGCCCATGACCATGTCACCTTCATCGACTCCTATCTTTACATCTTCGGGCTCAACCAGTGACTTGTGCAGCCTTTGACAGCGCGCACCCATCCTTGCCTTCTTCACTTCCTCCAAGCCTTTATTTCTTCCTCAGCTATGACCTCAACAGTTACTCAAGCATCGACGCTGCTCCGACAATGATCTCAGCAGGCGTCAAGGGCAGGCGCGAGGACACAGCCATCCCAGCTCCGCCACCCCCTCCCGCATTTCCCGCAATAATGGGATACCACCCTACCTCTGTCGTACCGGGAATGTGCAGTTTTCCTGCAAACAGCAGCGCCTCTCCATCTTCGACACGTCCAAGCATACAGCGCGGCGGATGAACCTGCTATCTCGAGCCGCCCAGCTCTTGAACCTGAGACAAGGGCGAAACTACGAGTTCTGCGCCTACCCACGTAGATGGAAATGGGATATTTGGAGCTCGTTGAAGACGCCGTTGAGCGCGGTTGCTGTTCCTGCCGATATCTCTTCTGCGTGGGTCGGCCCTGCAGGGGAGAAAGTAGATTTGTGAAGGAGGCTCGGACGTGGATTCCTGTTGACTTTCGGTTGGTATTTAGGAAGATCAACTCAAGAAAAGCACAAGGGTCAGAAGCGAGCTCGACGGCTGTAACAGGATTGGGTGGTATCGCGTTCAAGTGAGTTTTCTCTTATTCTATACACGTTCCATTTGTCTCAAGACTCACGCGGGGCTTTCTTCATTTCCTATCAGCATCGGACGCAAATCAAAGCTCTCCGTCCTTACATGTCCTCTGATCGCAACAATCAATAACCTGTCAAGTACAAGGGCCCGCAGTCGAGCTTTTGTGGAGCGAGAGTATCCAACGCTCGCCTTCCTATGGCGGCGGGCTCAGAAGGTTCAAACCTGGCAAACAAAAAACGGATAAGATCAGCCCGCAGGCGCAGCTCGTTATCATCTGCCTATGAATCTAAATGACACCTACGAGAACTTACTGGGTCCAGGTACAAGCTCTTGTCTTCTTATGTCCTTCACTTCGCAACTGAAATGAACTGTACAGGTGCTGGTATAGCTCAGGTACCCGGTGTCATACATTTTCGTTTCTTAAATCTTCCAACCTGCCAGGGCCGTACGATTAGACGACGCCTACGTTTATGTGTATGGTAGGAGCGGAGTGAATGTTTACTCGTTCAGAATGCTCAGATCTGTGACTCCAATCACCACCATAATCGCATTCTCCAAGTTGGGCACAATCCATCTCTCTCACTCCCCTCCTCTCGTTGCAAGACAAACCTTCTCTTCACAAACCCTCCTCATTCTCCAAAGATCCGTTCTCATAAAAAGACCCCTCTTCATTCGAGACATTGCTAGCGTTAAGGCACAGACGTCTAATTTGAGGGACCTATCATGCACTTGATCAGGCTGTGCACCTAGACTAAGAAAAGCTTGCCCAGCACCTTGGATTTGCGATGCACCTCGTGAGATTGTCAATCTGGTAGCTGTGCCGTCGTTCCCATCCGCATCCCATAGAACCGGGTAGTGGCCCCGTTCTATCACAGCATGGCATTGAAAGCAGTGTGAGGGAAGACTGAAGTCTGACGGTGGCGTACGCACGGAAGGAACGTGGGGTGGCATATACCAAAACGCAGTTGCCTCGTGTATGACATGAGGCACTCTGCATTGGTCGAAAGCAGGGCATACTGGCTCACTAGATTCATTCTTGCCCTTTCCCAGACCTCTACCACCATGTCTCTCTCCAATACGAAGATCGTGTCTCTTTCACGCTCTCCAGTGGGTGAACCTACGCAAGTAAACCAGAGTTTCTTTCCGGGGGCATCCAATATCATAATCTCAGGCGGGCAATTCACCAATGTGGCTGGGGACTTTGTGATTCATCCCGAACATTGGGATCGTGCAGAAGGTATTCGAAGTCTGCCATTTCGAAGACAAGACTCTGACAATGGCGATGCACAATCACGGCCCCACAGTGGAACATATCCTACGCCAGCTCGTCAAAACTCACCTTGAACAACGCAGCATCGCCGATGGCAACGTAGGGTACAGTCACGAGAACGGCGGCGTGACTATCATCGACGCTCTCGGCGAGAAACTGGTCTTCCCTCCATCGATCATGGCTCTATTCTCTGTGAGTGAGCCCGACGCTGCCTCATCTTTGCTGCCTCATCTTTCTAGACTCACCGTATTCTCAGGACGCGCACGACAACCTATTGAAGCACTTCAGAGGGAAGCTTGGAGAGGATCGTGTTCACTCGGGGAGATATTGTCTTGTGAAGCAGGATGATGGGATGCGAGTGGATGAACGTGATTGGAATACAGTTGTTGGGGCTGGTGGGATTCTGGTTATGTGTATACTGATTGAAAAGGTTTGGGTGGCAAGTAGAAAACAAACATGCCCGAAATGCGGGGACACGAGGCTAGGGATGCAAAGGGACGGGGGCTTTTATGTATGGTGAGTCGGCTAGCGAGTCATGGCTATGGGTGCGAGTAACATATGCATATGAAGTCGGAGGTGTCGTAAGAGGTTCACCTTTGAGAGAGCACCTAAAGCGAGGCGTATTCGACCACCTTCCAAGGATGACAACACGGTAGCAACCTTTGTCAATGTGAGAAAGGAGTTTGTGAAGGTAGGTTGACTATCGAAGCACGTTGGTGCATATCTACAGATGACAGAATGATGATGTGGTCACCCTACTATCCAGAAAGTATGTCGCCGCTCGACTTGAATCAAGTGAATCCACCACTGATCATTTCGCTTTCCTGCCCTCCAGTGGGTACGTCGCCGCTTGACTTGAATCAAGTGAATCCACCACTGATCATTTCGCATTCCTGCTCTCCAGGATGTACGTCGCTGCTCGATTTGAATCAAGTGATTCCACCACTGATCATTTCGCGTTCCTGCTCTCCAGCTGGTATGTTGCTGCCCGATTTGAATCAAGTGAATCCACCACTGATCATTTCGTGTTCCTGCTCTCCAGCTGGTACGTCACCGCTCGACTTGAATCAAGTGATTCCACCACTGATCATTTCGCGTTCCTGCTCTCCAGGACGTATGTCGCTGTTCGACTTGAATCAAGTGAATCCACCACTGATCATTTCGCATTCCTGCTCTCCAGACAGTACGTCGCCGCTCGATTTGAATCAAGTGATTCCATCACTGATCATTTCGCATTCCTGCTCTCCAGAAAGTATGTTGCGGCCCGATTTGAATCAAATGATTCCACCACTGATCATTTCGCGTTCCTGCTCTCCAGTGGGTATGTTGCCGCTCGATTTCAATCAAATGATTCCACCACTGATCATTTCGCATTCCTGCTCTCCAGAAAGTATGTCGCCGCTTGACTTGAATCAAGTGAATCCACCACTGATCATTTCGCATTCCTGCTCTCCAGGATGTACGTCGCTGCTCGACTTGAATCAAGTGAATCCACCACTGATCATTTCGTGTTCCTGCTCTCCAGCTGGTACGTCTCCGCTCGACTTGAATCAAGTGAACCCACCACTGATCATTTCGTGTTCCTGCTCTCCAGCTGGTACGTCACTGCTCGACTTGAATCAAGTGAATCCACCACTGATCATTTCGCGTTCCTGCTCTCCAGAAAGTATGTCGCCACTCGACTTGAATCAAGTGAATCCACCACTGATCATTTCGCGTTCCTGCTCTCCAGAAAGTATGTTGCCGTTCGACTTGAATCAAGTGAATCCACCACTGATCATTTCGCGTTCCTGCTCTCCAGCTGGTACGTCGCCACTCGACTTGAATCAAGTGATTCCACCACTGATCATTTCGCGTTCCTGCTCTCCAGGACGTATGTCGCTGTTCGACTTGAATCAAGTGAATCCACCACTGATCATTTCGCATTCCTGCTCTCCAGACAGTACGTCGCCGCTCGATTTGAATCAAGTGATTCCATCACTGATCATTTCGCATTCCTGCTCTCCAGAAAGTATGTTGCGGCCCGATTTGAATCAAATGATTCCACCACTGATCATTTCGCGTTCCTGCTCTCCAGTGGGTATGTTGCCGCTCGATTTGAATCAAATGATTCCACCACTGATCATTTCGCATTCCTGCTCTCCAGAAAGTATGTCGCCGCTTGACTTGAATCAAGTGAATCCACCACTGATCATTTCGCGTTCCTGCTCTCCAGATAGTACGTCACCGCTCGATTTGAATCAAGTGATTCCACCACTGATCATTTCGCATTCCTGCTCTTCAGGACGTACGTCGCCGCCCGACTTGAATCAAGTGATTCCACCATTGATCATTTCGTGTTCCTGCTCTTCAGATGGTACGTCACCGCTCGATTTGAATCAAGTGAATCCACCACTGATCATTTTGCATTCCTGTTCTCCAGGAAGTATGTTGCCGCTCGACTTGAATCAAGTGATTCCACCACTGATCATTTCGCGTTCCTGCTCTCCAGTGGGTATGTTGCCGCTCGATTTGAATCAAGTGAATCCACCACTGATCATTTTGTGTTCCTGCTCTTCAGGAAGTATGTTGCCGCTCGACTTGAATCAAGTGATTCCACCACTGATCATTTTGTGTTCCTGCTCTCCAGGAAGTATGTCGTTGTGCAGTCGTTTTCGCTTGTATGCCTGCTAATACTTCCTGCCCACCTTCACTATAGCAAGTAAGTCCGTTTCTTCCGCCTATCGTTATGTCTTTATTCACCTATATCAGTGGGTATGTCTTATAACTTTGTCGTCTTCCCATCACAAGTCAGTGTACACCTTTTCAACATTCTCCATTGCCTTTCAGAGTGTGGCTGAGCGTTGCGAAGCCTCAAGATGTTCGTATCCACAGTCTTCCTCACAATTTTTACATCTCTGTTTAACCGTAACTCACAGTTGAAGAAGTGGTCGAAGAGGAAGAGAAAGATCATGAAATATGCTGACAAGTTAGTATGCCTTCCCCGCAACATCTCTAGTAGTGCGTATCATTCTTTCTTCCACTATCACACCAATTAATGTAGTAACACCCTAGCCGATGCCAACTTCCCACTCCAGCAATTCATGACCACAATCCACATCGCGTTTGGCCTTCAGCTTTGAAACTATATATACATGCTTCGTTTATGTCTCTCAAGCATTCTACATTCTGCTTTCCTACTCTATTTTCTTGCCGTCCTTGCAATGTTAGTATTCTCTTGCTGCTACTATAAACCCTATGACAGAGGCTTCTTTGCTGGTAGTAAATGAGCCATCTGCGTCTACAGACTACGGTGTCCCAGTCAGCCGAGCCTCGCACAACCAACAATGTGATATATCAAGGTGCTGTCACTTAAAAGAAGAGACAATGTCGGGGCTTGAGCACACCCAACTGCCGACTTAAAGGGAAGGGCTGCAACGCAGGTTTAGCTATCCTTATTCCTTCCCACACCAGGGGTCTGGAGTGATTTTTTTTCTGGGATTCTTGCCACAATCCCAGCTCACTCGGCGTATTTCCAGCGTCGTAACTGCACCCTCACGCCTATACTGGGTGATCTTGCACCGTCCACCAATGTCCCACATCGCTGACCCGGCCTGCCTCCAACTCCGGGCCACCACTGGCACTGTTGATACGCTGCGCTTCTGTCAGCCTCTCTGGACCCCCGCCATCATTGGACATTGTTCACGGCTCTAGTCTCCATGCTACTACAGACCTTCAGTTTTTGATGGTGCAACCTTCAGGCTCCACCGCGGTTGAGGTCATATGAGTCACTGAGTGAGGGGAAGGTAAGCATCCTCGTCCTTTGTGTTCAGCATCAATCTAACAAGAACTTAACCCACCTAGACCGTTCATATTGTTCTCAATCACTTTCTGCATGCCGTGGGCACTGGGTAATTGGCGTCCACTACAATGCTCTTTAGCCTGTGCATGTTGGTGAGTTTCGTGCATTCTCCCTTTGGTCGATGACCGACTACTGTTCGATTTCGATCAATCCAGTGCCTACTGTTGCGCGTTACACGTCTGACAAATTTTCGAATTTGTCAGACCGAAAATTTGCGTTACATTTCTCATTTTTTGACGCTTTTTTCGACCAAAAATATACCTAAAAGGAAAATTTGGCGGTGTAATGGACGTCTGCCCTCACCAAATGCACTTGTTACCCGTTACAAGTGTTACATTTCGGCACATCAAATGGCCATGTTACGCATTACCGACAGATTGAGTGAAATGGAACAGTATACCTTGACCATCTAGGCATCTTCACCCGCGCCATCAATGTCGAATGAGACGTGGTCATCAGTCAACGGTGACGGAGAGAGATGATAGAGACCGCAGAATAGCCATGTGCAACTTGAAGCAGAAGTGGGCAACGTATCTAAAGAGATGCAGAGAAAAAAAAATGAATGTGATCGGAATATGACTGTCATTGACAAAGCCAAAAAGCAGAGGTGTGAAAATAAATAAAGCAAAAGTCGAAAATGACAGGAAATATAACAATGATAGACTCACCGAAACAAAGAACAAACTGGAGGATTAGGGTTAGGGTTAGGGTTAGGGTTAGGGTTAGGGTTAGGGTTAGGGTTAGGGTTAGGGTTAGGGTTAGGGTTAGGGTT